>CM036940.2:69348502-69948502 GCA_020352615.2 Yoshiicerus persimilis | reverse complement strand
TGACTTGCTAGTTTCCTATTAGAATTCCGAAATTCGGTAAACCTAAAGAAATGCCAAATTTCTGCAATAGAAACTAACAAAGGCTAAAGCAAAAGTACTCTCATTCCGTATGCCCATGCCCCCCGTAGTATGTATAAAGTATTAACAAAATACACGTTAATCTATGAAATCCCAAAAGAACGTTAGCTTTCAAAGGTTGTCCGTTATTTTCCCGTTAAATGTACCTAAATTGCCTTTCAAATGTTTCAATCAAGAAATTAGTTAGTTTTTCTTGAATCGCGACCTCCAACACTCGCGACTCACGACAATATTATTAGTGTGCATGTTCAATTAAGTATTCCACAAGGTCCAGCCGCTTTATCTGTAGTTTGCTTGGGAGACAGAAAAAAGGAATAATGCTTTACTCAAAAAGCAACAATTTATGACTTTTTTACACTTAAATTATATACAGTTATATACAGTTATATACAATTATATACTGTAATTCTGGCAACTGTAATTCTGCTTGGTATATAGCACTACTGCAAAAGAAAAGGTGAATAAACAGGTAAAAACACTAAATACTAAATCTTTATGTGCTGTTTCCTGTATCTGTCAATAAATCTGTCAATAAATACAATTTTGTGATACACACACTGTTGTCACTCCCTTTAATTCTTACATCGTTTATAAATTGAAAAATTAACATTAATCAACCTATTGTCAACCACTAGAGAAAATGCCATAGATGTTTACATATATATATGTATTGTTAAAACCAATAGTCCTGTTAATTAGTGTGAGGTAGGTTCTCCGTTGTGATTGTCATTCATGTAAGGTGAAACTCATTTTAGTCAAATCATTTTTATTGTTATCAAAATTTTCAATACAGTACCAGCATTAGACTATGTTTAATCGAATATAGTTCTCATAATTGGGTATATGTATGGCTTTCTTAAATCCAAGAGGTAGCATTGCAACATTTAATTTTAAAAGTACCTGCAAAGTATTGTAGATGTAAGATACAATGGCTGTAATTGATTTGGCTTCTTGTTTAAAGATCAGTAATACATGCAGGAATGTCATTCCAATTCCAACCTATGAGTCTTACGTATTGACTATAATATTGTCTTAACTGCCTTTAAGTTGAATTAGGACAACGCAGTACGTAATGATGACACCAGCAATCTAAAGCACAAATAATTGATTCCATTATCCCTTTAATTTTTCACTTTTTCGAAATGCAAGAGCTATACAATGTTTTGTCAATAAAGCATTTTGACTTTTTGACTTTCAATTAGGGATTTTTCTTTGAGGAGTTATAGTATCTAAGGCAGTACCGTTGTAAGAGTTCGCCTTGAGACACGAAAGAATCCCATTGCTGATAATTGGAAGGGATATAAATCTATGTAGTGGACCAGTTGAGAAATATTAGTAACTATAGATTTTCTGAAGGGCTCCACCAAATAACTGTGGCTATAGGTTTCTTTGATGTCATTCCAATTGGTTTTCATAACCAACACAGCAAATTTTTTACTCTGCAGAGAAAAAATCGTCATTATGTATTACTTAATACTTTGTAAATATTGTAAAGAAATTCATGCGTATATAGGGATCAATTACAATTTTCATAACCGACTCCGACGCGTTCCCCAAGCAGAGCATTTTCGTGATCACTACAATGGTTCTGAGAAAACTAGATATTGTGACTACATGCATAATTCCGTTGTCAATGTAAGAAGCGACAGCCAAGAAAACATTCATGCATAGTTCCACAGTCCAAAAGAAAAATGTAGTTAATATAAAAAACCCAAACATTTTTCCGGCTTCTCTCCATATTGCGGAGTACTGAAAATATAATTTTATCAAAACCTCCTTTAGTTCTAGTTTGTTAGTACAACTGCATTCAATTTTTGATTCATCCTTAAATGAATATTTCTTTGGGCCAAATGATTCTTTGAATGTTCCAGTTTTGTTGGAGCAATTTTGTAAATTCCTAGAATGTTGATCCGTTCTCAGTATACAATTATTCCATAGTTGTCGCCATTGTTCTTTTAGAGATGATTTACTTTGAATTACAGATTCAGATGTTTCTACTATATAAAAAGTAAACGATCATAATAAGGTAATTTACACCTAAATTAAAACTGTAGTATGTTATTACGATTTTAGGAAAACACAGAATATTTGTTGTGTACTATGACTAATTTTAAAAGTTTAATTAATCAAAAAGTAGATTTTCTCATCATTTATAACATGTGTGGTTTAAAACTTCAACTAGACATGATTTTATTTAACTGCGCATAATTTTTGAGAATTTAACAAATTACTAAAATTACCTTTATGTCGAACACCGGATAACCTCATTACACATTTTTTAATATCACTACTATTTGGGGCTTTAAATAAATGCGAACATGATCCACTAAATTCTTTAAGTATGTTTTCAATATTTTGTTCAAAGTAGGTGATAAAACCAAGTAATATCATGGTTATCACCTCAGTGCAAAATGGAGTAGTTAGATTGATTTTTATTTGTAAAAGAAATAACTGCAAAATGAACGCAATCCAATTGCAATGTTTGTATATAAAGTAATAGCTTCTGTATGAAGAAATGTGACGCATGATGATCGATGCTATCATGAGGAAAAGATGTACTAATTCGTTGCAAGTCCAAGGTAAATTTCTCCATTGCTTGTGCTTCAGTCCTGAAAGAAGAACGAAAAACTTCAAAGTTTTAGAGTATACTGTCCAACACCAAATCCGGACAACTATCGAATTAAGGGACTTAATGTTCGTTTCAGTGCTTAAAGCGAAAATAATTACGGTAGGAAGTTTCTTTGGAGATGTCCTATTTTGGAAATGTTCCATGTTTGGTTGTGGACGTTTCATTCCTGGTTTGAAATTGAAATTAAAATCACATTTTTCTGAAGAATCTGTTAATACTTCCGTTTCATTGATTGAAGTTGATTTCTTTCCACTTTGAAATTCATCCCTTAAACGATAAATTGTAAAACACAAAGCCAGAAGACTGAAGAGGGCATATATATTTATAAACCAAAAGCGATTGGGGCGTCGCAGTGTTTTGAAACTGCCTGGTTCAATTAAAACAAGTAATAACGAAATCTTTAATAAAATGTACTTATTCATAGTGCAACTGCGATTTAAACTTCGATAAAAACGATTTTATTTATAAAATCATGTATTTATTTAGCTATATAGGCATTTATTTCTCAGATGAGTTTCTAAGTTGCTTTCTATCCTTTGGAATCTTTAGAATAAGTAATAAATCGACAATCTTATATTATATATGTCTTCTTTAATTTGAAAAGTATTTCCACCGTAATAGTGAAGCACTTTTCTAATTGCAACACTGAAATATTTGCCTCAGCAGGAAACTTTTGTTAGCTTTGAATAATCATATTAAGTCATTTCATAATATTAAATTTATGAATAGAGTGAGTTTTAAAGTATGCACCGCATTTCTAGAAATACTATACTATTTCTGAATTAGTTAACCTTGTGGCATTTGTTATGAAATCATTTATCTTCAATTGTACACCCAAACCAAAATTCCATTTATTTCGATGAAGCTTTTGTAAAAATTAAACTTTTCGTGAAAGGTTTTTCTTTTATTTGCATTTTCGCTTAAGAATATATATTTTCCATTGATTTTATATACATTGCTATGCAAATGGTAAGGCTACAACTTATTTTGCTAGTTAGAAATTATCAATTATATTATATAGTATATAGGTATGCTAGAAGTCGGTAAAAGGGTTAATTAGGCATAACATTGATTTCTCGTACCTTTCACTGTACTTTGACACATTAAAATTTATTTTGTACTCAATATAAGCAAAGAGACTGGAATAAGCTAGCTATTTAAGTAGTGCAGTGTGACATTAGAGTAAAATATATATTGTATTGTTATTAGCTTATTGAGTAAATTTTAATCCATTAGCGTTACGTAATATTTGTAATAAGGGTCAATAAATTATTCTTATTAATATGGCAATTGTAGTACTTCTTACTACTCTTCCACTTGCTATGGCGTGTTTTCATGATTCCTGTATTTTTATAATCTTTTTTGTTCCTAAGTACAAAAAGTGAAACTTCAACTACGTACATTAATTGGTTGCTCTTTTGGTCTACGATTTGTATTTTTTACTCTGCGGTGTAATTGTAAAATGCCACTGTTTTTGTGTTCCCTTTAAATTAAGAGGGTTTAATTATATATAGAAGTTTGCTTGTTAGATGTAATTATTTTCGGAAAAAATAAAGCAACACATTTTGCTGAACGATATTTAATACGCTTGCTTTAGCTACGCCCTGTCACTAATTACGCTTCAAAAATTATATAATTTATATACCTATATAGCTAAATATTATTTTGTTTTGAGGCTCAAGCACAGACGTTTGGTGTATCGGGTATATGCAACAGGCAGATAAGGACTTGGTAATAAGCATTGTTCATTTCTCTTCCCTACACTAATTAAATACTAATTAATCATGAACCATGCACGGGTATGTGCAATTTAGATTAGCACAAAAGTACAAAACTATGTAAATTTAACAGCAAAAAATAAGTGGTTCATGTGACCTTACTTTTAATTTTCATTAGATATAGTACTGCTGAGTTAGTATATAGGGTATAATTTGGATATATATTAACTTCATTCCCAGAAAGAGTTCACAAGGGAGTAAGTTTATTTTCATTCTTATTCTTAACAATTATTTTCGTGATTGTCAGTTGTCTAATAGTAGAGTTTAGTAAGATAATAGCCAACTGCATTTGTACTTTACAAGTCCTTAAACATTAAGAAACAAGTATTTTCAGTAAATACATATATGGATAATTTCAGTGAAATCAGAGACTTTTTAAATTATTTTTGCGGAACTATTCATGATTCCTAGGGACACCTTAAAAATTGGCCCATTAAATTATTTTTAGGGACATTTTAAAATATTTTAGGGACTGCTTAATAGGCATCCATTAATAAAGCAACTAATTTTTTGCTCCCCTCATTGAAGATTTGCAGTTGTAAAATTGTCATTTTCTGAAACATAAATTAGCAATCACAAAATCAACCTTCCGTAGATGGTTAAGATTTGAGATTTATTTGAATTGTTATGAAAATCGTAAAAATGAATAAAATCCCAAGCATTTTCGAGTCCTATTGTTTTCAGTAATAACATGTCATTAGAAAATTGAACAAAAAATTTCCTTTTCCGTAACTCTCTGATACTAATAAATAAAAATGCTTTTCTTTTCCCAGCATACCGTTTCCCTCTTATATTTTAAAGTTACAAATGCAGGAATAGGATATATAATAATAAAATGTCATAAAATAAAATGAATAAAAGCTAGTTATGTAATGGTAGTGTAATCATTTTAAATTTTTTGTAATGTGCATGTAAGAATATACATCACAGATAATTAACTTTACGGTGGAAAAAAGGAAGTCCTAATAGTGGCATGTTTATATTATGTGTAAGGAATATTATTAGGAGAAGGAGTTAGATGAGTGTACGTAGTAGGGAATAGTAAACACTCGTGGTAATATTCTTACAAAACTGTAGAACTAAATTCTACTCAGGTTCTTAATTCAGAATCTTATTCAATAGCTCGTAATCCCTACTTATTGATACGCAATTATATGAAAAGAAATAAGTTCAGTAGATACACAGGTATGATTTGTTTTAAGAAATAAACAAGACAAGTGAGTGAATATACTCGATACGGTACGGCTCAGTACCCTTTAAGTATGAGGTGGCTCTTATCCTACTTGATTTCTCAAAATATACGGTGAATTAATATGTGTATACTTAGCTATATGAATTTTATGTTTTGTATATGAGATTTTACCTTCTAGGAGGCTCACAAGTGTGAGGAACTCGTATTTTGTTTACTGTCACCGAACGTAGATATCTAAAGAAGATGAAAGTCTTAAACTAGGAAGTCCTTAATTATTTAAGTATATAAGTATGGGTTGGGGTGAGTTGAGAAAAATATTGAAATAGGTAATTCTGTGAATTACTGAGAAATATAATTATAAAGTGATAAGCTCGGCTTAAATAAGCAGAGCTGAAATGGGGATGAGTTAGAAGTGTTGGAACCTGGTTTTATGTGCTGGTATCCTTAGCTGGTAGCTTAGTCCTCAGTGGAGTAATCTCGAACAACTGGAGATGAACTATTGGCAGTAGCACCGTACTTTTTAGGATAAGTATAACTTTGAAAGTAAAATATTCTTAGCCTGAATTATGAAGTAATTCAGGTGAAAGAGATGAGTTTAATTAATGTTAAAATTGGACTGGAGTAAACTACACAGTGCAATTGTTTAAAATAAAAGCAAAATTATGTGTTATATAGACTGATTTGATCATTACTGGTTTGAGGTTGAGAATAGAATGAATAGATTTTTGAACAACTTGAACTTCGGAATGACTTTGTCCTGCGAGTGCAAGGAACTGTCGAGCAGAAGTTAATTAGCTACTTTTTACATGTTCAGATTAAGCTGGATCAGCATAATTCCTAGTTTAGGGATATTTCTAATGCTGCATAATTACTTAAGACTAAATATCATTGTGCCTACCTAATGAGCCAATATATACAATAAGTTTATGACCTGAAAGTGTTTGTGTTTATTATGCCATGATGCTGCAGAGCCTTCGAGTATAGTAAGTGTCTTTTTTAGACCCTTACATCCACCCACACTTCGTCTTGATGTCAGTCGTATTTATTAAATGAGACAACATCAACTTTTAACACAATAATTTGTTTTTCTGAATATATACTTCAAGTACGCACTTATGAGTACTTATAAATTGAAACATTTGAAAGATATGAGTATGTTATGCTGAAATACCGAAATCAATCCGAATCGAGATGCATTAGTTCTGTTGTAACAGAAATATCTTCGTCTGTATTCTCGCCTTCTAGAAGGAGAGATTCATCAGTTGGAAGGATTACTGAATCTGTTATAGTAGTAATACCCGGTTTTGTTGGTGAATAGGCGTCATCGTCAATTGGTTTGATTCGTTTGTACGTCTTGTTTGGTGGTTTTGAAGTAGAGGGTCTAGGAGGAGTTGTTTCGGATCTTTGAACTCTCTTAAACGATTTGGATTTTCTCAAAGCCTTTTGCAAGTCAAGTTTCGCTTTTTTGATTTCTGCATTGAGTTTAACTTGCCTTGCTTTTAAGTCCTTGATTTTAGACTGGTCCGTTGATGTTTGAGCTACGGGTATTGGTTTTATGTCATTTGAAATTCGGGTATAGTGTTCATCAGTGATAGGAGTAGATTTTGTAGGTTCGTAAGGTATAAACGGTTTTATTTCTCTGGTTTGCAAAAGGGGGATATTCTGGTGGAATGTCACAATTCTTCTGGCGGGTTTAGAGTGTGCAGTTACGATGAGGGCTTTGGGGATAAATGGAATGTCCTCGTCGAGTGGACTTGGGGTTATATCTGTTTCGCATGCAAGGACACCTTGATCAACTACGACTCTTGGATAAGTTTCACCCCTACGGAAAGCTTCATCCAACAATCTGTCTCTTTGCGCTCCAGATATACGTCCAAATCTTGTAATTTTCTTTACATACTCGGCCAATGGTGTTTGCGTAGTTATGTGTTGAACACGATACTCCAACAATTCTTGCTTAGGTTTTATTAGATTAACAGGAACATGGTGTACTGGTGGACTTCGTTGATCTACATAGAGGCAGGGTTCCAATTCGAGGCGTGCTAAAGGTGAATTGTTTTGTATTTCATGGTGGCGGTTTTCGAATTGTCGTCTCAGTTCCTGTCTTGTTAAAGGGATTCGTGGGACATAAATAGGTAAATTATATGGAGTATACCGCTCAGATGGGCGATGTTTCCAGTACAGTGGTGTTGTTATTGTCTTAGGAAATCTCTGCATGTTGATTAGCTGTTTTATATGGATACAAATCATTAACATGCACTTTGTTTATTTTTTGTCCGTCATTTTGAGAAATCAAGTCGTAAATATTGGTAGATACCACCGCACTTATTACATAAGGCCCTTCTCGCTTACCCATTAAGCTGGCCGTGATGCCTTTGCTTGCATCAGATAAGTAATGAGAGCGATACCATACCTCATCTCCTACTGAAAATATACGAGCCTTGGTCCCTCTATTGTAATAACGTAAGTAAGATTCTTTGTTTTTACTAAGAATTTCTCTTGCTATGTCTTGAATAGCATTTATTCGTTTCCCCATGTTCTTAACTTCTTTACATTGAGGCAAGGTAAGATCTAAAATATTGTCGAAAGGATTCCTAAATTCTCGCCCTGTATTAAGGTAGGCTGGAGTAAATCCTGTACTGTCATTAATACTTGTACGAAGGGCAAAACTAATTTCTAGTAAATTCTTGTCCCATTCCTTACATTGAGCGATATTAGCTATTATCATGCTTTTTATTGTTTGGTTATACCTTTCCGTCATATTTGCCTGTGGATGATATGGTGAAATGTGAAATGTTTTAATGTTAAGCATTGTGCACCAATCCAAATATATATTTGATGTGAACTGAGTACCATTATCCGAGATGATACATCGAGGTACTCCCCACCGGCAAAATACTTCCCAGAGTTTGATTACGATTAACTCTGCTTTGGCTTCCTTTAAAGCGAACAATTCTACAAATTTGCTAAAATTGCAAACAATCACAAGTAAATATTTGTGTGCGTTCGTTCCCTTTGTATACGGACCCATCAAGTCACAAGAAATAAGATCCCATGGACCGTCTGATGTACTACTAGTAGCTGGAACAGGTGGAGTTCTATTTGTCTTTGTACGTTGGCATTCAATGCAGTTATTTATAAACGTACCTACTTTCCTTCTCAAGTTGGCAATGTAAAACCTATCCTCCAGCTTGCCATACGTCTTTCTTATTCCAAGATGTCCAGAAAGAACGTTAGAATGAAATAATGCTATTATTTCATTAACCTGTGAAGGAGCTATCCAAACTCTCCAATAAAGAGATTCATCTTCCCATGGCCTACCACGGGGACCGACATAGCGAAGTAGCAAATTATCTTTGGTAATATGCGAACGCTTAGCTTGCTCTTGTATTCTATTTAGCTTAGCAGTATCTGTACAGACTAGCGATTGTTTAAGAAACAGCTTTAAGTCTTTAAGATACTCATCTTTATCCTGGGCTTTCCCTATGCTTTCTCTGGTAATATTACTTATGATTTCTGTGTGGTGAACTTCACTTATGCGACTTAATGCATCTGCGGCTTGATTGTTTGAGCCTCTCCTATACCTAATTTCGAAGTCGTACCCTTGTAATTCCATGAACCAGTGAGCAATTCTACCGGTAGGATCCTTAAACTTAGTTAACCAAGTAAGAGCTTGGTGATCAGTTTCAATTATAAATCTAGTATATTCAATGAAACATTTGAATTTATTTATTGCCCAGATCACTCCAAGGCACTCTTTCTCTGGACCTGAGTATCTTGTCTCACAATCCTTTAGTGCTCTACTCGCAAACCATAAAGGATACCTTACTCCATCGTGCTCTTGAATCAATACAGCTCCTAATGCATCACCACTCGCATCGGTTTGTATAATGAATGGCAGATTTAGGTCTGGCAGTCTTAAAGTAGTTAAATTTGATAGAGAGGTAGTGAAAAACTCAAAAGATTCTTGTTGTTTAGATGTCCACTCGAAAGGTACATCTTTTTTAACTAGTTTAGTTAAATGCTTTGAATACTTAGCGTATTCAGGCATAAACCGTCTGTAAAACCCACAGAGGCCAAGGAACCTTTGTATATCTTTAGCTTTACGTGGTCTGGGATAATTTTTAATTTTTTCCACTTTCTCGGGGTCTGGGTGGCACATACCGTGCTCGATAATGAAACCCAGGAACTTAAATGAAGTCCTACATAACTGAATCTTGTTTGGATTAATTGTAAGTCCGGCTTTCTGCAATTTTTCTAATACCATATCTATATGAATGAGATGCTCTTCAAAGGACTTGGAGAATATTAGGACATCATCAAAGTATACAACGCAAATTTTCCATTTCAAATCTCCTAAAATCACATCCATAGCTCTTTGGAATGTGGCTGGTGAATTTCGCATACCCATAGGTACACGCTTGAATTGCCATAGGCCTTTTGGACTATTGAAAGCAGTCTTCCATTTATCTGACAATTTAACTAAGAATTGGTAAAACCCCTTAGTGAGATCAAATGTGCTAAAGTAAAAACATGGTCCTATAAAGGTTATCATGTCATCACATCTTGGGAAACAATAAGCATCAGGTTCAGTAATTGAATTGATTGCTTTATAGTTAACTACAAATCTCAATCCTCCATCTGATTTTGGAGTAACAAACCCGTTTGCTGACCATGGGCTGTTGGAGGGTTCTATGATGTCATATTTTATGAGCTCTTCAAATGTCTCATCAAATACCTTTCGCTTTCCAGGAGTCATTGGACGGGGGTGTGATCTAATAGGTTTGTGATTTCCAGTCTCAATGGAATGTTCGAATAAGGTACACAGTCCTGGTCTCTTGGTAAACATTGGGAGATATTTTATAATCATGTTTGAAAGTTGTTCTTTTTGTAATAATGTAAGATGAGGTGGAGGTTGCAAACAATCTGGCAAACTTGTGCCTGCATTATCCTCTGTAATCATATATGAGTCGTAACTTTTCATGCATTGTACTTCTGCTAATATTGAAGCAGGAGTTGTGAAAGGATATTCATCTAATGAATCATTAGATTTATCTATAATATTTGAATCGGCAATTGCAGATTCATCAAGTAATTCTAAATTATCAGTTTTATTTATTTTATTTACATTCTTAAGCTTAGCGAAAGAATTGACAGCTACATTAGAGTAAACATCTTCCTTTTTAGCAAAGGGTTGTAATTTTTGTTTCTCCAAGCCCACAGTCCAACCTCCTAGTCCTATATGTACACCTATTAATGTGGGACCGAGAAAATCTCTTCCCAGCAACAAATCTTTAGACATTCCAGGAATTAGTGTAAGATTAACCTTTATTTTTCCTGCTGGATACTTTATTGTGACATAAACCGTGTCCTCTGAAGAACAGGATCCCTTAATAAAGTTGATTTGCTTGGAGGCGGACTTACATTTAATCTTTCTTTCTTCTAATAAACTAATAATTTTGTCTCCTGCTAGGCTTAGGGATGAACAAGTGTCTAGGTAAGCTAAGAAAGGCATACCAAGTATTTTAACAAGCATAAGTGGTTCATTATCTACAACAGAAGCAAGAAAATTTTGTTCTGATTTATTAGTATCGTCCCGAGTCATCACTGGCGAGGTGAGCTCGGGCGAGGAGAGTTTAAAGTCCGGCTGTTTGTATTCGGATTTGAATCAGAACCTGCCGAATTTCTCCTTTCTCTAGTTGTTTCATTAAATGATGGAACAGATGCACGAGGAGACTGATTAACTCTTTCTGGTGAACTAGGATAATTAGTTCTTGGTGGAGTTACCTGAATGGGGTATCTAAGATTTCCTGTATTACCACTATTTCTCATTGTTGGTGGATTTGGTTGTTGAGTCGGAGGATTTTGAAATCTGACTTCTCGTCTAGGATTTGGCTCAGTATGATGATACGTAAATGCATCAACTGCTGAGAAATGCAATTTAGGTGTCGTCTTGTTTTCCTCAGACCAACCTAATGCATTTGTTTCCGTTTTACCTAATTCCCTGGGCCTGTTAATTGGCTTCCATGCTAATGATGGCTCCAAATTGCCCGTCACTGGTGGAGGTTTATAGGAGCGACAACTTTTCAACAATTCTTGTGCTTCTTGAGCGCATTGCTTAAGTTGCCTAAGATTGTTGATAGTTTTACCTTGTAAAGCCAACCTATACTCTGGGTGCATTTGTTTCAGCACACGCCTAACAATGTGTGCTTCAGTGTAGTCGTCGCCTCGTCTTTCATAGTAATCTGAGATTACTCTGATAAATGAAGAGAGAGTCTCAGTGCTGCCCTGAGTACGGTTCTCGAGTTCTCTTTGTATGTCATCGATATATCCTACAGATTGAAACTCTGTACGGAATCTTTGTCTGAATTCAAGAAAATTTTCAAAGTCACCTTCGTACCTATACCAATTGAATGCTTCATCAGTCAAAGCTAAAGGTACGACGAATCTAAGTAAATCTGCGTGTGTGTATCCTATTATGGATCTATACTTCTCAAGCTCGACTAAGAAATCGAATGGTGTTTTAGGGTCGGTGAATCCTCTGTAAGTAGGAATGCTAATGTGAGCAGACTTAAGATGATGAGTTGGCAAAGCATTTCCCTGATTATGTCCAGGTAAATTATTGTTAGCTCCATTGTCATATGCATTTCTGTCCTGCCTGCGTACATTATTTCCCACTATCTCCTCTCTACGCTGATTTGGATAATGTGCAGGAGCATTATTGAAGTTGGGAACAAAACCTTGAGCTTGCGCAGCCGGAGCAGGTTGATTATTATGAATGTGTTCAGGTCGAACTTCATGGGGATTAATATTTGGTCTTTGTGGCATTGCTATTGGTGGTGCAACATGAAGATTCCTGATAGCATTTACTTGTGCTTCCTGCATATCTCGCAGAGATGCTTGTAATGCTTGTTGATTATGAACCATGGAATTATGCATAAACTGCTGATTCCTATTCATGGCTTGAATAAAGTTTTGTTGCATCTGATTTAGCATAGCCTGTATATTATTTGACATTTGCATGTCTCTATTTCCTTGAGACGAACCTTGCTCTTGTCTGTCCTGGAAAATCCTATCTAAGTTAGGTCTACCAGAAGCATTTGGTGCCACTGGAGCGGAATTTCCAGAAGCTGCTGCTTGATTATGTGGAAATATATCTAACAGAAGGTCAGCGTCCGCATTTCCTCTATCTAAAGGTGACTGGTACGGTGGAGGTGGATCACCTCGACCTGGAGTAATTTGTACCGGAGGAATGGGGCTGTGTATGACTCTCGGAGGAGAGTGTACGTCAGGATCCGCTACTTGATCCTCTGGCTGTGTGTTAGCACGCCTACCTCCTCTCCTTGGGTTTACCATTTCGACTCTTCCTTAAACTAAAGATGAATGGAAATATAAACCAAAATCGAAATATAAGAATTTTGCCCTATGTTCAGAATTTCTGAAATTGAGAAAAATAGTAATGAAAAATTTGGTATTTCGGATTGAAAACTATGTTTTTGAATTATCCTGGCAGGGTCGCCAACTTTTTGTAAGGAATATTATTAGGAGAAGGAGTTAGATGAGTGTACGTAGTAGGGAATAGTAAACACTCGTGGTAATATTCTTACAAAACTGTAGAACTAAATTCTACTCAGGTTCTTAATTCAGAATCTTATTCAATAGCTCGTAATCCCTACTTATTGATACGCAATTATATGAAAAGAAATAAGTTCAGTAGATACACAGGTATGATTTGTTTTAAGAAATAAACAAGACAAGTGAGTGAATATACTCGATACGGTACGGCTCAGTACCCTTTAAGTATGAGGTGGCTCTTATCCTACTTGATTTCTCAAAATATACGGTGAATTAATATGTGTATACTTAGCTATATGAATTTTATGTTTTGTATATGAGATTTTACCTTCTAGGAGGCTCACAAGTGTGAGGAACTCGTATTTTGTTTACTGTCACCGAACGTAGATATCTAAAGAAGATGAAAGTCTTAAACTAGGAAGTCCTTAATTATTTAAGTATATAAGTATGGGTTGGGGTGAGTTGAGAAAAATATTGAAATAGGTAATTCTGTGAATTACTGAGAAATATAATTATAAAGTGATAAGCTCGGCTTAAATAAGCAGAGCTGAAATGGGGATGAGTTAGAAGTGTTGGAACCTGGTTTTATGTGCTGGTATCCTTAGCTGGTAGCTTAGTCCTCAGTGGAGTAATCTCGAACAACTGGAGATGAACTATTGGCAGTAGCACCGTACTTTTTAGGATAAGTATAACTTTGAAAGTAAAATATTCTTAGCCTGAATTATGAAGTAATTCAGGTGAAAGAGATGAGTTTAATTAATGTTAAAATTGGACTGGAGTAAACTACACAGTGCAATTGTTTAAAATAAAAGCAAAATTATGTGTTATATAGACTGATTTGATCATTACTGGTTTGAGGTTGAGAATAGAATGAATAGATTTTTGAACAACTTGAACTTCGGAATGACTTTGTCCTGCGAGTGCAAGGAACTGTCGAGCAGAAGTTAATTAGCTACATTTTACATGTTCAGATTAGGCTGGATCAGCATAATTCCTAGTTTAGGGATATTTCTATTGCTACATAATTACTTAAGACTAAATAACATTGTGCCTACCTAATGAGCCAATATATACAATAAGTTTATGACCTGAAAGTGTTTGTGTTTACTATGCCATGATGCTGCAGAGCCTTCGAGCATAGTAAGTGTCTTTTTAGACCCTTACATATGTAACTCCGTGTTTTAATAGGATCACCATTTAAATCTTCTATGCACGCATTTCTAGATACTTGTAGTAGTTATGTGTACTTTTTTATTGCTTGCTTTATTTAATTACATAATATTTAATACTGATCCAAGTTATACCGAATAAAGCACCTTTTGCATTCCCATTGTGGTGTTTTACTAGATAATAGATTCTCACTGTTAAGGATAAGAACAACGAAATACTAGTTTTTATTGCTACCTCTACAGCATCTGTTTTATACTTTTTAATTATTCCAGATGTCAGTACATAACTGTGTAGGTGATCATTGCATGCAGTAATAAAATTTAGCTATTAGACAAAATATTTTATAAACAACCGTACGAATCCGCAAAGACAACAAGTCTGCTTATCATCGGTATCATGGCACACAAATTATTCCAAGTAAGCAACCTTTTAAAAATTATAAAGAATTACGGCTTTACTTTAATATCTTTTTACGTTTATTGTAGAAACAAGTAATTTAGATTTTTTATTGGAAAATTGAATTTTTTGAGTGCTGTCACAGAAACTCGGAGATGTGGTAGATTAAGGCCTCATTTTTAGAAATTACAGAACTATTTCTTAATAGGAAAAATGTGTCTGTGCTAATTGTTTTTTTAATAATGTAAATATTTAAATTCGAGATTTCTATAACTTTTAGAATACTGTAGGCGAAATAAGCCCGAAAGGATTTGACCTCTTTACTGAATACAATCTTGAAGCCCAAGTAATATGGATGCAACAGAATTGGTCCTACTCACTTTACATAGTGGCTGTGTACCTAATATTCATTTACTCAGGACAAAAATATATGAAAAATAGAAAACCATTTGAGTTGACAAATGCACTCATTATTTGGAATTTGTCGTTAACAGCGTTTTCTGTTGTTGGATGCTTCGCCACGATTCCCGAACTAATAAGCAACGAAAGTATATATTCTTCAGTTTGCTCATCTTGGTAAGAAATAAGAAAACGTTTCCGCTTCACCTTATTAAAATGATAACTACTTGGATGACAAGTACTAATAGCTTTAATAAGTAAAAGCCTAGTAAGAATAGATATCTTCAAAATAATCCATTAAATATATATGATTTATAATTTCATTAAAACGGGCAATAAATGATTTCAGAAAAGTAAAGAATAATAAAGAAAGACATGTCATCACGATTTTTTCCTAGCAATTCAATATTTATATGCACAAAAATTACATCTCCAATTTTAATTCAAGACAATCCTTTGCAATTAACTGATGACTAATGAAAAAGCTACTACCATAGAAAAAGCGGTTATTCATATCAAAGGGAAATTGTGATTTGCAATGAGGAACATGCAATTGCATGTCATTTTCTCAGCATTAATCACTAATCAGAGTTCTCATGACTTTAAGTCTATTAATTAGTCCGGAGCATATCTGGAATGAACACAGCCACGGTGTTTCAAAACAGAAAAACCATTATATTATCAATTTATCAGTCCTACCTACTAGGGCAATAATAATCGTAGAATAATGATAAACTCAAAATATTGTAATCAGTTTAAAAAATGTAGATGGGTATACAGTATATACTTAGTTATAAAAGTAGATAGGCAAAATTACGACGTGAGAGAAGTTATAGAATAGTAACTGAACATAGTTGTAATTTACAACCTGAATTTATTCTCATTCTTTAACTTTATAGGGAAAGGAGAGACCCGGTTGGAGTTCATTGGGGATATATATTTGCAGTATCAAAAGTTCCTGAATTAATTGACTCTGTCTTTATTGTCCTGCGGAAGAAATCACTAATATTTTTACATTGGTTATAGTGATAATTACCAATACCAAATTTTCTAATGATTGTTACATATGATATTTTTTGTTAAATGGGCAATTGGTAGTTTCCGTTTGGTATTGCAATCCTCTCATATTTAACAGAGATTGCTGGATGATGAACCAACGAATTCAATTCATTGAATTTAATGAACAAAATGATATTTAAAAATAATTTTTTCCATTAAATTACAAAACCCAATTTAAAAACCTGTACAACGAAATAAGAAAAATTTAATCATTCATGAACTAAAGTGTGTTAATTTGATTTATAATTTTAGGTACCACCATGCATCGGTGCTTCTTTACTGTTGGTATACCTACGCTGGCCAAAACTCAACCTCACTTTGGTTTTCTACAATGAACTTTTTTGTTCACTCCATAATGTACTTCTACTATGCACTCCGTGCAATGAGAACTAAGATTCCCTCAAAGGTCCCTATGATTATTACGAGTTTGCAGATAGTTCAAATGGCCATGGGCCTTTCCGTCATTCTCTACGCGTACACTATGAAAATATCCGGTGTGGATTGCAGTTCGTCTAAAACAAGTCTCCATTTGGCTCTAGCTATGTATGCATCCTATTTTCTCTTATTCGGAAACTTTTTTTACAAAGCATATTTTCGAAATGGCAAAAAATTGAACATGTCTTCTAGAAAGAAGGAATAATATTATGAGGTAAAAAGCTTTATTTTTACTTCGATTTCTTGTGCCATATGCACAATTTGTTTTATTTTTCTGTCGTGTTCTCTCTGAGATTTTGGAAGATTCAGATTTAGAGGTCATACTCTAGAGATAATACGATTTATTTTTTATGTATTAAAAATATCCTTTTACTTTTCAGGCAGTCAATAAAACACTACACTAAATTCATTTGTAAAATTGCCAAATACTTATCATATAATACACACGACAGCCAATATGCCTAGTTGTATAAATGTCCAGTTGGAGTAATAAGTTTCAACTATGATCTATTGTGCATATTTTTATCGTTTATGCAGGTATGCTATTATGAGAATCAATATGATTTTCTGTGACAGCATAAAGCAGGACTTTACTTTTAAGAAGTATCGAGTAGTGTTAAAATACATGGTTACAGAAAGTCATATTTTGTGGCTTTAGGGATTACTGATGGTTTGAAATTGTTTATCCGTATTTATCTTATTCAAATTACTATCCCGTACTGGTTAGAGTAAAAATGTTAAAACGTCAAAAATCCTATTCTAAAAATGTCCATAAGTCTTTTTATTTCTCGTATCCTATTTTTACAAGGCCCATTTTTACAACCTTGATATACAAACCTCGAAACCTCCATATATAATAATCAACTTAATGGATTCACGTTTGTACATAGAGTTTTAAAGTGATCCAATAAAATTGATTTGATTTTGTTTTCCTTTTGTATAGAACATAAGAACATTTTTTTTCATTGTAATAAATTGCCTGACAAACTCTTTACATGCAGTATTATATAAGAGAGCACACAAACATGGATTTTTAAGTGTATTTTATTGCGATTGTTACATATAGCTCATACAATTAATGCATTAAGGTCACTCAAAATATATAGAGGGCAAATAAATAATTCCTACTAATGGCAATTGCAACAATTTTTACTTATAATTCCGCTTGCTGACGCTTCTACTCCATGATTTAGGCAATTTCAGATCTCAGTTGTTGGAATCAGTTTCTTCCAGTTTTTGTGCCTACTTGAAAGAATTGATAAACCTCTGATGCTTATCGAAAATTGATCATCATAATGAGATGTCCCGAAACTTTATTGTACATTCAAGATATATGTTCCACTTGACTACTTTTTCATGGTTTTATTTAACTTGATTTAAACTGAATTAAGACAACGCAATATGTGATGATTACACCAGCAATCTGCAAACAAACAATTTTATTAAAATAATTAGTTAATTTATTGTTAGTATTATATTGTCTTATTTGAAAAAAATGGAAAATGCAACTAGCGGACTCATGAAATTGAGATACTTTGCAGCCAAGTTCTGCTACACCCAATTATCGTGGCATATTTACTACAGTAAGAAAATAATAATTGCACATGGTGATCAAAAAATGAAGCAGAATTAATAGGTCCTGTATTACCAAATTAATTGCCCCAATTATTGTATTTTTCAAGATGCAGAAAACCATTCTTAATTTTGCAGAAAATAATAATTACCACGGGGTTTTCAAATCGGTAAATAGGGTAATCGATTAAAATAAAGTCTCCGTCGTATAATATTATTACAATGAAATTGCTTTTGAGATTTATTCATTGTAAGTCTCTTGTTTACTATTGAAGTAGAAATGTACCGTCGTAAGAGTTCCTCTAGAGACAGCAAAGAACCCCATTGCTGAAAACTGGAAGGGATGAGTGTCAATGTAGGAAACAATGTGAGAAATACTAGCACTTCTTCGGGGTCTCCTAAAAGAGGAACCTAAATAGTTTTTTCCGTATGTTTCTTTTATATCATTCCAATCCGCATTCATTATCAGCACAGAAAACCTTTTACTCTAAAAAGACACAAAATGTTGTCACACTGCATTTGTGTAGTAATTATATTTTATTCACTAAAACAATTAAAAGTAGAATGGATATTTTACTATTTTCATTGCCGACTCAGAAGCGTTTCCCATGCATAGCATTTTTGCGACGACTATGGCGGCTTTAAGGAAACTCACGATTGTAATCAAATGTGAAACTCCGTGGTCAGTATACGCAGAAATGGTCAAGAAAAAATTTATGCAGAGTTCAAAGGTCCAAAAGAAAAATATAATTAATGTAAAAAACTCAATTATATTTTCTGCATTTCTCCAGATATGGCTGTACTGAAAATAAAGGTCTACCAAATTAATTTTTATGTTATTTAAATTGTAATTATATTCGTAATCCCCATGATCACGAATGAACCTGGAGGAACCTAGCATTTCTTGAATATTCGTAACTTTGCCATCCATTTCTATTTTATTTGATTGTGGAACCTTCTTCCGTTTATCGCATTTTTGCAGCCACTGTCCTTTTAAATGGCTTGGCAATGTTTTCCATGAAAATTCGGATTCGGATGAAGCTGAAAAAGTATAGAAAGATCAAAATAATCCAATTAAAACTGAAAAACAGAATTTTTACACGCAAATGTTAAAAAATGCTTTCAGCTGGCTGACTATTAAGAAAAACATACAGAATTGTCGACAATACAAAATAATACAAAAAACAAAATGCATAACAATGCAAAAAGATGGAAAAAACAAGTGATTTTCTATATTATTTTTTAAATAATATTTTAAAATACATCTCCATTAACTTTTTGTTGACTACCATGTAAAAGTTTCAATTTTTTCTTACCTTTATCACTAATACTGGTAAACAAGCTTCCAGAAGCTCCGTAAACCTCAAGTAATGCGTTTTCTAAGCTTTGTCGAAAGTAAGTGATAAAAGCAAGTATAGTAATGATTATCACTTCAGTGCAAAATGTAGTAGCCACAAATATTTTAATTTGCAAAAGGAGCAACTGCCACCAGAATGCGTTAAATTTACAAAGACCTTTAAAATAAACAAAATCTTCATATGCAATAAATTGTCGAATAGCGGTAGCTGACAGGGCAACAAAAAGATATAGTATTTCATTGTAAGTCCAAGTTGAACTTCTTTGTTTGTTGTCAATTACTTTCGAAAGTAGGCCGCAAAAGGCCAATATTTTTGAATAGACAATCCAACACCAAAAGCGAACAATTATGGCAGATGCATACATAAGGATATTATTACTGTTTAGTGCTACATATATAACGTAAGGAATTCTTTCTGGTGTTTTGTTGGAGGTGTTTCTAGCATGGTCCATTTCTGGCGGAAGTGGTCCAACTTCTGGTCTGAAATTAAGACTAAAATCACACTTTGAAGTGGTTGCTATGAATAATTTCGTTTCTTTGGTAGAATTGGACTGTATTGAGCTTCGAAATTCGAAGCCACGAGTTATTTCGTCCATGAAAAGGTAAATTGTAAAAAGCAATGCCAAAGCACTAAAAAGGGCATAAATATTAACGAACCAAAATCCTGAAGGACGCTTTACTAACTTAAAATTTCTTAGTTGAATTAAGGCAAGTAGAAATAAGACCTTTAATAAAATGTACTTGTTCATAATTTTAGCAATAAAAAATTATTCAAATGGAGTTATTTATTGAGTTAATATTTTAAACTGTACTCAAATCGGTTCCTTCCCTAAATATACAGATTTTAACAATATTGAATTTGACTATTATATAATTCCAGAAAACGAAATAATACATGACTTTCTTCCTTTGGACAATGTAGACGAGTTAGATTTTTAAGTTATATTCTACTATTGTGTAATGAGTAATGTGACGTAATGTAATGTGCAATGTGTTTTCCTCTAAAAGTTTCTTCAAGTCGTCAGTAAAACATTTCATCACTATTTTCACACAAGAAAAACAATTTGCAAAATTGGTTATGCCTTTATGTCACCTTTACATGACAGGTATTTGAGGAAATATCAAGTATTGGAATACATTTTCATAATCAAGCAATTGGATAATTGAATCATAATTGAAAGAATAGGGTGTATCAAAGAAATTGACCTGTTTAGGAAATCACTTTCGACTATAGTACGTAGAACATAGAACATTATGTACAGTGTTGGCCGCAAGTCACGCATCATGGGGAAATAACATTACCTGTGGCCACAAATAACGCATCATAGGGAATTAACATTACATGTGGCCACAAGTCACGCATCATAATGAAATAACATTAGGTTTGCAAGTTGAAGATTTTAGCTAGAAAGATGAAGTGGTACCTGGCTTAAAGATGTCCAATGTGATGACCATTTACTGTCCCCGTAAAGAATTTAACAATGATGAGGTCGTCCAGAATTGCGGCCCACACCATAAATCCAGGAGATTCATCGGAGTAATTCCGACAATTGTGACGATGCACGACTCCATTTAAATGAAATTTGGCTTCATCACTGAAAAGAATTGTTTTCTTCTTCTAAAATTGACTGCGCCCACCGACAAAATGCAATTCTCCTTGCCGGATCTTCTGGTTTAAGAGCCTGGAGAATTTTCATTTTATGTGGTTTAAAATGATGTGATTTCAGGATGCCACGAACACTGGTTCTTGAAATGTTCAGATCTCTGGCCACCTCTCTCGGCGTTCTTCTTGGACATGTAACAAATTTTGACAAGAACGGTGATTGAAGTCTCTGGGTTCGTAACAGTCTTAGGAGCCCCAGGTCGAGGGGCATCAGCTGTCGAACCTGTCTTCTTAAATTTGTTAATCAGTCTAACAACTGTTGATTGGTGGATGGCCTTATCAGGATGTCTCCGAGCGAATTCCACTGCCACGGCTCTGGTGGATAAGCCTGGACGTCCAGCCAACATTATCACTACCACTCTTTCATCTTTCGAAAGCCTCATTGCGCAAATGATACACTTACTCGATAAAAAGAACTTACAAAATAAATGTTAGTCTGCTCAAATAAAGGTGCATTGGAGCTGATTATTGAATGAAATCGAAGGTTCTCCTACACACCAATGTTATTTCATTATGATGCGTGACTTGTGGCCACATGTAATGTTAATTCCCTATGATGCGTTATTTGTGGCCACAGGTAATGTTATTTCCCCATGATGCGTGACTTGCGGCCAACACTGTACACCAAACAAAAGATCATTTTTTTCACTTTTTAAAGAGCCAAATTTATAATGGATTTATAAAAATACTTTTGTAGAATTTCTATTTATTTGGCAAAAAGTTTGATCCAAAGTGAATTTTGAATGTTTTGTCTTGACTATACGATATTGTATGGATTTGCCAGAATTATCAATCTCCTAGGCTTGGGCGTGTACCGAAATGTACCCAAATGGGCATAAATGCATGCACACATTGTACCTAGGTAGGCCTTAGACAAAAGAGCATGGGAAATATATTAAAAATATACACTTATTACTCTTCCGTAGACTTATGTACACACTTGCATATATAAAAAAACGCCTATACACCTGCAAAACTCAGAAAAAAGGAATGTCTATATCGCCTTGCAAAACACAAAAGTTCAAAGTAGTAGACTTCGGAACGAACTTTTATAAATGAATTTTCTCATGCATATCGTAGTCCTGGAAATAGTTAAGTATTGTGAATGTGGGTGACGCATTATCGATAATGTAAAAATTGTTAAGGAAAGACCAGCGATTGTTGCCGTTTGATGAGTATGCAGTTATTACTTGTCAAATATGGGATAAGGAAATTAATGGGGCACAGTTCGGTCTATAGTTTTAATGGGACACAGTGCTAATAAAGATTAGTTATTAAGTATGCATGACAATAAAGCCAAATTCAAGAACGGAAAGGTAAGGTAAGTTTTGTTATTTTACATTGAATTGTTTATGTATCCATGGGGCTGGAAAGTTTTAGAATTCAATTCGATTTTCGATTGGGCAAAATTTTAAAACAAATTAAATGAAAAATAAACAGCAAATTTTGCAATAATTGGAAGTGCATTTATTTAAATATTGTTGTATTACTTAACAATTTTACTACTTTAATTATAACTTTTTAATATAATAAAGCGAATCAAAAAATGAAAATTGTAAATGTGTAACACATATTGTAATTGTATTGTAAAGGCCAATGGCCAAATCAATTATAATTATACAGTGGAATAAATCCTATTCTATTCTATTCTACTTAACAACTTTTATTACATCAGAAGAGCCAATAAATCTTTACAAAGATTCCAGGTCTCAATACACCTTACCCTTTCTTCACATTGGCCCTGTGTGTCTGTGCTCCAGGGAAATTTCCGGGTGGACTGTAATGGGCGCAAACAAATGCTCTTTTCCCCTTGTATGCAATTCCAATTCCAAACCTTTTAGAATCTTTCCAAACCATTTGCGTGAAATGACCGACTTCCTGATTGGAACTCTTGCTTACACCTCTATTGTAATCGTAGTAGTCTTTCTCCTTGTACCACCTTTGAGTAGCATCTATAACAGCCGCAGACTTGCCACCATAACCTCCGGACAAGTTTTCCCCAAAATTAGGTCGGTTTTCTGTGTGCACAAGTTTCCATCCTGAATTCATATCGGCCGAGTTTAAATTGGCCACTCGGTTTGCGCACTGTTGAGCTTGTTTATTCAACTGAAAGAAATTGGGAAAAATAATTGTCATTAAAATATAAATTAATTTGACCCTTTGAAATTAGCTAAATGACTTACTTTACTGTCTAAAACCAGCTTTGGAGACCCGTGGGCCGCTCGGTACTTGTTGTGCAGTTTCAAAGCATCGTCTTGCCAATTCGCCTCGACAGCACTCCAAATTTGAAGGAGTCCCACAATTAACAAAAGAGTCTTCATTCTTGGTTTTATTTTTACCTGCGAGTTGAAATTGCAAAATTATTTAGCTAATCTGTCAAATTGTTAGTATTGTACATCCTTTTGATATAATAATACTTAAATGTTTGTGAAAAAGTTACATATTATAATCGTTAAGCAGTCATTAAAAAAGTTAAAAAATAAGAGATTGCGTAATATAGACTTAAACTAAAATAAAAAATTTGAAAGACAATTTTTTTTATCTATTTACTCTTATTTCTATAAGATAGATACTAGGGTATTGAAAGTCCTGCCGTTCAAGGCTCAGGGATTGGAAAAACCATTACATTTTTGAAAACTGAATAAGAAAAGAGAGACAAAAAATACCGAAAAACAAAGTGAAACACTATTGACTTACTTTTGATTTGATTTATACAAAAAGTATTGCTCACCTGCTACCTGTAGCGAAAGTGGAATTTTTGCTGTGCATTATGTTTTACTTGTCCCTCGTTTATATACGGATATTAAAGGAAAGTCGTATTAAAGTTTGCGGTTGGGAATCTCAAAGAGCAACTCGTTGTTCCTTTCTAAAAAACTTCTTCAAAGAATTCCATCATTTCATTTGCTGTATAGCAGGTTCACAGCGGTAATGTTGATGTTAAAAAGAGTTATAGAGGAAAGCCACACATTTCCGGACGTTTAGAAATCCTCGCTATTTTGAGAAACATTAAATACACGGTAGTAATGAAAATAAAAAAATATACTTCACGCATCTCATATTTTTCTTTGCAAATAGCTTACGGGAAAGTAATGAGAGGAAAGCCACAAAAAATATTGGTGTCCTTGGCGTCCTGATTGCCTCAACGCTATCTTAGAAATAAAATTAAAATAATGCTTATCTACATATTTAAGCCGTAAACTGTAGACATAATCAGTTTTAGGTCTTATATCAGGAAAAAATCAACTAAATCAAGGAATTAAATGTGACGGAAAATTAAAATGTACCGGATGAACGGCCTCAACATCAGAAATATAAAGCAGGTTACATAATGCTATGAAGCAAGTTATGTTCATTTAATATGCAATGTTGTGGTATTCCTTTAAACATGTTTCCTTCTTCCCGTTTATTAAATATTCAAAGATATATATTAATTCCTGCAAATAATATCGCAATTCATATACTTATTACTTACTAGGTAACCACTTACTAACGTAAGGTAACGTACTGTATAATAAATTGAAACATTTTTTGCCGAAGTCAAGAAACCTGAGTAGTTTAAGTCTTCGACAAAAGTAAAGGAAGCCGCAAGGTTCATACTAGGTTCTCTCGTGGTTACTAATAAGCATAAGAGCATTAACATTGCTGTCGAAAAGCGCTTTTCAATAAACTGCAATAAAATAAACTATCTAAAGATGACAACGATAATTATTTTAATTATTTATCTAAAAATGCTCATTCAAAATTTATCTACTATTGAATTTTTCATTAAATAAGCATGCAAAACGCAGATTATAGGGATTCAGAGTTCTATACACATTACATTACATGCAATATGACTGCTCCACAATTACAATAAAGTCATTACGAGATTGCAGTTCTCAATGTCACTTTTAAATAATAATTTTGCCCACCACACATACACTTAGAATTGTTGAGATATAATTTTTCATTAAGCGACGCATTTGTGCTTCAATTCTATAAAAAGAAATTTTTCAAGTATTTTTTCGATAATATTTGCTTTGGTAACCGAAAATTTGTCTAGGCCTTAGCCAATTTACCAAGACAACTATTGGCTTTACAATAGCAGTAACTTCTGTAATTTTTAATTTAAGAACTCAATATTTGTCAGATGTAAATTGCAATCCACCTTTGATTTCCTCTATGAAGCAAAATTGCTTTTGCCTGCTGGAATAGTTAAATAGAATACAAATAAAGCAGTAAATTGCCAACGACAAATAATGTTACTGTTTATTTATGTATTACGACCTACTGACTGTGTTGACATTATACCGCCCTGCTAGCTAATTACTATTCATGACTCATTTTTTACCTGGAAATGTGTATTCGGTACAGGATTGCGGAACTACTAATACACTGTAATTAAATTAACGACTATTTTATTTTGCAAAGGTAATTTATATATTTTGACATAATTCCTAATTTAGCATTTACCAACTTTCCAATATTGTAAGTTTCATTTTTTGTAAATAAAAGCTGAATTTTAGTTTATTATTATTAAAATAAGGTTTAACATGAAAATAGTAAGTTACTTTACACCAGAGTTTAGTTTACTACCGAAAATTTGGTAAGCTTGAGCATTACTGGTATATAACTTCTCAAGTTCGATTCCTCATTTAACTTTATTTTTTAACATTATTTCCTTACGTACAACAGTAAGGCTCAAGCGTGCCATCGTTTTATTATTAAGGTGTACCATATTATGTAGATAAATTTAGAGAGGCTGCTGCTTTGTATCCTACTTTACGAATAACCACACAATAGGGAAAACCTTCCTATATGACATTACCAAGGATTATGATGTAGATCATAGTTTAGTATAACAAAAATGCAATGGGAAGTTATGTAAATACCCACATCTACAAAAAGAACCCTAATGGGGGAAAAGGTCATTAAAACTATGTACAACTCCTAAGGATAACATCCTTCAGAAGTACAAAAGTTTTAAAATACCAATCAATATAAAATACATACAAAAACAGATAAATAAAATAAATAAAAAGTATTGGTACATACTCATTCTTTTTATTCTATGTATGACCTCTTCCTATATATAAGTCCCGGGGGGTCTTATATGCCCTTCTGGTTGAGACTGATCATAGTGCATGGTATCTACACCTCCTTTCCATTTTTGATACCTTTATGTCGTGTTAATTGCATAAGGATATTTAATTATGCTTTGAGTGTTATTCTTTCCGAATTTGCATCCTTCTTTTTGAAGACGGCCATGCCAAATGAAATATCACGAGAATTTAAAAAATTATAAGGAACGATTTTTAGTCAGTAAATTAAGTAACACTGTATCATCAATAGTCGGTAATATTACTCATTTACGAATTACAATTTATCCGTTGAATAACATATGAAATATATTTATCATTCCCCAATTTTATTCCACCGAAATGTGAAACTGCAAATTAAATCTAATCATACTATTAACCTAACCAATTTTATTTGATGGTCCACAATTTGTTTTTAAATGAGAATAACTTTGCTTTCATTATAATTGACAAACAGAAATTTGATATATGCGAATCAATGTTTATGTAATCAGCGCCTTTGAATCCCATGCAGTGGTGAAGTATTCATAACATAAACATTGATTTGCTTACCAATGAATTTCCAAACTACGCCAACAAAAGTTCTTGTGCTGCGGTAAGTTTACACCTAGAACAAATTTCATAGCATTCTTTGCCATTTCATGTGGTTATCATTGGTATTACAAGCAAACGAAGCAACCGAACTTCCGATATTACTATTTTGTGGCTTAGCACATCTCCCAGTCACGCGATGTTTCAGCAGAAACTGATTATTCCCAACATCTTCAAAGTCCCAACCGTGATAACTATTGTCGACATCACATTTGTCACTCCAAACAACATCTCCGTCATTATTGCCAGTGTACCCACATTTCTCCCCAATTTCAGTTCCCATTATATATGGCAAAGATAACATGTTTCCCGACTTTCCTTCTTGAACCAGTAGTTTGTCTAATGGAGTGCCCGGCCTGAAAAAATTATTATGCTTTTAAACCCATTGTAATTTCTAGCTATAGTAAAATCGTAAAAATATTGATTAGGTTTTAAAAGAATTTCAAAGAAGGAAAATTGTATAAAGGGTTTTCAGTAAACTTAACTACAGCAAGTAAAAATAAGACTTACGAGGGACATTCAATCATTTCATAGCCGTCTCCAGAAGTCGAAGGATTTGATGCTCTCATACAAAGTCCACTTCCCACGTTTTTAAAAAAATGGCCGGGCTTACGGCAAAATCCTCTGAAACATCTCTATGTAAATATAGGGATAAATTTCATTTAAAAAAGTTTTAGAAAACGAATTCGTGATTATCGTGATAAGATGTGTTGTGATGTTGAACTAACACCACCGTTAGCGCATTCACTGTTATCAACAGGAGTAAAATAAACTCCACTCAGGCTGTTGTCTGAGTTTCTTATCCAGCAAATTTTTGCCTTACACGTCTCCGGATCTCTCTAATATAATTTTTAAATGTTTTTTATAATTTTCATTAAGTATTGCACAGCAAAAAATATCGGCACTAGGAATATAATTGAAAGCATTTACGTCCTCAGGAAACGCTTGTGGATTTTTCATGATACGTCTACATTGTTCAGCAAACGTTGGGGCTTTTGGATTATCATAGTTAGGATTCAAAACAGGACTATTGGAAGACATAGTCCTTAAGCACGACGCGGTATCTGATCTGTTCAAAATAGTGCATTACTTGTGCAGACCTCCATCAAATATTGAAATTCTTGTTTTATTATCATAATACTATTGTCTTACTTTACAAAGTCGCTTATCACTCTGTTACTGCAGGATGAAAAGAAATATCTCAAATTCTCGTTTCCACCTGCCATTATAAAACCTCGCTCGGAGCAACCACCAGGAAAATCCTGTTCATCGTCGTGAGGAGCACCAACACTGCATGTAATAAATAAATCTTACATTAAATTGACAATGCTAACACAAAATTGAGTAAGGAGCAATAATTATATGCACAATTATATAATACTTGTGAAGTTTTTAAAAGCTGTACTCTGGATTTGGAAAAACAATTAAGTAGGAGAAAAGGAAATTAAAAATCATGAGGGAAATTGCGAAATTTGGAAATATTGGAAAAAAACAAAACTACTTCAAAGTTTTACGATTCATTTTCCATTCGTAAATGTTACAAAAATTTGGGGTGATTGAATGCTCAAAAAGTAGTAGTACCAAATTTCTTGTAATAGGTAAGTTATAATTATGAAAATTTTGATTTGACAAAATCTAAAACGAACATGTGTCCTATTTCATGGGCGCCAACAGTAAGACTTTCCCAAACACCATTATCATCCCAAACTAGTGTGTTCCATGCAATTTTTTGATCGTCATTGACATAGCAAGCAGCAGCTACGTGAGCCAAGCCACCTCTCCATTCCAGATTAGTGTTTGTCACCAAAGGGGCAATATCAAATGGAGGGAGGTTTTCTCTCTGCTCGTAAACCCACGATTTATAGAGATTCAAAATTCTTCCAAATTCGGCTCGCCCGTCATCTGCTCTAGCGTTTTCAATGAAAGGTTGTTCCCGTGTGTTCTAAATGTTTACAAAATTAATGTAATTTCACATGGAAAAACTTTGAATACAACTTTAGGTTTCAGGGTAGATTTTGCTTACCGCAATTATAACAATCCCGTTAATTTGAAAAGTAATATCACTACTTGGAATGGATTTGTATCGCATACTGACATCCCACATATAAACAACCCAGTAGTTCAAAATATTCTGATAATTGTGATTAAATACATCGCCGAATTCTTTATCACAAATTATGACAGTCTCAACAATTGGATTTCCGTCAGCGGTGGCTTGTATGGATGAAGTCTCTTCCTTAGAGGCATTTATGTGTGTAATTTCTCTCCCGATGTCAACTATTTACACAATATTACTGATGAATGACAAATTAGTTGCATAAAAATCACATAATGGTAACAATACATAGACAATTCTCATATTTATATAATAATTTAATAAACACACATTTTCTCCAAAAACATCATAATTGTGTATTCATTTGATCTTATTGATTTGTGTACAGAAATGTAAGCGATACTAAGGTTTGCAAAAATGTAAGACAACTTTTGTTTTACTTGAAGAGACAAAATCAATTCCAATTACGAAATAGTTCATTAATAGAGAGTTATTGTTTTAAACACAATTGATATTTAGCTTACTGAAATCGGTTTTTCCTTTCACTTTTTCTCCAAATACGTAGCCGGCACCTTCAGTATACAATATTGACGTAGAATTGATTACTCCGGTCTGCGGAACAAAAATAGGAATTGCATAGCGAATTGGTGAGAATAGAATTTTTGTGGTAATTTGTAAAATAAACTGTTATTACACTAACAGAAGTTATAAGCACATACTTCTATTCAGTATTTCTCAATATACACTTTTTTTAAATTCATTTTCATATTTTCAAAGGTTTCTGTTCAAAAAATTTCCACCAAATGTCAATTAAAACATTATATTTTGTAAAAACTTACAATGTTCCTATTCTTGTCTAGTCTTATTGCAGCAATAGCTTTTTCATCAATAAGTACTTCTTCAGCTTCCGCAATATCTGCAGCAGACGGTTTCCAATGACGAAAAACGGTTTTTCCATTTTCGTCCGTGTCCACGATTGTTATCTTTATGTTCGGATCAAGAATTGATTTTTCTAAAATAGTGCAAAATCGTAATTACAGGCACAAGAAACATACATTTTGAAGTCGGTTGGATTTGTCTTTAATATTTTTAGTATTATTTTTATTGATTCACCCACTAATTGGCATTCCCTTTTTGACATATTCCTTTTTGACATATGAAATTTGCTTATCCCCTATTTGGCATAAATAAGTTTTTTCAGAACCCCTAAGTGGCATAAATACTTTTACAACATAATGTGTGATTTATTGAATCAGTCAAGTATCAAGCATCAAGTTCATCATAATATTAGTCAAGAATCAGTATGTAAATAATGTATATTAAAAAATTGTAGTTAGAACAAAAGATTAGAAATCAGTTAATTACAAAACATCAGCAAGCTCATAGACCCATTTGAAGAAACTCATTTTAGAACGATTTTTGGACAAGAGCCTTCATGAAAGTCAAATATGTGTTTTCACATTTGTTTGACAACACAGCGAACACTAAAGGAAGTGAAGTTCTATTTGATATTTTCGTCCCCTTTCGTCATATTTATGAAAAACCCCATGTAAAACGTACAACTGTCCTTTATTTCCGTATAAGTTTTGGACAAGTTTTAAAAGTTCCATCGGCAATCCACACTTCACAAGAAGACAGCTCCATCAGATTTTTGGTGGTTGCGCAAATATTATAATACATTTACATTTATGCGGTTTATGCCAAATTATTTATGTCAAATTATTTATGCCAAAATATTATGTCAAAAAGGAAAAATTATGCCATTCAGGATTTATGTCAAATTAGGAATGCCAATTAGGGACATTACCTTTTCATTATGCCTGAAATGACTTCAAATTAGTACCTGGCTTATTCAGTTCCAAATTGAATTTATCTTGAAGTGATTCAATATTCCGTACTTTTGAGAATTCCCGTCGTGGAATCTTGGAGCCCCCCACCATGACTGCATGCAAATAATCACAACGCAGTGTACTACTTATTTTATTTACTATATAGTATAATATTGTTAACTCAGCTTTCTTAGATTTTATATACGTTCATTTTTAAATGATTAGCACTAGCACATATGAGATCGACTAAGAATTTAATGAAACATTTGTTATTATTCTGATTTAATTACATTGGAAAAACGAAGTTAGAAAATTAGTTATCGGACTATAAGCTTATATATTGTACATTTATGTCTTCTTTTAACATCGACCTTTAAAATAGACGGGAATGTAAAATCGTGTGAATTGTTTCGATTACAAACTATCCCAGTGATTTGAGTAACTTTTCTTAAGATATTAATACCGATTAAAATATCACCTGTAAAAACGATGAGAAGCCATGAGATGCACAACATAGAAAAAGTAACACAGTACCCCATTCTGAAATTACCAAAGATACTATTTGAAAAAATGTCAGCTGTACACTAAACAGCCCTATAGGTGTTGTTATAAAAATTAAAGTCAAATAATCTCTGTCAATCAATTTGAAGTAGCTATATTATATTGCGCACAAGGATGCAAAGCAGTGAAAGAAAGCTAGAATTTGAAATGCTATCCATGGAAATGGCAAAAAGAATTTTACCTACTTGAGTAGTTGCACTAATGGCACACAACTAATTTTGTTGCTTTACAATATTTTTTATTGTTTTTCCTTTAAAGGGCAGATTTTCTCCTCAGACTTAATCTCTTAGGTTGATATTGCACACTCGAATTGCTGATGTTGAATTTCAAATATACTTAATGATCCATTTTAATTGCACAGCAATAACAGTGATGTGATGACGTTCGATTAAAATAAAGATATGATTAAATTTATAAATATTTGGAAAATAAAACACTTAAATATTATATGGACGCAATTTAAAGTCGGGACACAAATGAGTGAAACCAGAAACAGGAAACTTTTCTGTGGACTGGATGAAAAGCGAACTGTTTTCCGGCTACAGAGAAGTTAGTAAATGAAATTGGGTACTACTACATTAATGCGAGTTAATACGGGTACGGATTTTCTATGGCACATGGAAAGACTGTTGTATGCTTGTAACTAGAATGTATGAGGGTGGTAGGTGCATATGATAAGGCAGGTGTTCAAGCTCAGAATAGCAATGGAAAATATCTTTTTAATGAGTCCATTGTTAAGGTTAATACGTTTAGGAATACAAACTATATTACAAAGAATTTCTCTGTAAATGTCAAGTAGTGTAGTAATAGGTATAAAGGTATAATTATCTTTATAATTTGCATGATATGGATAAGAAATACAAAGAATTAGTCAGAATGAATTAGTTGAAAGTAGTGTAAGGAAAGAATTTAATATACGGTGGACGTATCAGGGCATCATATCTTCTTCGCCAAAACTGTTCAACCTCACTTTCAAGTGTTTCAAGTACAGTGATTTCCTTCCAATCGTATTTTATAGCAACCGTAATTTTCTTTCTTTTTGAAATTTCATTTTCCTTATTGCTGTCATCACTATTATCACCGTCACTGTCGTAAGTTAACACAGAAAATTTGCTGGCCATTCTTGTCGCTTTACAGACACCAACTAAATAACAACCTTCAAAGACAGCTCGGTAAAAAGGTTACTTGCCTTATCCATATCATGCAAATCATGAAGATAATTAGACCTTAATACCTACTACTACCACTACTGCAGTTGTATTCCTTAGGGCAACAACCTAACACTAGACCATTTAAAACATTTTCTGTTACTATTCCGAGCTTGACCACAGCTACAGATATTTATAATGTGTTCCAAAATTTCCCTATTTCAATAGAGGAAAAGGGGACGTCCCGTGCATATATGCAATAGAAAATCCGTACCCGTATTAATTCATTATTAATATAGCAGTCCCACATTTCATTTAGCAACTTCTCTGTCGCCAGAGAACCGTACCTAATTTCATTTGGTACGGTTCATTCAGTCCGCTTTTCATCCAGTCCACAGAAAAGTTTCCTGTCTCTGGTTTCACTCATTTGTGTCCCGACTTTAAATTTAATCCATATTATATCTGGTAGTAGCTCAAAGAGAAGTAGTTGCAAACAGTAATGAGTGAATAAATTAATTACATTACATAACAATATATACGGCTTTTGTTAAGGAAAAATGATATAAAAATACTTATCATTACTAATTAAACAATCTGTGCATCAAAAAGAACATCCTGGATAGAATTATTACACTGGTACTAACTCGAGAATAGCAAAAAAGCGACAAAGCAATCTCAAGACATGTTTATGGAAGATCCACTGAAGCATAACATAGAAATTTTTAATTAAAAAGTTGGCAAATTTTCCAGATTTGTAATTTTTACTGCTTCCAACTGTTAATTAAGATTTACAGTAAGTCCTTTACTCGTATATTCTTTTTCCATTTCAGAATACACATATATATTGCATGTCTTTGTAATTCAAAGCATAAATTTTGAATTGTAGCAAACATGACCAATATCTAAGAATAAACTAAGATCTTTCTACCAATTTTATTTAAAGAAACTAAAGTCTATATTAAATTACGATTAAAACGCTCTTCTTCCAAAGTTACAGAGATACCTGATAGTAATTCTATGATTAATGAAATGACAAGTCATGGCCATTACGTAAAATAAACATTGATGAACACAAGAACGTGATGTAATGAAATGTTTTTAACCTATACAATAACTCTTTATTGGCGCAGGCACACATGATAACGCTACCAATAAGTGTACCCCAACAAAGACCAGCTTTGATGAAGAGTAAGCAGATATTATAACTCAGCGTTGAGACAGGTACTAGTTTAATAGTGATGAAGATGTAGATGTAATAGTAGTAGCATTAGATATGCTGAAGACGTAACACTTGAAGGTTATGGGATTTTTTCTTTTTCGTTGCTGTAGAAGAACCGTACTCCAATTTCCGCATTGCTGCCTCATTTGCTAACTACAATTTTCCATATAATTACATAATGGCTTAGCCTTCCTTATTTTTACATCTTTTTAAGCTTGCATTTTTAAAATGTTATCTGAATTAGTAAAGTATTTATTTATTTTTAGTCCTTCTTGTAGAGCAATAGCTCACAGAATATGTCTTTGACAGACTTTTACGCATTTTCATATTTCAGTCTTCTTCGAATGAAATTTAATTAATTTAACCTAGTTTAAGAGTTGCACAACTTCAATGGGAGAGGAAATTTAGGTTTTTTGTTACATATTTTATATTCACACATTCAACGATGAAATAATGGATAATGGTAAAATGTTTGGTATTTGGAGAGAGATTTTTAAGAAAAACGGGAAGGTAAATCTTTATTACTATTTAAAAGCTTTATTGCTGTGGACTACTTAACCAAGACCTCAAAAGCATCTTGTAAACACATTTCATATGAAAACCCTTGGATTATGATTTAATCATTTCAGGCAGCATCTAGATGATAACTTTTCTGGATTCGTGCCTGGTAGGAGACGATTTTTGTGGAAATCATCGGATTAAAAATATTGTTCTTGGATAGTTTTCGGTTTCTAGCAACAGCAACAGTATCTCTATCAAAATACTATCAGCTATCATGGTAGCATGTCTGTTTTCACTGATCTGTGTATTTTATGTGGAAAAATTGCGAAATTAGTAAAGAAGCACTTAGGACTTATAATCATGCCACACTAGACACAAACGTGCATCTATTTATTCTCATTAATTACTTTAATTTAATTAGATATATTATAATACATTTTGCTAAAAACAGAAATCATTTTGGGAAGACCGTAAGTTATGGCTGCACTACGAAATATTTATTTTGATGCCGGATTATTACAAGCTATAATTTGCAACTACATAGGGTGTACCAACATTCATAGCGCCAAAATCCAAACTCACGTTCTAGTCCGCTACACTTTTTCTTGATTTTGGCTTGTTTCACTCGTACGAATAGTAGTCCATCATCATTTTCACAGTGGCAGGCTATGGAGTCATCAGTGTTCTAGAGGGCTTCGGAAAATCGTTAATAAACACAAGAAATTAAAAGATATTTTATAGTGCACTTAGAATAAAGGGTATAATACTGTTTTTTTCATTTTTTACTTCTACGTTGTATAACTACTGCTGTTGCTTTTGTTTATGTGATCATTTCCGGGATATCCAATCCCGGGCCTTTTTATGCAATCCCGGGAACTGGAAATTACCGATAGATTAAAATAATTATAGATTAAGACATTGCCAAAAAGTATTTTTCATAAAATAATTAAATGATTTTTTATTATGCTACTTTGTCAAACATTTGCTTTGAAGACAAAAGTAGCATTCAAATTTAATTGGGACACATTTACTTTTGGAAACCGTCAAGGTTTCCCGAAACCTGTTACGGAACCATTAAAAAAGTAATCAAAAGGCTAGATAGGGAACCCATCCGAGATTTCACTCTATGACTTCTCAAATACGTAGCTTATGTTGGCTGATTCCATTAACTACACTCAGAAAACAGAATGGTAAAATCAGTAATGGAAAAGATAAACACCTCATGTACAGGGAAACCTCTGCCTTTTCAAAGGGAAATTTTGCATTTCGTAAAATGTAAAATGATTATTGTCCTGCTTTATGTAAAACATAAAGCAGGACAAGTAGAACTTATGACACTACTCAATTACAACGTGTCGGATTGGCATAGGAAAGCAGGGCGCCATCCACATGTGTGAGTGTGAGCAGGGAATGAGTTCAAATCCTGCAAGCGCTTGTTTTTTTACCTTTTGCAAGGGAAATTTTCCTTTTCAAATAGGAATTATTAACTTAATAAAGGGAAAATTATTTTAACCGAATAAAGGGGGGTTTTCCCTTAGTACACAAATGTTCATAGTTTGTATATTCTACGGGGCAAATTTGTACTCTAGAATGGGAGGATTTATCAAATATTTTTCTGAGTGTATCAAAAGGCATACATTTTTGGTCAAAGTAGTTATAGCAACGGTCGCTCATAAAAGGTACTCTCAAGCAAGATTTTTTTATATTGAATTTCAACTTTTTCCGTTTTGGAGAGCAACAGGGGTAGGCGTCTGTGTGGAAACACAGCGTTGGACACAAAATGGCTGATTTGTGCCTAGAAAGGAAAAGGATGAAATTGTATTTAAAAATTCTCGCACGGGAGTATCTTTAAGAAGCGCAAACCGTTGTTATAATTTCTTTGATTTTTGGTACAAGTGCGAGATGGAACTGTTAATTCTGCGGAATCTAGAAATTTTCTTGATTTCCCGGTACTCAAACTCAAATACCGAGATTGGAGGACCTCGTCATTTCAATATTTCCTAAATCGGAATCAATGAAAATCAAGCCTCGTAACCTCGTATTCTACTTAATAGTGTGGAATGCTTATATTTGATCCCCTATGTTGCTCACAGTCGATGTAGGAAATGCTTAAAAGGATTGTTATTTTAATTTGCTGTTATTTTATTTATTTTATTAAAGTGAAATACAATTTTAAAGGCATTGGAGTCTGAAGGAATATTTGCAGTGAATCAGTGAACTTTCTTCAACAATGGCAACGGTTGAAGGAGGTAAATCAGCTGAAGATTGGAAGAATACTGGCAATAAATATTTCGGCTCAAAAGATTTTCGATCGGCATTGAAAGCATACAGAAACGGATTAAATTTGGAACCACATAATGTGGCCCTTCTGAGCAACTTGGCTGCAGTGTATTTAAATTTGGATTACTTCCACAGGGCTTTAGAAACTTGCAAAAAGTTGTTGGAAATGGATCCGAATAACGGCAAGGGGATATACCGAAAGGCGAAAGGAAATCAGCTGGATTGAAAATGTACGAAGACGCAATAAAGCTTTTAGAACAGAAGAAGCCGTCAATGGACAAAAATTTCCAGAAAGACTTAGACGACTTATTGGCTAAACTTACGTTGATGGAGAATCAACGTATCACTGGAGAATTCGACGTTTTCAAGGTGTACATGAGCATACAAAAAGTTCATGACGATATTGCCGATTTTAATGGACCAGTAAAAATTGCTAATATTGAAGGTTGGTTTGAAGTTTCAATTGCCGGTCAATGTATTACTCATTATTTCTCAGTTTTTTTCATTTTAATTCTTATAAATCATCATTTAAGAAAATCATTTACTTTAGGAAAAGGACGAGGTTTGGTTGCAACTGAAGATATTAAACCTGGACAGTGGGTGATTGTCAGTAAGGCGTTTGGTATTACATTCCCTGACGTCGATACAACTTATGGTACCTATACCTCAGGACAGGAAGACTTAGATAATTTAATCATCGAAAAGCTTACTGCCGAACCAGAGCTAAGAAAGGAGTTTTATCAACTCTATGCTGGAGCTGACATACCCTCCCCTCCCCCGGATGGATTTGATTATTCTGTGATCGATGTGGAAAGAATCAAAGGCATATGTAAATCTGTTTCGTTTTGTGGAACTGTAAATTCAATGCTTGAAAGTATTCGGCAGGGGAATTCATATAGGGATAGCAATGGGGTAGTCAGACAGAAGTCGTTTTATGGGACCTCCAAAGGCGTTTGGATTCTTCCTGCGTACCTCAATCATTCTTGTTGGGATGCCAACTGTTTTCATGCTACATATGGAGATGTTATGTTAATTCGTTCTTTCAAGGATATCAAGGCTGGCGAAGAAATCCTTATACCGTACATGAAGGCTGTTGAGTTTTACTGGAAACGTGAACGGGACGTTTTCAAACCGTACAACTTTCTTTGTAACTGCACTGTCTGTTTAATTGACAGAAGCGAACCTCCTGAAGTACATGATAAGCGAGATGAAGTTTTGGGAGAAATAATGCAATCTACTAGCAATCTTCCCCGCTTGGAGGTCTTGTTTAAGGAATTGGTGAAGCTAAGACCAAGCCGTCCCGACTTAAATTTATGCAGTATTATGCCATATCAGTTTCTCGAGAATTTTTACTACGACAGAAAGGAATTCCTGAAATGCGCCGAGATAAACATTAAAATGCATGACATGATGGTTAACGGTCCCCTAATCAGAGAAGGAGCGCCAATTGCTGCCAACATTGCTTCAAATTATATCGAAGCTGGAGATTACGAAAAAGGGCGCATGTGGGGGGAAGTGTACAAAAAAGAAATGATGCTCGCATATGGTACACTGAAGGTTGATGAAGTGATCTCTGCAAACACGGTGAACTTATTGCGTTTGATTGGAATCCGAATGGACTAATGTGATAAACCAAATGAGCTGCTTTACTTTGTAACTTGTAACCGTAACACAAACTTAAATCAAAGCGTGTCAAGTCATTTTAAGTTTGTGTTGACTCTGTTTCTCACATTTCTCGTTTACATACGGTAACTATCGTGGATAAATTGTGATTCAATAAAAACTGCACCTTGTACTGCTTTTAATTCCAAATTCACTATTTATTTGTATTACTAGATTCTCGACATCCAAGGCGATTAATTATTGAGCTTAGAAAACTGAAGCATATCCAGTAGTGTTTCAAATCAATAATGCTAATTTTTATTAATTTTATTTCGAAGTTTGTCATTCGAATATATCCACCTGGTATTTTTAAAATCCACCAAAACGACAAGCGAAAACTTGAACTGTCTGAAACTGTCTTGCACTGTCTGAAACTGAAGCTGAAACTGTCTGAAACTGAAGCTGAAACTGTCTGAAACTGAAAACTGTCTTGCATAGAAAACAAAATATGCAATCGTTAAAAATATTTCTTGCTTCAAAGGAATTTACGGTTGGCTTTTCAATGCTTTTCATCGTTACAAGATTTTCATTATTAGCAACAATGAATAATTGTATATAGCAACATAAAGATTGAACTATTCCATGCAACCAAGTTTTCTCTACTAAACGCTGTTAAATTGTATTTTAAAGTAAAGTGGTATACATCAACTCATTTATATACAAAAAATGAATACCGACCATCATCTCTTGTCTGAAAGGTGCTTTTGAACCCTTAGAAACTTAAGGAAATCATTTCGTCTCAAAATCAAGCTAACTTCACAAACATGCAAAAGGCAGACAGGATCCTTCTAATAGTATAAGTATGCACATAGAATGAAAACATTTTTTAATTTTTGATGTAATACGAAAAAACTAGGAAAATATAATACGAATATTATCGTTAGAAAGTACATGAACTATTATGAAACCCGAGATAGAACCTCCTTGAGCTGATCGGTGTTGTCAGTTGTCACTAAAATTCAGTAAAGCTAATCAAATTTTGATTGTTCATCATTTCTAATTATGAAAATGCTTAATTATCTTCAATTGGGGCACTTTAGTTCTCCTACTGCAACACTTCTGTGTTACTTGCTGTCAAATAACTGGCGCAATTTTTGGATCCGCTGTTTTCACTCTTCTCTCAACTTGGTCGATTTTCCTGCTGTTTTCCACCTGAAATGAAAAACTTCACTTTTATTATTTGAAGAGTGTGTTACCATTTCGTTTTCCAAAGGATTGGCAATAATAAAAATCGAAAGGAAGAATGGGGACAAAATGTTTCTTTTGTTTTCGTGATTTGAATACGCGAATTGAAATTAATTCTAAGCACAATCTTGGGAAAAATTTATTGAAGACTGAACTGAGAACAATTTTTCTTCTGAGAAAATTACTTCAAGTATCGTCAACCAGTTGTATCAATTTTGTGGCCGACCACGGAAATCCATCATCTTGGATCAGTTACTGTTCCCAATGCAATGGTAAAATACAGGAAGCAGAGAATATTTGGTCACGCATTTCAAAATTGCAAGCAAAATTGAAATCAATTCAAAATGATTTGGAACTCATGATTACCACAAGACAAAAATCATTATCAGAATCGGCAGACTTGTATAATTATGGTCTTGAAGATGTCATTCGTAAGAAAATCTTTCAAAGTAAGTTTATTCCATTTGGTAAACCTTAAAAGCTATCAATTTTCTCAAATCGTTTATTAGTTAATGTCGCCACCCCACTTAATTAGTGCTAAAATACGAATAAATTGCAGGCCAATAATCATAGTTGGGCAAAATACTTGTATTTTGAAAATACATGTATTTAAAATACTGTATTTTAAATACATTTTGTATTTTGTATTTTGAGGTTTTGAAAAAAAGGATTTTGTATTTTGTATTTTGAGGCCATTTCTGGCCTCTCAAAATACAAAATACTTTTGTATAATTTCATCAAATTTGGGAGTAAATAATGAAAAAAATACAATTTTTCGTATAAATTTCCAGTAGATGCAAGCAACTTTTGGAAACATAAATTAAACTCCTTATATTTAAGAATTTCTGAAGTCAAAATTAGGGAGACCACTACGTAAATCGTTAATTTCTTTTGCTACCAATATCACATAATTGCAATTGTGACTTTCGAATTCTGGAATGATTATCCTTGAAAATAATGGAGTGGATTTAGTTTTATGAAAAATAAACAGTTCTTAATTTCATAATCATACTGTCGTACAGGTTAAAAAATAAATTTTTGTTGAATAGTTTCTGCTAATTAAAAGACATATCGACATATGACCAAATGTTTGTATAATAATTGTTTTTATTTTCTGAATAGTTTACACTGCAAATGCAAAGTTATTAATCAATTTAAGATGATAATACAGCTTGTTGTACTGTATCTTTCTTTAAAAATGACTTTGGAATTGAAAATATCAACAATATTTTCTTTAATTTAGTGAATTTAGTAAAAAAAGTGAATGTATTTTGAAAATGTATTTTGAAAATACAGTATTTTATTTTGGACCGAAAAAAATGTATTTTAAATACAGTATTTTGTATTTTGTATTTTGAGAAAATGTCGAATGTATTTTGTATTTTGTATTTTGATGCTCAAAAAATTGTATTTTGAGCGAAGTATTTTCAAAATACTTTTGATGTATTTTGCCCAACTATGCCAATAATTGCAAACAATTAAAATTCATTCAACGTTTACAATGCTTTTATTATCGTTGACCTTAATAAAATAGCATCCCTCATTTCATTGTAGAATTTAGTGGAAAGTCGGAAAGCCACGACTACAATCCACTGAAGTTAAGATTCGTTACTCTTTGTATTGTAATAATTTTGTCAAGTTTAAGTTTTGAATTAAAATTTCCAAACTACAATAGAAAGAAAATGTAGTTTATTAAACTATATCATCTTAATCTTAACGTTAGTTGATAATAAAGAATGACTTTTTTAATTTTAGGATTACATAAAGAAGATTCAATTGAAGACCCAGTAAATATTTGTGATATAAAATTAGAAGATCCTAACGCTGTAAATTCAGATGAAGGCTGTGACTTTCCCTACGATCCCAACTCTCCAGAAAACCACGAATCGCCTCTGACGCCTCTGAGTGATATGAAGGATGAGCAAGGTTTTCCAATCTCAGACGTTCAGGAAATTGATAATAGCTTAGACGATTCGTTAATATGCAGATGTGGGAAAAAATATGTATTTTTGAAATGTTTCGAACGCCATAAAAGATTATGTGATGGAATCAATAGACAGAAACCGTTACCTCTGAAGGAGGCTCAGCTTGACAACTCCTTAGAAAAATGTGTCAGGTAATGTTACATTTACTGATGGTTAATAATAGATCAGTGACTTTTTAACTTAATTTTCCTAATATTTATATAAAATTGTTATTGATATTTTGTAATTTGATATGATTTAGTGGGAAAGATATTGGATCGTTTAATGAAACATGCAGTCCAGAAAGGGATTCTCAACCACCGAAATACCGAAAATCCCCTCAAGGCAAATATATACGTAAAACCAAAAAATGGAAAGGATGGGACAGAAAACCGCATTTTTGTCAGGAATGTGGCAAAAAATGTAAGAGAGTGAGGGATCTAAGACGCCACACGTTGAATTTTCATTTCCACATATTAGGCGACACAACTCAGAGGGATTTTCCCTGCCCGTCGTGTGAAATGTCATTTACAACCGAAGTACTCAAGAACGCCCACTTTCGAGCCGTCCATAAAAGTAAGTTGAACATTGTCTACCTATGTAAACTCATAAATAATTGGGTAGTGATACCACATTTTGATCAATTTGTTCAGCCTTCTAAAATATTATTTCTCTGATTAATTCATGAAGGAATGCATCCTTACATGTGTTCCCTTTGTGACAAAAGATGTTTAGTCTTGGAATCTTTTCAAGCTCATATGGCAGTCCACGTGAAAGAAGGTGAAGCGCAATGTAATAAATGTGAATTAAAATTTTGTGACCAGGAAACTTTGGCCACGCATAAACGAATAGTTCACGAAAGGCATCCCAAACCATTTGTCTGCCCCATTTGTGAAAACAGATTTAAGAGTGCGAGTCGTTTAAAAATGCATCATACGGCCAATCATAAAGCACCACGTGATATAATTTGCGAATTCTGCACGTCAACTTTTGTGAAACAATCAGAGTTGGAAAGTCACAAGAGAAAACTTCACTACAAAGAACTAAATATGGAACCCATCCTTTGTGAAAAGTGCCCGAAAAGACGTTTTGGAAGCGAAACCGAACTTAGGCACCATGAGACGACCAATCATCGGGTTTCCTGCAATTTTTACTGTTCAAAGTGCAAAACAAGGGGTTTTATGAAAGAATCAAGTCTTCAATATCATATGGAGTCGAAGCACCCAACTGGAACTGAAAAGAACTTCCCTTGTTCAATTTGCGGAAAACTTTTCAAAACACATTCACGCCGACATCTTCACATCAAACATCTTCACAATGCCACTTACAGTATCCAGTGTCCAACTTGTCCAAAAAAATTTAAAACCAGAAAGTGCCTGAGTAAACACATTCTCCGCGTTCATTCCGAACCTGAAAAAGTACAGTGCCCCTATTGTCCCCTGATGTTTAAGATGAGCAAATATCTGGACGCTCACATTCGAAATAAACACGAGGAAGACGGTGCTAGTACAGTTATTAAGAACATTCCCTGTCAACATTGTCCTATGATGTTCAGCGACAACAGTTATCTAATTAACCATATGAAGAAAAAACACAACGATCCTAATGATATGTAAGGCTTCATTCATGCCATTAATGAAATTTATAAATTGCCTATAATTTCAAAAAATGTGAATACAGAAAACTAATGCACAAAGTTATAGTCATGTCTTAATATTCCAGTTCTCTACTATATCGCTCAAAGAATGTTTCAATTTTAGAGTTTACTGAAGTAAGAGTTTACTAAATTATTATACAAGTAACAATATGGAGTAGAATATCGATTTCAGTATTATATGCCATACAACTTTCTATAACAATATTTTGAAGAGATGAAATGTGTTCAGCTCTGGTCAAAGTTATCTCGTAATATTGCAGAATTGCAAATATAATTATGTCGGATCAATCCGATGCAGTGAACGCTTATATTTTCAGAATAAATTGAAAAGTGAACATTATAATCACAATATTTATCACAATTCCTAAGCACGTGTCTTATTTTGTGCATTTTCTCCAAGTAAGAAATCATATTTTGTGTACTATAACATTGGCAATATTTTATATGAAATTTTACCTGCAGCAACCACATAGGTTTATGTATTTTTCATTATTTATTAAATTCTAGAACTATTTAAAAAGTGACTTGAAGTTGTAAACGTTTTATTAGGTAATTCATAATTAAGTTTACAAAGATTGTATAAAAATTAGAGTACAGGTTCACCAAGTTCAATGATATAACCCAGCCCTAATTTGACAAACTCAGCGACTTGTGCAAAGTTAACATTGGCAATAACATCTCTGTTAGTGTGCATACTTGGGAACCACACCGCCTCAAAAGAAGCGGCAGCTGGGAACCCATTTCTGTACCAGGAAACGTGATCAGAGCAGCCATAACCGCAAGTATAATTTTGCCATGTGAAGTCAAGGTATGCCTCAACAACCAATCGGAGGAATTGGGTCAGACCAGGGTCAGTGCTGTCAGTCATGAAGGAAACCTTATTGGTGCCCACATTATAACCGACAACATCGAAATTCAACATGGAGATAACATCAACGCCAGTGTTTAAGTAATTTACTGCAATATCTTGGGACCCTCTGAGACCTACTTCTTCTGCGGCATACCACTGGAACTCAATGGAATTCTTGGGAACTACACCGCTTGCCAAAATCACACGAAGTATTTCCAGAAGAGCCACACTTCCGCTAGCATTATCGTCAGCACCGGGAGCAACTCCATTGACGGGGTTACCTGAGTTGATGGAATCCTGGTGAGCCCCAAGAATTACTACGCCACTTTGAGAACCTTGGATGCGAGCTATGACGCTGGGTTGAACCCACGAGTGATCAAAACGTCTCACTGTGGCATTTCCTCTGTATCCGCTCTCTGCAATGCTTTGACTCACTTGAGAAAGAACCCACTCGGAGGATATAGCTCCTAACTGGGCATTGTAGTAACGATTAGTGTAAGAACTGAATTCGGTAATGAAAGATCTCATCCGATTTTGGTCGATTCTCGAAAACGTTCCCCTCACAGTGGATTGGTATTGGACTGATCCGGGAAAAGCTGTATTATTAAAGAAAACATTATTATTATTATGGTTTAGGTTTTCATAGCTAAGGAGTAAAAGTTGTACACATTAAAAAAAAATTTCTGTAAAATCTCTTGATATTTTGAATTTTTACACTTATTTTCTTTAAAAAACACATTATAAAACTTTTTAAAACAGTTTTTAATTTTGTACATGTATTTCAACAAAGTTTGGTAATTTTACTTTCCAGATTACATTCTGGGGTGAGACTATGTTACATAATTTTCGCTGTATTTTAGCTATTTCGTTAGATTGATAGAGAAAGATTTTGAAGCAAAGGAAAATTTACCGCGTGGAGAAGGACTAAGTGGAACTGCTGGATAATTTCTTCCAGTGATGTCCATGAAATTGACATGTTTACTGATAAGCGAATTGATCTCTTCTTCGGTGAGCCATTTTGCTGGTTCAGTATCACTGACTTCTATAAGACGGTTTCCTTCATTTACGGAAAATTTAGTAGATGGACGGGCTGAAATTAATGCAAACAAAGCAAAACACAGCAAAATGGAAAAGTTCTTCATTGTGGCGGATAATTGTACCTCCGAGTAATGGTTTTGTGAAGAACTTGGAGTTAACTAGTAGTATTAATCCATTTCAATTGATTTATATAAACATTCAAGTGCAAAATATCAATGTCATCGCTTCATGGTATCAACTAAGCGTATCTTGGCTTAGAGGGAAATGTACTCTTCAGTCAATATATTTGTTGATCGATCACTAATATTGGCTAACAAACACCTGATTTCTGTAATCTTGTTTTATAATGCAAGTAATATTGATTTGAGAGTATAATGGAGGTGATGTCATTTATCCCAGGCAGTTGGCAGAAAAAATAAGACTCCATTACGCTCGTGATATTAAGCAACATGGACTAAGATTTAAGATTACAAAAAATGGTTTAAATCATAGATATTAGATTAAATTAAGTAACCCTTTATCTTCATTATCATTTTTATTTTATTGAAAACTTGCAGTCTTTTTATTCACTGTATCGCTCTTTCCAATTTTACCAGAAGAAGCAATACGTGGCAGAAATTGGACAGTACTTTAAAAATGTAATAGTTAGCAACTTAAACCAAGGTGGCAACAGTGGCTGACAAATTGCATGGTCACACGCAGCAAATAATCATACCATTGAAATTCCTGCGGAAATTTTCGGAAAAGTTCAAGTGCAAGGTGATACGATATTACGTTTCAGTAAACTGGAAAATACGTTTTACGTAAAGACATTTGACCTTTTCCATCATTGGCGATGATCATGATGTATCGATATCTAATTTATGGATTACAGAGTAGATAATACATGCAAATAAAACAGTGGTAATAACCACACTGAGGAAGAAATTGTCTGCCAAGCATTTATTCAGAAATAAGGTCCAGGGAGGGGCACACCATTAAATATATGTAAATAACTATACTAATTCTAGGTAGCGCAAAATATTTTAGCTGTTTAAATGAAAAAGTTTTTCCTGAGATTTAAAAGGGCAACGTGCCCCTGTGCCCCCTAAATGTGTCCTTGGGGTCTGTTTGTCTTATATGGTTTGCATGAACAATTATGTTGTACTTACTTTACGATCATATACTAATCTAATATTTGATAACGCTTGGGATGGTAATGCATGATTTGGTGTAGCTTTTAAAAGTTACCACCCTAAATTGTATGTTTACTTTCGTATTCAATGTAATAATGTTTTACATAAGAATGCCACCATAATTAGACGATATCAATATCTTATATTGTAGCGTGATCGAGTTTAATGTTTGTTATTTCGAACGGAATCTTTAAAAAGAACAGATACGCCCGCTGGGACACTTCAAAAAATAATGGATAATTAAAAAGTGTTAAAGCACTGCAGCACTAAGCTTGCACATTCAAATACAAATTTATTTCTCATTTGTATAGGTATACCCTCTAAAAGCCGAAAATTAAACATTGCAGCGGAATAGCGGAATGCATATCCAGCTCCGAGAAGTTCAGCGCAATTAAAGCCCACATTTGACATATTTGGATTCTGAATTGTGACTGGAGCAAAGTTTCTACTTTATGCAGGCAGAACCTAGGTAGTTTAATATTTTTCTTATTATGATCCTGGTGGTGGTTGATGTGGTTCAAATGAGTCAAATACTTTAAGACAAAGGCAAGTCATTATCAATATTTGAATTTTTTGCTTTCTAAACTGAAATTGTAAGGAATAATAGCAATTAATCGAAGGTTTCAAAAACTTTTTGTATAACTAAGTAAAAATAATTTCTGGATACTCGGATAAAACAGAATAGAAATGATAATTAATTTAACAGTTCATCAATACTTTAACTGAATAATCTGATATGCTAGCACAACTCTGCTCTCTGAAACCAATAAGCGAGTGTAAATAATAAGAATTCGTAGCGTGCACCTTAAAACTACTTTACAAATGCAAGTTGAATTCTTTAAAAGAAATTTCTTATTATTGCCCAAATACAATGACATTAGTTTGCATGGTTTCTGTTGTTTTCATTATTTTAATGCAAACATTCTGATAATTTTTACCAACGATTGGTTTATTAACTAAAACCGCCAATTTATTGCCTTTGATCCCATTCATTTTTAGAGATTTAGTTACAACGTTTGTTTAATCACAGACAGTACTGCTGATGAGTTAATATAATAATATATGGTAACCTCTTTCTATTCCAAGTGTGTTCCTTACATTGCGCAACGCAATTGCAAAGTTGTAAAACGTATTGAGTACGCATATATTTGTACCTGTAGGTCATTTTGCATTTGCGTATATGTCTATAATAAATTGTAAGAATAATTTATTAATTTAGCGGTTTATTAGGTACATCCGAAGTAAGTTTACAAATTCAGTATAAAGATTACAAGACAGGTTCAGCAGTTTCAATACAATAGCCGAGAGCTAATTTAACAAACTCAGCGACCTGTACGAAATTAACATTGTCAATGGTATCCCTAGCTGTGTGCATACTGGGGAACAATACTGCTTCGGAAGGAGACGCTGCTGGGAACCCATTTCTGTACCAGGAAGCGTGGTCGGAGCAAGCGTATCCGCAAACGGAGTTTTCCCACGTGTAGTCAAGGTATTCATCGACAACCAATCGGAGGAACGTATTCAGAGGAGCGCTAACGTAGTCAGTTAAGAAGGAAACCTTAGTGGTGCCCACGTGGTACCCGACGACATCGTAGTTCACCATAGCTGTTACATTGACCCTTCTGTTTACGTAATCTACTGCAATAGCCTGAGATCCCCTGAGACCTACTTCTTCTGCGGCGTACCATTGGAACTCAATGGACTGCTTTGGAACTATTCCGCTTTCCAAAAGAACCCTGAGAGTTTCCAAAAGCGCTACGCTGCCACTGGCATTGTCGTCAGCACCGGGAGCTACTCCATTGACGGGGTTACCCGAGTTGATGGAATCCTGGTGAGCACCCATGATAACGACTCCAGGCTCGGAACCCTGGATCCGGGCAATAACGCTGTCTTGAAGCCAAGTGTGGGTGAAACGGGCAACACTAGCTTCTCCTCTGTATCCGCTTTCAGCAATGCTTCGGCTCACTTCAGAGAGAAGCCAATCAGAAGACAGAACTCCTAATTGAGTATTGTAGTAACGATTAGTGTAGGCGCTGAATTCAGTAACGAAGGATCTCATTCGTGATTGGTTGATTCTCGAAAACGTTCCCCGTACAGTAGATTGGAACCGAATGGAACTGGGAATGGCTGTAATATTAAAAACCAATTTATGAAAAAATACTGAAATTCTGTCTTTATCAAATGCTAGCGCAAATTGCTATAACATTCGCCATATTTAAATGTACGAATTTTAATGTAATTGATAAACTCTTAAAAGATAAACTCTTAAAATGTTCAGGACTAGTTTTTCTTTTATCCAAATGAACATTCCTGTTATTATTTTAGTTGTGAATTTGATACTGAATTGTAATTTCATACTTGCCCTGGCAAAATAAATAAATTCAGGGCAATCCCACTTCAAAATTACATTTTCGGGGTTTTATTATTAAAATTTCTAGAAAATTTTACCATCAGTATTTGCTTGAGGTGTGACTGCTGGGTAATTCATGCCAGTGACGTCCATAAAGTTTACCCTGTTCTGAATGAGCTTTTGAATCTCTTCTTGGCTGAGCCATTTTGCAGGTTCAGTGGCACTGACTTCGATGAGACGGTCTCCTTCCTCTGCTGATGGACGACCTGAAATTGATGCCACTGCCACTACAAGCAGAACAACGGCTACTTTAAAACTCTTCATCTTAGAAATCAATTAATTATACTGACTCGGATGTACTAGATGTAGGACGGAGCATATTTATTCATTTTATTCCATTTATATAAATCCAGAAGTCCAGACTGTCATTGTTTTATTGTTTTATTTTATCAATGTTTGAAATTGAATGGCATGACTTGTCATTAGAATAAAAGCTTCGATCAATCAATCAGTGACATCAAAAGTAAAGAGCATTAGTCTCCAGATTATTCTGTATTATATTCAAGGTAGTTAGTTGATAGTGCGGCTTAACTACGTCAAACGTGATTTTTGTTATCCCAGTCCAAAAGGCAATATTATCATAATTATTTTGTGCAATATCATTTTACCTTGACAGTGATTGTGAACCGAGTTTATATACCAAATTGGAAACATCAAAATGGAAAGGGATCAAAATGGAACAAAATAATGATGCCTTATAAATTACGTTAAAGTAAACGTAGTAATTCTTAGTGAGGAATTTTGACATAATTATGCTTGCATTTAACATAAATCTAATAATTACTTTTACCTCTTAAAAGATCTTTTGGTAAATATTTTTGTTCTGATTTGTTTTGTCCATCAGATTTGCCCATTTATTTTACATTGGTTAACAACCTGAAACAAGGTTATTATATACTTGTACATACAGCCAAAATGATTAGGGGTGTATTATTGAAAGCATTGTATAATGTGAGCGACAATCTAGTTGCTAAATTCTTATATAAGGTTGCACATCTGAGGTTTATAAGCTTTAATTGTCCGGGAAAAACGTAGAACAAAGTTACGACATTATTATGAGTATGCAAACGATTTCGCTTTTCGAGTTGACAATTACCATGTTTCATCAACATCCTCTTTGTAGATAAGATAATAAATGCTGAATGAGAGGTGATAATCCCACATTGTACATAACCATTTATGTTGTAGTATTATTATGATAATTAACATATAATAATAACGTGCACGTATTCATTGAGAAAGTATGAGGTATTAAATTAATATTAATTATGTTTCTCTAATATCAAAATATTTAGAGTGATAATCGAATAAACAATTAGAGGTTATAAATAGTGGTCACTACAGTTTGAATCACTTGAATATGTCTTTATAAAGTGACAACTTACTTCACAGTTTCAAACCATAGCTTTGTATGTAACTGAAAATAAGTGAATCTTCCTTTATTTGTTTTTTATCACCTGTACATAATGATATGACACAACCCCTCTAATAATGCTTAGTTTATATTTCATACTTTTCTATTAAAATGCCAATAAATTTTACCTTATAAACAGGTTTACAGATGTTTATCGTTGCACGGGGCCTTTTTTCACTTTTTCAATAAAGGCATGTAATAAGTGTAAAGGAAAGACAAATTAAATAAGTGTCAGTTCAGTAAATGCAGTTTTAATTGTTAGATACAACGATAATAACATTAACTACAAAACCTGAAATAACAAACAACCAAGTCAGAAATGACCTTCACATTGAAAAAACGTACACCTTTGCTTTGAACCTTTGGTCTTGGCAAGCGTTCTTAACTTGGTTTGGGTTTTATCAACTATTAAAACAAAAACCCAGTAAAATATGCCGACCCGTGAATAAAATGAATTATACTGACTAAGCTTAACCCATTTGAAAAGAAAAAATGTCACAATTGAAATGGGATATAACAAAGAAAGAAACACTATATTTCAGTAACATTATGTTTTTATTTTCTACTCACTGCATTATTGATTCGACTAGCAATTTTAGATAAACCCAGTTTCGAATTTAGGGCAACGGTTTCTCATTTTCAGCTTGTTTATACTTATGTACATACATAAGGTCTTATCCTGTCAATTACCTTATTTATTTATTTGCCTTTCTTGCCTCTGCGACTAATTATACAATTAAACCATTGTCTTTTCCTCAACGTGTGCGAAATATGGATGAGATGGTGCATTTGATTAGTATGCTTCTCAAGTCATGGTCACTGATTCAACTACAATTACTGCCAGTCAGCTATGCAAATGCATATAATTTATTGTAGCATTTTCCTTTTAAACTTAACACGGCCACTTAAGCAAAGTGCACCTAGTAAGAAATTAGTCATAAAAGCAAAAGGTAAAGTAATAAGAAATAGCTAATGATATTTTAAAGTGACTATAAACAGCAATTTTTTGCTTATATTCATATACCTATAAATAATCCTTTACAAAAGTTGACCATTTATTTAGGACAACGCATTGATAGAGGAGCATTGTAAACAAAAGCAACCTAATTAATGCGTGTAACAAATATTACAACAACTTTTCTAGTATAAAGAATATCAAACTTGAACCGATTATTTATTGGATTGCCTTAGGGTCCCTTAGAAAGACATTGAAAGGGTTTATCTTTGGAAACACTGAAGATATTGTAGTAGAATTCAGAAATGTTTGCCTTTTCAACTGTCTTACTTGTTTTAATTAAATATGCAGCAAGTGCTCATGACACTACTTGCGAGGAAGATCAAAAACATTTTGCTGATGTCTGCTTTACACCAACGCCGCTAACAACTTTTGACATAAACTGGGTAAATTAAAATACTAATTCTTTTCATAAATTAATTATGATTACCGCTTAAGGGTAATAAGGATTTTATTTACATTTACTTGCAAGATATTTAAAAAATATTTCATACTTTAATTTTATGCCCTATTAATTGCAGTAATGGGGCATGAAATCTTTGAATGATATAGGAAAAATGACCTGAAGATTACGAACAAATCTTTAAACGAATTATTATTACTTTATGTTAATATGTTTACTGGATGTTACAATTTTTACAGTTTAAGGACGCCCAGCCTGCGGATGGATGGTTTACACCAATGAAAAATGATATTTCCAGATTACATTTCGCAGAAATTTTAAGGGGAAGATTGTTGACTCTTCAAGATAATTACGCCAACTCTTGTTTTAGAGTAAAAGCAAGCTTTGGAGAAGTAGGCTTGAAAGCCAATGTGTCAGGATTTAATAACCTCCACGGCCTTTGGGAATGCAAGTTATCCCAAGATACTTTTGGAGTGTTTATCTGTGATGGCACTACGGATGGTCCCGAAAAGTTTCGTAAGTTTTATACTTTTTCTTTCTCATTCAATCATAGTAAAACATTAAAAGAGATTGTACAAAAACATTTTTTATTCACTTCGATATTCTAAATGTTAAAAAATTTTTAATTTTCTGTCAATTTCAGATGAAAAATTTCACTTTTATCCCATATTTGCGGACAATAAGAATTTCCTAGTAGGAGTGTCATGCTTTCCTAACGGACAAGCAGGTTGGTCAGTCCATTCGACAACTCCAACATTAACTGAAGAGGAAAAGAAAATGGTCGCTGAAAAAATTAATGAAGTAGGATTTGTTTACGATGATCACGTTGTAACGTACGACGAGTCTTGCATGGTTTAAAAGGATCCCTGTTTCTTTTCGTTGGTGAATTAACAAAACTTTTCCGGCCTAAACTTTTAAATGGTAAAAACATTATAGCGTGTTACTGTTTTTCCTGTTGGATTTTTGTTTACAATAAAAAAACTGCTTTCAAGTAACTATTTTCTATAAACGAATAATAAGTAATTGAAGTAATTTCTCAGTACGAATTCTGTTTTATATTTACATATGCCTTGAAATAAAATGCGGTTTTCATGTGAATGGGGTAATAAGGACCATACCACTTTAAAGTATTTCATTGGTGATCAACAAAGTATACATCAGTCTCAGTGTTATGCAAATCATAAATAAAACACAAATACTTCACATTGGGAAATGTGCATACAAAAGTAATATGTTAGTTTTAGTTTAGTAAAAAATTGCAGGCACTGGCAGGTTTAAGTAAATGTGTTTCGTTTTTAATGGAGACCTAGCTTGCAATGCAAAACGTTTAATACTAATATGCGTCTATATATGAACAAATAAATCTCGTTGGCAAAGTGTTGCAATTGATAATTGATCAAAATAGTAAAGCCATTGTTTTATACAAATAATTTAAATTAAAAACGCAATGGCATTGAATATCTTGCTTCGTGATTAATATGAAACTAGTAAGATTTGCATCGCTGCATTTATGTTCATTAATTCAACCATGACCATGTTTTCATTTTCTATAAATGCAAGCAACTTAATATGTATGTAAGGATATATTGTATATAATTAGTAATTAGAATGCAATGTAACTACCATAGGTAACTATTACTATAAGGTGTGTCCGGAACTTTTGTATTTGTTATAGAGCAACTACTTGTAGGTCTGCTTATTAATAGATGAGAGAACTACAAAGCGGTCTGTAATTAATTATGTTATTTTTATTCTTAGCAGTACTGCTATTTCTTACTTTAAATATACCAATGGAACATGATGTATAAATGATAGCACAATTAACCATCATATTGAAAATCAAGGAAACAATTAAATCTCATGTTCTTAAAACTTGCATGTCAAAGGGAAATTATTTGCTAAAACTCACTTTTGATGGTTTACTTTTGTCATGCAACCTTTTGTATAAAATAACATTTCATTTTCATATAGTCGTTAATATAGGTTCTTCTTCCTGAAGTATAGCAGCAAACTTGGCTGAAGATACTGCTTAAAAATTCTTAATTCAGGCCAGTTAGGGAAAATGTTTGTACATTCTGCAATTTTATTGCTTTTAGTTAAGCTTTCTGTGGGTGCTCATGATACTACTTGTGAAGAAGATCAAAAACATTTTGCAGATATCTGCTTCACACCTAACCCAGCACAAAATTTTGATTTAAGTTGGGTAAGAACATCGTATATCCTTTACTATTGATGCATACTTTGTTATTATACTAGAAATTTGGAAGAACCACTGTTTTGATGCTATATGGTAGCAGGTATTATTAGCTAATGTAGAACGAGCCAAACACTAATACCAGTAAAACCAAAAGTATAACAATTTCCCTTTCTCAATAGTATTTGAAAACTCAACCCGAAGATGGATATTTCGTGCCAATTGGAAATGATATTTCCAGACTACATTTCGCAGAACTTCTACAAGGAAAACTGTTAACTCTCCAAGATGACTTCAATGGCACTTGCTTCAGGGTAAAGTCTGTTTTTGGAGGGGAAGATTTGACTGCAAATGTAACCGGATTTAAAACTCTGCATGGAATTTGGAACTGCAAATTATCAAAGGATCATGTTGGGGTGTTTCTTTGCGATGGCACTGTCGATGGTCCCAGTAAATTTCGTAAGTATTTCATTTCATCACACTTTTCATACTTTAGGTAAAATAAGAATGTGTGCATTAAAATAACTTTAAAGGTAACATTTACTTCTTCAAACTCCGTAATTAAATAATAATTAATTACTCATGGAAAAATTGAGTACCGAAAAGGGTCTGTTAAAAACTGTTTTTTTTTTCATTATTACAATAAAATATAGTGTTGTTATAATTTTAAATTATAAATTTTGTTATAATGAACTTAACGAACAATTTTTGTTTTTCAGATGAAAATTTTCATTTCTACCCAATATACTCAGACTACAAGAATTTTGTGATAGGTGCTCTTTGCTATCCCAACGGACAAGCAGGATGGTCTATTCATTCCGCAACACCAACATTGACGGATGAAGAAAAGAAAGTAATCAATGAAAAAGTCAATGAATTAGGGTTTGTGTACGATGACTATGTAGATATGTACAATGAATCTTGTTAAAAGCGAAAAACAATTTTAATTCATTTGCTGTTGTTAAAAATAACGCACGAGTTGAATTATCAACACCACTATTTTGTTTTGTTCTGAATAAAGTGAATAATATCATCCAGTCGCAAAGTGATTCATAATACTTTTATTAATTGCAAATGTATTCGTCTTATGAACTAGGTATGTTTCAAATGTAATTGTAAATATAGAAATTGTATCATAGCTTTGCTTTAGCTATGCTATCTACACTAGCTTTACAATAGCTATTGTTTCATATCAGTACTTTATTTGTATTTTCTTTTTGCAATTATTGAGTGCAACTATTTTTAATGAAATCCAGAACCATAAAAACTGAAATATACTTTTGGCTCTAATCAGATCTAATACATCAGAATAATATTTTACCGACCGTAATCATTTTGGACACTTTGGATGCGTCGACAAAGGATTCACGACTTCACAATGACCTTTTTTTACTTTGTTCTGCATACTGTTTGTGACATGTTTGCTCTTAGCGTTTGAATTCCAGGGAATGTTTTGGCGACAATACCTGACACATCCAAACCAAAGGTACTAACACATTCAATCGGCATTTTAGTATTCCTTATTGTCAAACGTGTAGCAAATTTTTTAAGCATAAGTGGTTTTGATCGCTTGAACAACTTCTGATATGTAATTATGTGTTGGATGAATTATGGATCTTTATATGAAAAAGGTTTTTGTCTTATACCTTGAAGTATTATTGGAAATATTTTTGTACAACACGAATATTATGAAATATCAAATAGTAGTCGGTAAGGTAGGAGCATTATTCTAGGGTAAGCCTTTGGTAAAATTGCTTAGTCTGTACTACAATTCCGATTTCTAGACATTGAAAATTGTACTAGAGTGTTACTTTAGTTGCCAGTGGTCCGGATAACTTGACATTGAAAAAAAGTGTTAGCATCTTTGAATAGCAACAAAATTCTTACCATATATGACAAGTTAGTGTAGTCTGCTGCTGTTTAAGTTGCAATTGAGCAAATTCTTCAGATGTAATTATGACATGAGGGTAAATTGTACGATATTATAGTATAGTTATTTTGTCTAACAATTTCTTGTGAGCAACTCAGCTAATGCTAAGTCCTAATGGGCAAATCAATAATGATAATATTATTGTGTTACATACGGCTGGCTGTAATATTTCTTATGGTCCAGTATATAATATTACTAAAATTCAAGGTGTGTAAAATTACTGCATTTAATTAATTAATTTTCACCAATTATTTAATTTTGGTGACACGGAGCGTAAAACTCACCGCGCAACTTTGTCGACTAATTTCAAAACGTACAGCTTTTTCAGGCAAGGGCCGAAAGTACTGTATGAAATATCATTTTCTCATTTGATTAGTTTGCATCATTTTGACATTAGATTGCCAATAAAGATTTACTTCTTCAAACTCCGTAATTAAATAATAATTAATTACTCATGGAAAAATTGAGTACCGAAAAGGGTCTGTAAAAATAATTTCTTTGTAATAGTCTCTAATGGAATTGTGTTTAAAGCTTTTAATTTTTTTGATCTCGTTTAAAAACTGCTTTTTTCCATTATTGCAATAAAATGTAGTGTTGTTATTTGTTATAATTATAAATTATAAATTTTGTTATAATGAACTTAACGAACAATTTTTGTTTTTCAGATGAAAATTTTCATTTCTACCCAATATACTCAGACTACAAGAATTTTGTGATAGGTGCTCTTTGCTATCCCAACGGACAAGCAGGATGGTCTATTCATTCCGCTACACCAACATTGACGGATGAAGAAAAGAAAATAATCAATGAAAAAGTCAATGAATTAGGGTTTGTGTACGATGACTATGTAGATATGTACAATGAATTTTGTTAAAGTGAAAAACAATTTTAATTCATTTGCTGTTGTTAACAATAACGCACGAGTTGAATTATCAACACCGCTATTTTGTTTTGTTCTTAATAAAGTGAATAATATCATCCAGTCGCAAAGTGATTCATAATAATAATTATTAATTGCAAATGTATTCGTCTTATGAACTAGGTATGCTTCAAATGTAATTGTAAATAGAAATTGTATCATAGCTTTGCTTTAGCTATGCTATCTACACTAGCTTTACAATAGCTATTGTTTCATATCAGTACTGTATTTGTATTTTCTTTTTGCAATTATTGAGTGCAACTATTTTTAATGAAATCCAGAACCATAAAAACTGAAATATACTTTTGGCTCTAATCAGATCTAATACATCAGAATAATATTTTACCGACCGTAATCATTTTGGACACTTTGGATGCGTCGACAAAGGATTCACGACTTCACAATGACCTTTTTTTACTTTGTTCTGCATACTGTTTGTGATATGCTTGCTCTTAGCGTTTGAATTCCAGGGAATGTTTTGGCGACAATACCTGACACATCCAAACCAAAGGTACTAACACATTCAATCGGAATTTTAGTATTCCTTATTGTCAAACGTGTAGCAAATATTTTAAGCATAAGTGGTTTTGATCGCTTGAACAACTTCTGATATGTAATTGGATGAATTATGGATCTTTATATGAAAAAGGTTTTTGTCTTATACCTTAAAGTATTATTGGAAATATTTTTGTACAACACGAATATTATGAAATATCAAATAGTAGTCGGTAAGGTAGGAGCATTATTCTAGGGTAAGCCTTCGGTAAAATTGCTTAGTCTGTACTACAATTCCGATTTCTAGACATTGAAAATTGTACTAGAGTGTTACTTTAGTTGCCAGTGGTCCGGATAACTTGACATTGAAAAAAAGTGTTAGCATCTTTGAATAGCAACAAAATTCTTACCATATACGACAAGTTAGTGTAGTCTGCTGCTGTTTAAGTTGCAATTGAGCAAATTCTTCAGATGTAATTATGACATGAGGGTAAATTGTACGATATTATAGTATAGTTATTTTGTCTAACAATTTCTTGTGAGCAACTCAGCTAATGCTAAGTCCTAATGGGCAAATCAATAATGATAATATTATTGTGTTACATACGGCTGGCTGTAATATTTCTTATGGTCCAGTATATAATATTACTAAAATTCAAGGTGTGTAAAATTACTGCATTTAATTAATTAATTTTCACCAATTATTTAATTTTGGTGACACGGAGCGTAAAACTCACCGCGCAACTTTGTCGACTAATTTCAAAACGTACAGCTTTTTCAGGCAAGGGCCGAAAGTACTGTATGAAATATCATTTTCTCATTTGATTAGTTTGCATCATTTTTGACATTAGATTGCCAATAAAGAATATTTACTATTAAATCCTTTGTAAAGTGTTACAGTATTTGATATAATATTTGAACCATTTCACTTGTACACTAAGCATTTAAGTTACAAAGATTAAGTAGGTGTCCGGACAAATCGGTCAAAGTCAAAATGCCAAGGTATGACTAATCGGTCAAAAGTAGCAGTCGGTCAAAGTTATCAGTTAAAAGACAATTTCGGTCAACTTTTATTTGAGAAGCAGGTATAGTGAAATAAGACAGAAAACCATATCAATATAATATACATTTATGTTTTCGCATTATAGTGGTGTACTTCTTTGAAGTAATTAATGGTTGTGTTGTTTTTTCAATACAAATGAGCCAGAGCTCTCAAGATGTCGATTCTGCTTTTGTTGTAATAGTTGGTCACTTGACAAATTGCAAAAAATTGCATGACCTGACCAGCCTGCACACTAAAAAAGGGCGTAACAATGAAAAGGTTATACCATGTGCATACAAAAATAACTTATTGTTTAACAAAATCGGGTTCGGCTGATGAGTATGTGCACTTCGTCCTTTTGTAAACTTCCCATTTGACAAGTTCTTTATCAGCGTAGCACCACTAGGCTCAGTATCCCCCAATTACATCGTCAATACCGCTTAGATTTTACAATTGACTTCTTTATGTACGTGAATCCATCACAAAATCTTTTGTCTCCGACACCAGTAACCGACATGGCTAAGTGATTTTAAGGAATGAACTGCACACCACTTGTACTGCGCTTTTAGTATTCATTTCTGTAGTGTACTTTTACCTTGTGCTATCTACTACATGCATATTTGAATTAGAATGTCATTATCATTTTCATTGCTATGCATTTTCTATATAAATTTTTCTTTGGAAGCATTATTACTATCTTTGACCTAATGTGCATAGTGCTTGACCGAAATGTACTTTTTTTCTTGACCAGGCTGTCTTTGACCGATTTGTCGGGTAATCATTAAGTAATGTAAATTAAGTTAGTGGTTAAAACAATGAGTGAATGTAACTGCCTAATCCAATTAAAGTATAATTACTAGGCACTTTGCAAGCAAAGCATTAGTTTTCGACCTTGGCTTGAATTCGTGTTTTGTACTATGTAGTATTAACATTGAACTTGTAAAACATTTTGTAGTATTTACTCAACCATGAATTTCCTATAATAAATGTCTTATAGTTATATAAGTAATCTTCGGCTACAATAATATGCATATCTTATCTAAAGCAGTCGTAAATGCTTACATAGTTATTACTTTTGAGATCTCAATTAACCACAAAATACTACCTTTTGTTTTTGATTCTCCTCTTCAGTAAGCCACAAAACTACAGCTAAAGATTCAGTAGACCACAATCAGCACAGCTATTAAGAAGACCGGTGTGCTTGTTTGGAGTGTGATTTTGATTTCATTTCAACATGATTTTGATTTTTACCATTTTATTTTCATTTGTTACTGTTACATTTTGTGCTCACGACACTACCTGTAGTGAAAACCAGAAACATTTTGCGGATGTGTGTTTTAAACCCAAGGCAGACCTATCTTATGATATAGATTGGGTAAGATTTGCTAAAATATTTAATATTATGTTGTAAGGCCATATTTCAATGATTAATTTGAAATAATAACAAATTATTATCAGTTCGATTATTGAAAATCATTTTTGCAGAAAAGCTGCCAAAATTTTATTAAATGAATATAGAAATTTAGTATTTTCCGTCTCAACATTTAGTTTATACTGCTGTGCTCCCATAACAGTTCTCTGTAGAATTTATTCAAATTCGGAGGGAGAAGCATATTATTATAACCTTAGGTATCTATATATTGCATTTGTATAATATTTCAAAATTTTTACTAGTTCATAAAAACTCAGCCAAAAGAAGGATGGTTCATTCCCATAGGAAATGATGTAAATCGGCTGCATAACTCTGAAGTTCTCCAAGGAAAACTGTTGACCCTTCAAGACAATTTTGACAATACTTGTTTTAGAATAAAATTGTATGCCAACAGAGATATTTTTGTGGCAAACATTACGGGATTCCAAAACCTCGAAGGTGTATGGGATTGCAGTCCTTCGAAAGACAGTCCTGGAGTGTTTCTCTGTGATGCAATTTCTAATGGACTCAGTAAATACCGTAAGTCTTAATTTTAGTATTCAATTGTGGAGTAACTGAGTTTTAAGAATTACTTTTTGCTTTGCATCCAATTTTACTGACTTTAATGGGCATCAAATATTATATGTAATGTTTTACGTTTAGATGAGAATTTTGATTATTACCCTGTCTACACTGACCAAAAGAACTTTATAATTGGAATAACTTGCTATCCCAACGGTCAGGCAGGTTGGAATATTAATTCGGCTACACCGACGTTAACTGAAGAAGAAAAGAAGATTATAGCACAGAAAGTCAATGAACTGGGATTTAATTACGATGACCACGTAGTGTTTTACAACGATGACGTTTGTCAGAAATGATATATTTGTTTATTCTCTTATCTAATTGGATTGTATCTAACAACGCAGAAAGCACTAATTTATGGCTCAAATACTCTGAAACATGCAAAATACCCCAAATTCTAGAGACAGCTCAAATTTGTTCGACGTCGAAATGTTCCGAAAAGTCTATCGGTTAAAACGGGAATGTCCATTAAGGGCAAACAACAAGAAGTTCTCATTTAGTTATTTGCATTTTTTGTTGGTACTTATCTTTACTCTGCTATGTTATTATTTGTTAGATTTTAGCATTCTTACCTCAATCTCAAAGAATCTATAAGAATTTTTAATATTTTAAGTTACAATTAAAAACCTATTATCACGCTGAACATACCATTGCTGATAGTAATAATATTTATACAGAAAGAAAGAAGAAAATTGTTACGCGTATAATTATATTACAGTTATATTTTAGAAGAAAATCTACACTATATTATATAGTAATATTACATAAGAGATGTAAGATAAAATAAGCAAGAATGTAAGTATTTCTCACTCGATCCCTGACCAACCCTAACTCAGAACAGCTTGACCAGAGGGTAATAAAACAATAAAATGTACCCTTAAGTACAGATTGCTTATCCCACCAATGTCCTAAGGATCAGAGCAGGAAATGTCATTTCGACAGGTCCTGCATGATCCGAAAAGGGAAGAGAAGGAGAGAGAAATACTAACAACTGGTGAGAGATTTTAGTTTGTAAAAATCTAATTTTTAAGATGACATTCTTGTTCTACTCTTCACCCCGGAATGATCCCTACCTTTTTACTTCAGTAAAATAAATAAAACTTCTTAAAATACAAGTAGAATTCTCACAGTGATCAGAAAGTGAAAATTCATTTATCACCATCATCATGAATCACCATTCTGACAATAAGGTATTTCATATCTGAATTCTTTATTTTTTATGCTTCAATTTCAGTTTAAAAACTTATTTGCTTAAGTTCATCAACGTTATGAAAACTAAATAAGGTTTATTGATAACCATACACAAAATGGGAAAGACTGTCAACCAACAGTTACCCAGAATCAACAAATTAAAGTCCCGTTAAACGGACGAGAAGATTCTCCTAATAAATATAAAAGTCCTCTTAAAGGGACGTGAAGATTTGGAAAACCTGGAAGAATATTATTAGGAATTTACCTTCGTATTCATACCTATAATGAAATCTTACCTTCGCATATTATAGTTAGAAATTCATGGAATATAACAAAAATGTGCGAATATCCTATTAATAACATCAATCATTGCCAATATAAGTGGGTATTTCCTTGACTAATTATATACTTTCAATTCTTGTCGATGTAAAACTCTTTTTGCAAGGAAATTAACAATGAAATACCTACATATATGAAGTCGTCAATTTATGCGTAACGTGTTAGACGTAAAATTCACAATTTTAAGTAACTTTAACTACTAAATTGTCATTATATGCAATGCATTATTTGTAATGCTATGGAAATCGGAATTGCTGTGTAAAATATAATTTTTTGTATTGATAATGCTAACATGTTTTTTAAAGGCTCGAAAAGTTATAATATTTTAAAACTCAAAGGTGTATGTCGACAGTAAAATTGATTTCGCGGATATAAATTATAGAACTGGAAAATTTAATTTCGCCGATAAATGTACTGCAGTCAAGATTGAAGTATCAAAAGACCTTGGCAGTGGCATTGGGTGGTTTCCAAAATAAAATATTAAAATAATTTTTTAATGATGACAGATATACAAATATTAGCAGCATTATTGATCATACTTTATCTCTTATAGTGATACACTCACGGCTTCTGGTAAGGTTAATTTAAAAAATATATTTTTATCTTTATTTTACTTACAACGATCAACAATAAATCTTGGGTTGAAAAAAGCATCCCCTATATCAAGATATTTGCCCGTGGAGGTTAATGAATAACATTTGTCGACACTCAAGGCAGTTTGGAAATATGATTGCCTGTAGAATTAATTCGTCGAAGACAGCGTTGGAGGATTCGACCCAAAAAATTCCACTTTTGGATGAGGCATTTATTACTACTCGTAGTATTGGCTTGATCATGCAGTTACATTTACATTCATGCATTACCCTGCGACAACTAAATATAATGTTCGTTGTAACATCAAAATCATAGTTTTGAACAAGTGCCCTGGAAGTAATGTAAATTAAATTGATCACCAGGAAGAATACCTTAGAAGCACCTTTCCAGTCTAATTGAATTGAACTATGCCCGCATTAGTGCATTATACATATGAAACGCATTGGTATGTTAAGCATTCCTACTTAGTTGTGCACCTTCTTGGCTTAGAATATTTTGTGTTACTATCTTAATGTCTTAACATTGGCTTTTAAAACATTTGTACAAATAGAATTTTCTCAACCTTGACTTTATTGCATTATTACATTTCCTGTAAATGTTGTACAACCCTAAAATTACAATATAAAGTCATTACAATGGTTTATTGCAAGTTGTATAATTTATTGGCATCTCAACAGATCACAAATCACAGCCTTGTCTTTTGTTTCTGATTCTCCTGCTTCAGTAAACCACAAAGGTTTAGACCACAATCAGCACAACTATTAAGGAAAGAGGTGTGCTTGATTGTTGCTTTGAGTTATTTTGATTTCATTTCAACATGATTTTCGTTTCTGTAATTTTGTTTTCTTTTATTAAATGTATACTTTGTGCTCACGACACTACTTGTAGTGAAAGCCAGAAACATTTTGCTGATGTGTGTTTCAGCCCCAAAGCAGATCTATCTTATGATATAGATTGGGTAATTTAAATATACCAAAACACGTAGATTTGTTTTGTAATACAACATGGCAATGAAATAAACAAATAGACAATTATTATCAACACAATTATTGCAGATTATAGAAAAACAGTCAAAAGTTTACTAAATGCATTAGATTAGTTGTTTTACTATCGTCGTTGCATTAATTTTGCAGTTCAGTTTAGAATTTACTTTAAGTGTGCAAATTATTTATATTATCTATATCTATATCGTTCATTAATATAATATTTCTAAAATTTTAATAGTTCGCAAAAACTCAGCCCAAAGATGGATGGTTCATTCCCATAGGAAATGATGTAACTCGATTGCATTACGCCGAAGTTCTCCAAGAAAAACTGTTGACCCTTCAAGACAATTTCGATAACACTTGTTTTAGAATAAAACCATATTTTGAAAGAGATATCTTTGCGGCAAACATTACAGGGTTCCAAAATCTCCAGGGCGTATGGAAATGCAATATTTCTACAGACAGTCCTGGAGTAAAACTATGTGACGCTATTTCTAAGGGTCCCAGTAAATATCGTAAGTTTTCAAGCCACCATTTTATTTAATTGCGGAGTATCTGTCTGTGTTTTGGAAGTATTTTACTTTGGTTCCAACTCTTACTGCCTTAAATAAAACCTGCAAATATATTATTTTAAATGTTTGAATTTTAGATGAGAAGTTTAATTACTACCCTGTCTATACCGACCAAAAGAACTTTATAATTGGTGTACTTTGCTTTCCCAATGGTCAAGCAGGGTGGAATTCGGCTACACCGACGTTAACTGAAGAAGAAAAGAACATTATAGCACAGAAAGTCAATGAACTGGGATTTAATTACGACGACCACGTAGTGTTTTACAACGATGATATTTGTCAGAAACGATAGATTTGTTTCTTCCGTATCTAAGTGTACTTTATATAGAAATGCACTACTTGATGGCTCAAAGAAACTGAAGCCTACAGAATACGCCAGCTCAAAATTGTTCGACATTGAAATGTTCCTATAGAAATCTATCCGTTAAAATTGGGAGGTCAATGTCAAAGGATGTAGTCTATACCACATCACTGTTATCGACAAAATTGTAAAACCCATTGACTTTAAAAACGCAGTTGTGGACATTACTATTTAAAGGATGTTTTCTGCATCTAATAATATTATTATTTCACGTTGGAAAGCTTTGGATGAGTAATTAATCAGATATTTCCTGTCGTATAAGTGCTTCGGGAAATCTCCGACATACGTATCACAACCCTACATATATTTTAAGTTATCACGCTGTTTTCACGCTATTTGAAGCATATCACGTTGACCAAGCTTTCCTTTTATGGAGAATGTCTATGGAGAATGGAATTTTCATAAAGTTTGTTTTTAAAAATAGAATTTGAGAGTCTCTCGGTTAACATTACATAACATTAAGTCTACTAAATAATTACTTAAAAGTTTATTTTGTCCATAGTAGATAATTGTGTAAATAAGCTTTTAATAAAATTCAAGTTTCACAAGGAACTTTATTAATAAGTACTCAATTAATGTAATATTACATTATCAATATACAACGAGGTTGGCAGTTGGCAACAGCGGTTGTTTATTGAAAATACTAAGGACACTGTTTAGTTTGCGCATTTATTATTCAGATAAACCTTACAAAAGTAAATTGACTGCCATCAATATTTCTACAATAGTATGATAATAACTTATGTTTATGAATAATTTTAATCTCCGTCTTGTGATGATGAACCGTTTTGCTGGTATTAAAAGCAACTTGTATTCTATCACACTTCACATCTGAGATACCATAAATTATGGTACATAAACGTAGATTATTAAATATGTACACTTAATTTTATTTTGTCTTTCTTTGAATTTTTCATTACTAATAAGTTCAGAAAGTTTGTATGAGACTTGCAAAACATTGAGCAACATTTCCTTAACAGTGAAATTAATACATTATTGTCAGAATGTTTATGAGAGTCGGTTACAATATTATGAATAGCTATTCCAAACACATGTAATATAAAGCGTTGTAACTATATTGGCATATATATTATCATTTCAACAACTACAAAGCACTACTGTGGAATCTATTACTTCAATGTACCACACAGGTTTAATGGTCGTTACACAGCAATTTAGAGAAACCAGAAGCATTTGCAGTAGTAATCAAAAATGTTAGGTAGGAAAGAATAATGATCATCTTGATCTTGCTTTTTGTATTCATTTAGTGAAAACCTGAGGTATGACAGGATATAGGTAAACCTATTGATATAGTATTAAATGTGTAGGCTTTATAAATACTGGCAAAATATCAATACAGTCTTTATAACTGAATTCAAAGAATACCAGGTATCACTTTTTGAAATTTTTGTAACAAATTCATAATGCTTAACATGAAATATTTGTGGACTAAGAGTAAGTATGTAATACGTCTTCCGAGGTGTGCTTATATAGAATGTTTGTTAATTTCTCTTGGATGAAGGACTTCTCCAATTATCGTCCATGTCCGCTTGGGAAGGCTGCGAATTGCGGCCATATGGTCTTGGTGGGTCAAAGTGATTTCCTTTCGCATTTTGCAAGTTTTGATTTTTATGTGTTTTAGGATTGTTATTCGTCATTGGTTGCATGACTTGTGTTATGCATAGCATAAGTACCGTTGAATCATCATCACAATCGGCAATGTGATTTTGAATTTTCAAGCATATATTTTCAAGTCGCATGAGTGAACGTTCTTGTGTATCCCAAAGATACCGTTTTCGAATGACTTTCAAACCCTTTAAAAAATAAAGACAATTTAACATTTTGTTTGTACATAATTTTACTTTAAGATATGGAAGAGATAGTCATTTTACGGAAAATGGAACATACATTGAAGTATGCGATTAAAGAAGTTTTATGAGTTGACATCTTGACCCATTTTTCCATTGCATTCCCGACATTGCCTTGCACGAAATAGAAGCAACCGTGTAGGAAAGTGAAATCACTAACTTCTTTTTCCGTCCAACAATTTTGTTGCCATAAGAAATGAAAAGCCTCTTCTAGTTTGGCGCTGCAAGTGGATGGATGCCCCAAAAGAGTCTTAATGTAGTCTAACCATGCTGAAAAATTGTGGGGGCGGTGTTCAGTAGCACGCTGAAAAAAATCGACGGCCTCGGTCCAATCTTTACGCTGGAAATATGAATTTTCGTAAGTGGAAAACAGTATGTAAAAAATTTAGTAATTTGGTTTCATTTTACAAAATAGAAAACATAAACACTAACCTTTGTCAACTTTAAAAGTCCCATTTTGTGGAGTGCTTTAGAATTTCCTGGTTTTCGTTTCAGGGCTTTTTGGTAGCATTTTTCAGCAAAGTCATAATCCTGGTTTTCCTCAGGTAAAGTGAAACAAAATATTTCACCATACCTTATCAGCTCTCCGAAAAACACGTCCTTGGATTCTAAAACGTACCTGAAGTAATTATAAAAATTCAAAATTTATTATTTTAGTAAAACACTTCAATATCTTGGATTATTTTATTTTACCTGGCTTCTTTCTTGATGAACTGAATAATGTTTTCCGATGAATCAAAGTGTTGATCTCCGATATTTAGAGATTCATCACGACTCACTGGTCTCCATTTGAGAATTTCACAAATGACCTGACAAAATCCAGCCATGCATGCTGCTTTGTACTCGGGATCACAGAGTTGCATAGCGTCAACAGTTGCCGTGATCTCTTCTTCGTCGGGTTTTGAAATTCGGTGCACTTTTCGATAGGCATGTTTTCTCATGGCAAGAATATAAGGCCAAACCCAGTTTCTTTCATCAAGAGCTATCACCTGTTAATAAATTAATATTGATTTCTAGCTTATATGTTGAATGTTGTGCTGACAGTAATCGTAAATACATTATGTTTACCCCTCTCAGATTTTCAATAGACAATTCCAAATTTCGATTGGCAATAGACTCCAAGAATTTCCACCTGGCAGCCCACACCATCGCTTTTCCTTTATTGGGCAAATTTTCGTAACGACAAGAAGCCAATTTTTGTTCAATTGACTCAGGATGCCCTTCCTTCAAAAATATTTCAATCTTCAAAAGAGTGGAAAGATACTGGACTCCCAAAATGTAATCTGAGCAAAGTTCAGGGTACTTTCTTTTGCAAAGGGCCAAGTAATCTCTGACCCACATGACATTTCTCTTGGCCCAATCTATATCCCCAACTTGTATATGGATGTAGGCTTCAACGAGGGGAGAAATAGCCATTTCCAACGTGGTTGCTTGTCCAATTGAAGATCCCTTCATGCCAACACAGCTATCTTCTTCAAAGGTTTCAAAAAAATTACTTAATTTGTAACTCTTCTTTTCTTCTTCAAAATTAATTTCCTTGAATTGACGTTCTTCGCCATTGTCCTGTAGTTTGCTGCCCTCATCATCCAAATATTTTCTTGTAGGTTGGTGCACATTTGCATACAACTCCCTGGACACAAATTTCAACTTTAACTCGCTTAGGGAGTAATTTGTCGCCCAATGGAAAAAGTAGTTTTCGTTATTTTCAAGAATTTCCATCCTTTGGAAATGTAATTTGCTCGAATTTGCTTGAAAGCAACTCCAATCAACACTTTTACTCACTATCAACTGATGTATTCAAGCTACAGTTATTGTCCCGCGCCATAGGTCCAGTCCAGTGCTAATTTTTGTTTTACTATTAGTATTTAACATTGCTTGACAAAATCCTTTACTGGGAATACAGGGTTCACATACAAAGCGATAAAAGTGCTGAGTTGACGTGTCTTCGTCTACTTTACAACATAACATGACACCCTATACATTAGCTGACATAACAAATATAAATGTACGGGGTGTTAATAATCTACCACAGTATACTAGTATACTGGTAGATTACTGCAGTAGATGAATATAAGAAAGTATTCGGTATTCTCCAGAAAAAGATTTTAGATAGCATTATCCACAGATATAGATTATACTATTACTTATTATCTGATGAATGGATATTCCATAACTACTACGCTAAAGTAAATATCTTATACTAATATATTATAAAAGTAAATGCCTACATAACTGTGGGAGTATATTTGGTTTTTTCTTTGTTTATTACGGTACGGTGTACATTATATAACACTACAATAGTTCCATGCATCTTTAATTTGCTTATCTCATCACTTCAGGAATGCAGAATATTGCTAAAACTAATGACTATGCGAGAATGAGACATATTTTGCTTTCAGCACTTTTAGCTTAAAAATGGCACCTTGAAACAATAGTACCCCCAGTTACTATTTGGTTTATAGGTATTTATACTTTAGCGTTTCATCATCACAGAAAATTTCATTTCACTAACTGCATGTGCAAACCTTGTAAAAAGTCTGTAACACAATAGTTTATAATTACCTTCCTTTGGAGTTGTGCGAAAAAATGCATGGAAATGAAACAATTTACATTTTGGACAAAAAATTTATTTCTACTAAATTACCGTTTAATGTTAATGAGCTTAGGTTTTATAACAAAAGTAATTAATATCCCTTTGTATATCAGGTATATTAATATCCCTGTACTTATTATAAGTAACTTATCGCATAATTATTCTATTAAATTGAAACCGCTTTTCTAAACTTTTTCACTCAATACGAGTACAGAAATTTCCGAATAACTTTCTATTTATTATTTTGCCGAATCAAAAGTTTCTATTCAAAATACCGGTATTACAGTTATTATGAATAATCTACTGCATCTATCAAAATTATAATACCTGCATTAAAAAGGTCATCTAAAATTAATTTTAGATTTATTAAAAATGAAGGTTGAGAAATGAAACCATCGCAATAAATATTAAAATTGAAGAGTTGCTGATATTCAGTTTTAGCAAAACTCTATTTTTTACTCCACTGCTTATTTCAATGACCGCTTTAGACACCCTCCTTGGTCTTGTAAAACCAGTGCTGTTAGAGTATTTTTCTATTTCAGGTTTCATTAATTCTATTAGAGATGTATTATTTAACGTTCCCTGGATTTCACTTTTATGGCTGGTATTTGTTTTATGCATACTGGTAGAAATGCTGGAAGATTTGATATCCGTTGATAAATCAGGTAACACTTTTCCGGCTCTAACGCTCAATTCTTCCACGCTCCCTGCAGCAATTGCGTCAGATGCAGAAACCCTAAATAAAAATTATGAAAAATGTAATAACTTAAAATGAATAGTAAACTATTGGTGTAAATGCTCATAACAATATACATCTACAAACGTACTTTTATTTAGATAATTGTGCATGTCAAAATGAGAATTATTAAAATACAACTGAATTCCTTTATTACTATAATCGTCACATTGTCTAAAAATCAGATGCCAATAAATATTCGCTCTTACGGTAATTGAAATCTTGTGAAATTAAATTTTTTCCTAAAAGAGTATTACTATAAATGTATTTATGTAATGTAGACATTACTGGGAATTGATAGCAGCAGCTGCAACTTTTGATAATGCATCTCCAGCGAGGATTCCCCGAAATGTCACAAAATGTCCAATATGATGAGACACGCAGACACAATATCTTGCAGGTTTCTCACCCATTTCCACATCCTGGCAAAGTCCAGCGAAGGCAAATATTTTTGGATTGATGGTGGTAACAACCTCATTGCAATTTGCTTGGCAGATCATTGTCTGAGCAGTTAATGTGTTATCTGTACTTATAGTTGTTGTAATTGCACAGTTGGATATATCCGTTTTCTTCTGTAATACATAATAGGAAAAATATAAAAGAATTGATATTTTGAGAAAGAATGTAATTACCAAGCTAATTAGAGCATTTTCATGAATTATTAAGTTTTGCAATGTTGAAATCGTAATGTGAAACGATATACCTGTCCCGGAAAGCAAACGCATACAGGAATATTTGTTGATGGAGTTATGGTACAAAGTCCGCCACACTTTCTGTTGCAATATTCATCACTGCACTGCTCGGAGAAAGTCATGATGACTTGACATTGGGCCATTTTTAAAGCCAACTCCTGCAAATTTAAGGACAATAATGTAGTACATTAACATTTCTTTGTACCTATAGTAAACCTTAATTATGCATATGGCGTGGAACACTACAGGTTGGCCGGAAATATCCTTTTATAATTTCTTTGCTACCCATATTTATTTACAATGAACTGTAATAATCAGCTTTAAGGAAGAAGTTTTTAGAAATATAGTTACTAATTCTATAATTCATAATCTTCTATAATTATCCTATTATATTATATTATAATTATAATTATAACATCCTAGGGTGGCCAGTACCCAGGGTTTCACTGTCCAGTGGACAGTGGACAAATTGGCTATGTCCAAAATGGACAATGGACGGACAAAATTGAAGGTAGACAAGGACAAAATGGACAAAATGGACAAAAATAAGTGAAGTGTACAAGATACAAAGAGAAACATAGAGTTTTGCTACAGAGATGTTCTAATTATTATTAAGAAGCTTAATCCACTTAAAAACAATCGAGTTTGATATCTAAAATAAAATTATGGGAATTTACTTTGTGAATAACATTAAAATGTATTTAGAATACAGGTCTAAGTAACAATAAGTGATTTAGAATAAAGGTAAGGTAAGAAGATGGTGTGTAGAATTAACGTTTAATTAACGATTAAATAAAGCAACAAATTGGAATGAAAAGAAAGTATCTTCCTTAAGAATCGCATTGTATATGGGGTGTCTCTGGTTAAAAATCCAAGGATATCCGCTTTTTGTCCATTTTGTTCAATTTGTCCGTTTTGTCCATTTCGTCCATTTTGTCCAGGTGGACGGGCAAAATACAAAAAGGACGGACAAAATAGAACTCTGCCAGTACCCCCTTAAGTCTCAGATTCAACCTTGTTTGATTATTATGAAAATTTCAGGAAAAATCACACATATAACATGGTTACCCTTGTGAAAATATTATTTCTAAACAGAATTTTTTCGGCCGGAAAAATTCCGAATTACCGAAAACCGGGCACATTTTTGTACTTTTACTATTCACAGAATTATTTGGCCTACTTACCTTAATAACCGATTTGACCAAAGTAGATATTTCATTATAACTTTTCATTGGCTTTCTATTAGTGGTAACAGTTATGCTGCGCTACTTCCGGTTCTTCCGGTACAGTTAAGGATAGAAGACATGGACCACCCTGTAGAGTAACCACTATCTAATAAGTTGTATTCAAGAAGCCTGTAAAGGTGCCTCGTTTTACCCCTACGGGCAACATACTTTCCGGATAATTGAAAATACCCAAACTAATTCTAAATTACGGTACAGTAATGTGGAAATGTGATCTGATGAACGAAGTTTCATTCCCATCAAATGACATTTATTGGGTCAAAGGTCTGGTCGAAAACAAAAAGTCAATCCTTCCTGATTTCCAATCTTTTTCACGGAAACAAATTATTTTTATTATTTTTTGGACATTTTGCATGCCATCCTATATGGATAAGATTTGGCTGGTCAACTAATATAATCATACATTAGTTTTGAGTAATCACCAGCTACCCAGGAATTATATGCTGCCCTGGCTGCCCATAATAGCCGGAGAAAGGAGTCAGTACAAAGGAGACATACCTGTTGATATTGGGCTGTAGTGTTCTTTACTTGTAATATCACACACAAGAAGAGCAAGTTTATGAAAACGAATGAACCCATATTTGTCAAGTGTATTCTGTCCATAGTTATATGTAATTCTAGAAAATGTTGTACTTTGTAAGCATTTATAAATCTGTAAATTTATTTTAATTTAAAATCTAAATTTTACATTTTAGAACTGAAGCATTGCTTTAGTTTGGGTCTTTTAGGAATACTACGTTGGAGCAAAGAAGTAATGCGTAGTATATACTCAGTAAGAAACTAAAGCAGATTTCTACTTGTGATATTTGTGAAAATCCGCACAACTCCAGCAGCCTCGTTATGCATGATTAGTGACAATAAATGCAAAGACAGGTAATTTAGCTTGTGCCAAGAGTTCCATTAAAATCTGTAATTATGTGTTATTTGTGGATGAATGCATAGTTAAAGATATGTTGTTGAATACTTAATAAGTGTGTTCACCTTACAGAAGTACATCATATAATTAAAATTGTCATATTAAAACGACTACCAATCATACTAAACGATGCACGTATAGTAAACCATTAAAGTGCAAAACTCTTTTTGTTCTTGAAATTGCTTTCGCCATATAAGATCCAAATAGGAAGTCTGGCTTGCGGATATAGGAGTATATAGAAAACAGACAACAAAGACACCATATAAATCTCTTGCAGATCTGATAACCGAGATAAATTAAAAATTTCTTTGCTGATGCTGTCATTTTATTCTGGCTCACGTACCTAAGTAGCAAATCAACCGTTGTAACACTGGGCATACTAAAGTATCGGCTTCGACTGGAATATAGAACCACTGTTAGACTGCGAATAATGGTTAGCTTTAACTTTTGTTGCTACAGAAAGTCCTCGTATTCAATGGATAGAGAAACGGAAAAGTGAAAAGGTTTCCAAATGCCCAGTGGAAAATATGGGTCGCATATTTTTTGGATTGGGGAAATTGAGAAATGAAGAAAGAACACTAAACATTAAATATTCCATAATGAATGTGAAAGACTATGAGTGGCTTGCTCACTGTCAGATTAAATTCATCGAGCAGCAGAGCAATCATGACAGAATTCCAGTTGGAGTAATATGTAAACAAGTGGACAGCCTGTCATGGTATTTTTTTAAAGCATCTCCGATGCTTAATAATTGTGGTTTTAAGATAGATAGGTGTGCAACCCAAAATACTTGTACTAAAATTGCCTTTATAAATCCTTCATTGTAAGACATTTGTCCACCGCAACACTTACCACAAAGAAAAATATACGAATAATTCTATCTTTATATAAGATCACATAAGTAGCACTGAGAATAATTATTGTAAAACAATTTGTTATGTATCCACATATAATGGTTCTCAAAAGTCCCTGTTGATTCATGATAAAAGAAACAAACTAGAAGTAGATACAAATGTGAGATTACTAAGTTGAGAAGAGTTCCATCTAAAAATTGCATTGCAGCAATTCCAACTCATTGATGGTTGTGAAAAATTGCCTGACGAATTTTACCAGTATATGATTTTGAAAATTAAACAAAATTTTTGAGCTAAGCATTCTCTCAAATGAATTTATAAAATTCATTAAATTGTGTAATATCAATAATTAGACTTTTCTCTTTCCAAAGGTGATGATTAAGCATTTTCTGGGACTTTGTAGTTAATAAGGGCTACACACTGACCCTGGTACGGACTTTTGGTTATCCCTGTACATAGATGTTCAACTAGTACCTGCTTTTAATGTCAACCATTTTTTCCGGTTTTAGTATAAGCTCCCCACTTTACCATTTCACCACAATAATAGGGAGTCTAGTGAGGTGGTAAAGTTGTGGACTTTATATGACCGGAAATAAATGATTGACTTAAGAAAATTGCTAATTGGGCTGATATTGCATTGCAGTCCCCTAACTGAATCGTACTACGAAGTATTGTGGCTCTCCCGTTTACTTTGGTTTTACAGGCAAAGAATACCTTCAAATCACAAGTACTGTGTTCTTTATATTATATTGCTGACGAAAATGATAAAGTGATAAAAGAATACGCAGAGGTAAGTTATAAAACACATTGTTCTCTTGCAAACACTGTAATTCTAAAAGTACTCATGTGAAACTCACATCAGTGTCATCAGATCAGTATGGGTCTCATTATGTCAGTGGGTTTCATTTTACAAACTGAAGTCCACTAAAGTCGTTTGTCAACTTTTAAAGGTCAATTGTGCTTGCTTTGCAGTACAAGGTAAAGTGAAACCAGTTCCACCATACTTTATAAGTAAAAACGCGTTCTCGCTTTCTAAAACATTCCTAAAATTAGTATTAAGAGATATTGAAAAATGTCATTAAGCATTTAATCTCTCTCAGCATAAGAAATTAGTACACATTGTGAACCATTTTATTTGACTTCTTCCTTATAATGAATGGAATAATTCTTTCTAGATACCAGTATTCAATCACTGCATTCTTGGTAAATATTCTCCAGTTGATAATTTCATAAATTGTCTAAAAATGATGTCTTACATGTTACGTGATTCCCGGAGTGTTAGTTGCTTTTTGACCTCTTTGTCGTAAAGGCTGTCGCATCTGATAATAAATGGAATTGATAGATTACTGATTTGTAATGTTTATCTCTTAGCATTTCAGGTATTTCAGCTTCTGGGAAACTTTTTGGATGATTTTCTGGAAAAACAAAAATATATTTACCTCCAGATTATAATTGACATAAAATTGCTACTAGTGGAACTCTAAGAACGCATTCTCTCAAATTCGCCAAATTTGGTAATTTGCCATTTATTTATTTTTATTGTCGTCAGGTTACGCGATGTAAACTCATATTGATGAAACTTCTTAGTTGTGTGCATTTGTCTTCGATTTTTCAGTTTAGCTGTATTACTTTCGGTTACTCGGTTCGAGGACCCCAGTATTTCTTAGGACTTAAGATTCTGAACGCATGTTTCACCAGGTGAAAGCGGCAAACATTAAGTGCTGCATTCAACTGCTAAATATATACATAATATTACACGAAGTCGATCATGTTTTGGGATACATGAAAAAACTTGAGATTTAATGGCTAAACTGCAGAACTTGAAATGCTAGTAGAATTGTTAAATAAATTATTCTGTATATCTTACCTCTCTATGGACAGTTTTGAATTTCAAGGGCTCACTCGTCGGCGCCTGGAGAGCACATACGGACGTTCGTTGACAGCCTACCTGTATGGGTTGCCTGGCTATTACGATCTTGGGCAAGGTAGATATTCTGAAATCTCAGTTGAATATTTCTATCGCAATTTTTGAAGACACGCTTTTCATATAAGTTCAATGAACAGAAAATTATAGAATATTATAATGCAAAATACAACATTGGATATTTTCATGGAGGATGCCGGAAACATGTGAAATTACAAAACGAGTCTTTAATGATACTGGATCTCGCACAATGATTTAGCCAGCCTTCACGTCTATCTCCTTGAGGAAGCAAGGAACACGGAAAACCAAACCTTTATCACAGATTAGTTATTTTTCTGAGATGCTTAAGTAAAATTATCGGGATAACAATCGTTGTTATCACAATTTTTAATTAATATTTTCAAAAAACTATTTTATCAAAGTTAATACTTCTCGACATATACAGGATCCAATAATTATATCCATGGCTAACTCTGCTTTACATACAAGAACGGACAGGCTTAAAAAACTTGAACTCCTTGCCTGGTTATGCCCTCTCATGATTATTCTTAGAAAATAAATGACAGAATTTGTTTCCAACTTAGATGAAAATGAGCTTAGGTAAGCCAATTAAGAATCTACAGTTGGAAATAAATATTTCGAAAAATTCTTCCCCCACTCTAGATATAAATGGTTAAATTCGTTTCATTCGGATAAAACCAGAAGCGTGGAACCACTTATCACATTCATCCTACCCGCTCCACTCGTTAGTTAGGTTAGGTTCACAGATACGCTTTACAGGGGGATGATGATGAGTGGGAGGGGAGAAGGACAAAAATAATTACTCATTATTTAGAATACCTAATAGGTATTTGTAGCACAACACTTTTCGTCGTACAGCAAAATGAGGCGACAAAATTGCTTGTAAGTAAATCAAAATTAAAGCAAAATATTATTTTAGTCAAATTGTTGTCTATCTAATGTTTTAATTCTTAGGTTCCAGGATAGCATTAATTGTATTCTACATTATTCTATATTACAATTAATTATAATTTTCATGAGAGGCAGAACTTGCGATAAGTAATTTAGCAGCACAGCTATTGATACAAAAGTGATTTAGCTTTGTTCTATTTTTTCACTGATTATGTGTACTATAATGTCCAAAGGGTATCATTAACATTTATCATTGCAGAAGCAAAAAACCTTGCCAGGCGATTTGGAGAAATAATTTTTCACTTTTTCTTTCACGATTTTCTGGCAAGTCGAATTTATAGTTTTTCCTATTGATAAAATTAGTTCTGATTCAAAATTTTGTTCTCTTTCCAATGGTACTAACTGTGTTTAAATGTAGCCTACCGTTCTTGAGTTACTCATGGTCAAAATGTGTACATATCATTCCGGGACACCCAATATTTATTTTGAAAATAGAGATTATAAATAAAATTAGAATACGACGGTAAATATTTCATAAAGAAATAATGATATTAATTCTAGATTGCTTAATAGTAAAGGATGAGGAAGGAGATAATTTCAACGTATAGTAAAATGCTCAGCTTTGGCAGGACTTCATTTTTCACTCCATTGTTTGCTTCTTTGGACACATTAAGCTTTCTCTTTGGCCTAGTAAAAACGCTGCTGTTAGAGAATTTTTCTATTGCAGGTTTCACCAATAGAATTACAGACGTGTTCTTTAAATCTCCCCGTGTTTTCCTCATCTCTCCGGTATTTGCAGTAAGCATACTGGAAGAAAAGTTGGAATCCCCCATGCCAGTTGGTAATTCCAGTAATACCTTTCCAGCTCTAACACTCAATTTTTCATTGCTCCCTGCAGCAATTTCATCCGACCCAGCAAGTCTGAATACAGATTAAGAAAAACATACTTTTTCAATTGTTAGTAACTAAAAACGAATAATGTACGTCTTTCCTATTCCAATACTTCAGAACCCAAATTTTACGTTAAATGGCCAATGATAACATTGATAACTATACAGGATATTTATTAAAAATGGAATTTCTAGATATCCAGACTTTAATACTAATATATTTCACAACTTAAATAAATCGCTAAAGCAACAGTTAGTGGAAAATCATTGAAGATTTTCCATTAGATATGCTTTTATAACTACTAACTGTAATTCCCTGAATAAAGTATTGACTTATGTATACTAATATATTTATATAAATATATATTCATATAAATGACGTTATCATAAGTGAATATAATGTAAGCATTACTGAGAAACGAGAGCCGTTTTTGAGAAAGCATCTCCGATAGGTGCTGGAAAAGCCAGAAAATGTCCAATGTGACGAGGTACACAGACACAATATCTTGCAGGTACCTCTACCATTTCCGGATCTTGGCAAACTCCAGCGAAGATAAATACTTTTGGATTCATGCTGCTAATGACTTCATTACAACTTGATTGGCAGACCAATGTCATAGCACTTAATGTATTATCTCTACTAGTAATCGTTGTCATTGCACAAGTAGATACATCTGCTTTCTTCTGGAATACATTATAAACAAAATAAAACATTTTATTGATGCATAACTACATAAATTGTACGTTTATGTAGACTCACTGTAGACCTAACGTTAACGACTCTTTCTATGAAGCCTATGAACTTATGGACCCCATCGTCAAACTTGACCTTAAAGTGAACCTCAGCTAGACATGTTCAATATTGAACTAATCTAATAGTTACAAAGTTATCGCTGGGACACAGACACTGTCAACTGTCAAGGATATTTCCATGCAGTACCATCATACTTAATACTTCAATTGCTAAGTTCAAATTCTGTGAGAAGGGTAGTGCTCATTAATTGTATCTTATTTTCAATGTATTAGATATAATCTGCTGTTATTTGATGAAACAATGTGAAACGTGCTTACTACCTGTCCGGGGAAGCAAACGCATACTGGTAGATTTGTCGATGGAGTTACTGTACAATGCCCTCCACATTTTCTGTTACAATATTCTTCCCTGCACCCTTCGGCAAAAGTCATTATGGCTCTACATTGGATCATTCTTACAGCCAACTCCTGCAAAATTAATGGCAATAATGTTGTACAGGATTAACAATAATTTTGTATTTATTAAGTCGTAATGCATCCGGCATAATGTATAGTTATATAACCAAAATAATATCCATTTACTAAATATTACTTGCCTGTATATTTATTTACAATAGCATGTTAGGCTAGGGTAAACAAAAAATGCTACTTAGAAATACACAGTAAATGGACAACAGGAAACGGATAATAACAGAATATATTTCAACGTGTATCATATACCAATATAAATATTTGGTTCTGTTGTTTTAAACAATGCAATGTAAATATTCTGTTTTGAGTAAGTATATAATTTGTTACACATTCAGAGTTGCAGTAATAGCTGCCGTATTACAGCAACAAACCCATCAGCCCCAATGAGCGTTCACTTAAATCTACTCCGCAAAGCAAATCTAAGATTTGCAGAAGAGAAAGACTCATAATTAATCGTTCGTCTTAACATTTGACATTTTCGTCTTTTTCCGTGGAATATTTCGTCATTTGAATTTTTCGTCTAACCATTTAACGGGTCGTCTTACCATTTAATGTGTCGTCTTGAATTTACATTGTATTTGGTGTTTTAGTTGGCATAGATGTTCAGTAAAGTAAAGCTTTTGTGGCCAGCTTAGGTCTCCCCCGTTTCCGCTTCTCGCCAATTGGAATTTTCCTCACTGACTGAGTAAAATATGGAAGTTTCTTCATCGACGCAATTCCAATGATGTGTTTGCATAGTGAATTTTTTTGGTAAGTAGGAAAGAGCAAACTGAAGTCTGCCATTTTCGTGCATTAAGGGTGACTTTCCAAACTGTGAATTCTGACGCAATGAAATCTTCAAATGATGTCCACTGTGCATGACGTTGTGGGTCTGACAGTGTGATAACCTTTTCTGTAGTCACTTGTGGTGCTTATTTACTCGCAGCCGTAAAGTACGTAAGCGAGTTATTTTTAGGTGATGAAATTTCCCCTCAATGATGAATGGCTTACTCTTCGCCCAGTGAGGGAGTAGTTGATGCTGGAGGGTTCTTTTTCTGATGACTAGGTTTCCAAGATTTTCTGTACACAAGTCATAAACTGACAGATAAGCTAAGATAAGGTTCTGTGTACATGTGCACGTTAACAATACCAACACACTTGCTACTATATACCTTACAATGTTGAGTTATCATAAACTTCATAAATTACATGGAAGACGACACATTAAATGGTAAGACGACCCGTTAAATGGTTAGACGAAAAATTCAAATGACGAAATATTCCACGGAAAAAGACGAAAATGTCAAATGTTAAGACGAACGATTAAATACCACCCGAAGAGAAACTATTCATTTTTTCTCACTAATATTTTACGAAAAGTATTCATTTTTTCTCACTAATATTTTACGAAAAATATTCGTTTTTTCTCACCAACATTTTGCGGAAAATATTCCTTTTTTCTTTCTTACCAACATTTTGTAGATAATATTCCTTTTTTCTCGTTAGCATTTTGATGAAAATTGTCTCACTAACATGTTTCGGAAAATTTTCGTTTTCTTTCACTATCAATATGCGGAAATTCTTCTAACTAACGTTTTGTAGAAAATATTCGTGTTTTCTCACTAACATTTTGCATGAATATTTTTTCTCACCCTAGCCAATATTTTGCAGGAAAATGTGCTTTTTTTCTCACAAATATTTTCACAGTATTTTTTTTTCACCAAAATTTTGCAGGAGACTCGTTTTTCAGTCCAAAATTTTGCAGAAAATATTTTTTCACCAAAATTTTGCAGAAAAATATTCGTTTTTCCACACTAAAATTTTTCCCGGATATAAAATTGGTCACGAAAATGTTCGTTTTTTACCAAAATTTCGCACGAAAACATTTCTTTTTGCCAAAATTTTTTCACAAAGATATTACATTTTTTACAAAATATAACCACGAAATATTCGTTTTTTCTTATCAAAATTTCCACGAAAATATAAGCTTTTCACGCCAAAATATTCGCTTTTTGCCACTTAAATGTCGTCAATGAAACACATTATTTCATTTCACAGATAGTGGCGCTGTATAATAAATAGCCGTTCGCTTAATAAAGGTGTACAATTAAAAAGATTCATGGTTCTGTTGCAGGAAAATTTAAAGATTTTTAACAATAATATTAATCCGTCAGATATACCTGTCGATATTGAGCTGTAGAATTTTTTACTTGTAGCAGCGTAGAAAGACAAATAAATAGAATACACACAGTAAACTGTATGAAAAAGTAGGAACTCATGAGTGTGAATAGTGTGAAGTGCATCGTTATTATGTGAATTCTCAGAAGAGTTGTGCGGCACTACCCAAATTTGTGCATCAGTTTCAGTATTAAATACCTCAAGCTTAAGAAGTTGCACTAAAAGATTGCTTCGTTACACCGTTTAGAAATACATTTTTGCAATAATGTGCAGTATTTACTAAGTAAAGAAATTCGAGCTGATTGTTTCCTCCGATACAAGTATTTTATAATGTGATATGCTTGAATAGCACCGATAATAGCATTAGGACTGTTGCATCCTGTGCAGTGAGTTCCATTAAAATATTTAATTTACGTGTGCATTTTGCACAGTTTAAGTTGCAATGCTGACCACCTAATTACGCTGTTCCCCCTATTATTGCTTTTTAAATCTAGATAGCCAGTAATCAGTACTGCATATAATTTTACTCAATGACGTACTTGTAAACCACGACAGTTTTTAAAATTGCTGTCATTTCAACTATAATTAGGAAATCTGGGTTTAAGATATCGATACGATGTAAAAATCCAGGCGCAGACAAAACAAATTCACTACAACTACATGACACTCAACATAATTTATAAACTTCTTGGTTGTTCTCATCAATCACTGTATTCTGGTCCACTTGAATATTAAATCAATCAGTGCAACAATGGGAATAACAAAGTATCGGTTGCACTATCTCCCAGTGTTACACAACTATCTTACACTCTCATTGAAAATCCTTGTTTCTTATGGTTTTTCCTGTCAATTCCTCAATTTTGCTATCCTCACTTTCCTTATCTTCAGTTTCAGGACTTCCAATTCCTGAAATGTTATAGTGAACTATTATACTGATTTACTCCATTTTTGAACTTAACCTTTATGGCAATACTAATCATAAGTATATTGCTCATGCTGAAAGATTTATTAGTTCCAGAAAGTTGGGCCGAATGGTGCCAATACGCAGGAACGGACAGACAGCCACTTCTGTAAAGTATGTCCGATACTTAATAATTGCTGCTGTACCTGTACTAGCCAGCAAGATTGAACAATGAAATATGAAATGCACCAAAGGAATGCAACTGTTTCCCTGAAATTGCCTTTATAAATCCATTAAATCATTACACATTAAATTGCAATTTGCTTTCCAAATTGCAAGGTAAGTACAATTTACTCGTCCACCACTGCATCAACCACACGATAGATAATTTGACAAAATACTTATATTATTGTGGCAGTGGAAGACATTTAAATTTAAACTGACAACAGTAATTATCGAAGAATCTTTCTGTAAGCCCATACTACGCCACCCAGAAATCCTTGCTGATTCATGATGTGTGATTATATATATTAGTATAAGATTCCTATTTGCCTATTTGGAAAGAGTTGCATATAAAAGGTTACACTACAAGCAATAAATTTTACAGTCTTTACAGCTGAGAAAAATTTTCAGAAACGGAAAAGAGAAACTATTCAATTTTCGGATTTTATTACTTTGGTCGGACTACAATAACAATATTCAAGCTGGAATGTTCTTTGCAATGGTGACTTTCATACATCAGTTCTACTTTTAAGTAAATGCGCAAAATAAGGAAGTAAAGTACGGCCTTTTGGTTGACCCTGTAAATTCTAAATTACACATTTTTAGGGATGTACTGATATATTTTTCAGAACCACCAAATACTGAATGTTGTTACACATTTATTTAACCTGAAAGCCATGTTTTCTGCAGAATCGAGTAAGCTGCGCATAAAACCACAACGATTTAAAAGATCATTGAAAATTTTTATTATCAGTACGTTATTATACTTCATTTTATTACCTACTATTAAAATACTTAATACTTAATCATTCTTCGCGAATAAAGTTAGTTCGAACGAGCATAATACAATTTTTGCCATGACAAGATTTCTTTCGTTACATAATATAATATTCTTTTTGAAACGCCAGTATTCAGCAAACAGAAGTTTATCTTGATGACAATAATCTATCCACGCTTCATGTATTTTTGACGTCATTGACGTGTACCTTGATGCTTTCTCTAACGAAGAATAGTACATACAAGACTGGAATTGTCATTGCCATTCGCATTAATGAGACAACAGAAAATATCGCACATAGAATGCGTAAGTTAAAACGCAAAATTTATTTGCAGGAATTTACCACTTTCGAAACTCATATTATTAACTGTTGACATATCTTGAACTGAATTCATTTATTACTGTGTATATGATTTACATGGAATATTAGTAAAACTGAATGAATCGAATATTGACAAAATGGGCAAATTAAAAAACTACATGACATATGACTTACATTGACCAATTCATTTCTTACTTGACTTACAAGACAAGACATTTGGCGAAAACGTTTTGCATACAAAGTCATCGGATATTTCAGAATTCGCCGAATAAGCCAAAACACTTCGCCAATCGGATTTTCGCCAAACGGCGGGTCAGCTGTAGATAAAAAGTTTTATTTCAAATGGCGTTTACTGAATTTACTACTGTAATATCCCTGCACATGCAAAAAGATATGCATATTATTATGTTTATGTAAGATCTATCAAAATTGTCAAAGTAGGTCTATTAGAGTTTTAGAACTCTTATTCAAAAAATGTTTGCTAACAATTATTTTACTGAGATGGATTTTGCAAGAAAGGGATCCATTACATGATTGCTAATTAACACTAGAAGACTTGAAAATTTAAAAAATCAAACAATTAAAATAGGAAATCAACCGAACCGTAGTTACAAAACACAAGTACCTGGAAGTAATACGTTGGGTCACCGTGAAACATGCAGTAACCTCTTTCTCTTTCCTGGTGCACAGCTTGGCGCAAAACTTAAGTTAGTTTACATATTCTCACCTTCACAACAATAATAGGCAGCTGAACTGGACGTGAATATTTTATTGAATTATTTAAATGTTTAGTAATTAAATGAATATTAAAGCTGGGGTCAGCATAGTTAAAAATACCCCCAAAAATATACTTAACCACCTAGTCAAACGGAATAACGGAAATACAAAAAGATCAATTCTTTTTTATCACCAATGTGAGAGTAAGTTGATCTTTCAAAAGTATTTTTCAATTTAATAATGCAACTATTGTATTGGGAATCATATAAAATGTCAAAGTATTCAGTGTTGTGGTTATTGATTATTATTTATTTATGTAGTTATTTAGTTATTATATCAAAAGACGAAAGAGATTCTGAGATTCTAATGTTTGAATTTGACTTTGGAAGGCAGGTAATCTGAGGAGTAGAGTAATATTTATACCAACTGATGTCAGTCACTTGTAGATTAAGCGATATGTTGTAGGGAGGAAAGTGTATTTAAGAAAATTATGTTACATCAGTCAAACTTACTGGTTGTTTGCGTATTTTCAGTCGCCTGAGAAGCAGAAGCCTACTCGGGAGAAATAAGGCTTGCTATTAAAATACGAAAAGACTATTCCTGTAAGTAAGGTTTGAAATTCAAAAGTTCTAAATGCAATAATTTCATAAATACAGACTTTACATTAAATTAGTTTTTGTGTAATATAATATAGAACTTAAAAGCAGGATGGCTCCGGCGGTTTTCTCTTGTACGCACTGTGAGTATAAAAATCCACGCAGTACTAACTTAAGAAACCATATCAAGTACTTCCATAAGGAAATAAACCCGAATATACACAGATGCAAATTTTGTGACCAAATGTTCGAGACATTTGTTGACATGAAGATGCATATGGCAAAAAAGTTGTGTGAAACTACAAACCAAGAATTTGCCAAACAACTAGAAAAGAACCTTACCCGGCGACGTTATTTGGACTGTTTAAAGTGTTCCTTCAAATCTTTTAAGACTCAAAATGTTTTCAGTCATATGGAAATTAAGCACAACATTGATCCGAAAGAGATTTTTAATTGTAAAATTTGCAGACAAATGTTTATACTTCCAAATGCAAGACATTTTAGGTTTCACCTTCAGAGATGTTTAAAGGAAAGATCTATTCCTCAAAAAGAATACCTTGTTAACTGCAGTGACAACAATAAACAGGGGAGTAAACAAAATCAATTGACTTCCAACACAAGACTAACGAAACAATCCCAGGAACTAACTGCAATAGAAGCTGAAAAGTCTGGAACATCTAATCAAGGAAAAGATCGTGGGCTTGAAAACCCAAAAAGAGGTGATGGAAAAAAGATTTACAGGTGTTTGTGTTGTAGGTATAACTCAAAAAACGCAGGTCATATTAGAAGACATATGAGACTTGTTCATGATGTGGCTAACCCATTGATCAACGAATGTGAATTATGCGGAGACATGTTTCGGGACTATTTTGTACTGAGAAGTCATAAGCGTGTATGCAAGAACCGCGAAATTGTTGACCTACAAGCGGAAACTTCAGCAACCACGACAGAAATGGAATTTAAATGTGTTGTTTGCAAATCAAAGTTTGGTGAAAAAGTGCTTCTCCAACAGCACATGAATTCAGAGCATAATATGAGCCCCTGTCCACAAGTGTATAGTTGCAACCGCTGCCAGAAATTGTTTGAAATTGGAACTGAGTTGACAAATCATATCCTGACATGTGGAACTAAAAATGGCAATCATCGCAAAAAGTTTGTTCGTGGAAGAACAAACAAACGTGGAGACAACAATGAATATCCCGCAGATAAGAATAAAGATAACACAAGGAAACAAAATTTTGCAGCAAAAGAAACGCCAATGGAGAAATTGTCTTCCAATAGTAGTCATTATAGCCGCCATGAAAGAGATAATGTAAAAGAAAGAAATGCTAGAAAAAAAGCGGGTTTCGAAATTTCTAGTTCTGGTGCTAAGCTTTTAAGATGCTTGAAACAAAATTGTCGCTATACTTCAAAAAAACCAAATTTTATCCAAATACACATGAGGAAGGCACACGGCTTGTCCTATTCAATAGCTAACAATTCTCGATGCTTCAAGAAAATATTTCAAAATTCACGTCTTCGAGTGGAAAAGAAAATTGATTGCAAGAAAACTACTCAGGAATTATCGAGAGAAAAAGTAATGAAGAAATCTGCAAGCATTCTCATGCGCCGCGATCATAAAACCAAGTCAAAACCTGAGACTGAGCCGCAAACCCATCAAGCAGAAGGTCTGCATGATCGTACTACCAAACTCTGTACTTACAAATGTGAAGAATGTGATGTTGAATATAAACATGCCTCTTCACTCCGTAGGCATAGGAGGGTAAAACACAACGTAACTAATCCCAATAATAAATCAGAATGCCATAACGTCAGTTCAAATGAAAATCTTAACCACCACAATAAAACTTTAAAACTGACTTCTTCAAATTTTGCACATAAAAAGAAACCCAAAATAACTAGTCCGAACACTGGTCGGGAAAAGCAATCCTTGCAGCAGCAAAATGTTCACATGAAAGAGAAAAATTCTGTTGACCTTGACACTAGCGAAGATAAAATCAAAAAGCGTCAGCATTGTGACAAAATGTTTAGTTATCAACTTTCTTTAAAGCAACACAAAATTGCTTGCAAGAACGACAAAAATATATTACATCTAGTTAATAAGACAAAATACAAATTATTAAGGAAAGCAGTCAATATCTTAAATCGTCGTGTTAAGAAAACCCCGGTAAACCTAGGTCCCAGTGCTAACTGCTCTAGTGAAGGCTCCGTTGTTGAAGAGTCTTTCCTATCTAATGAAGATTCGGAAGCCCATTTTCTTTTAAGGCGGGAAACGAAACTCAGCAGTGACGTATCCGACGAGGGACTCTTTCAGGATGTAATTACAGATGTAGCAAGTGAAAATTTGTCGGTCACTTCTGAAAGCAATGATTCCGTTGAAAATTTGGAAGAGTTTGAAAGCTACGAAGGCGACGTAAATGAGAATTATGAACACAACTACGAGGAATATCAGGATAATGAAGTGCTTCGTTTACATCCATCTGATTTGTAAGTTTTTTGAAGCATTGTTTTGTTGCTAATTGAGGATTAGGAAAGTATTGCATTTGTAGTAGCAGGAAAAATGAAAAGTTTGAGCATATATTATATTTATGATAAATTAGTGAATGTGATGTAAAATATTCACTTTTCGCTTCTTTCAACGTACTTCATTTATTGTATTTTATTACATTAAATTTAAGTGTGGTTCAATTTCATCACAATGAGTTATATAAAAATTCTTCCTGATATTTATGTTTCAATTATTTTTTACATGTGTCAATAACCTTTTAGCAATACTTTAAAATAGACTAGCATTAACACCTAAGCTGACATGTTTGCTAACTGTTCTTTTCTATCATTAAAGATCTTCTGTGGACGAAATTTTGTCGGAACAATTTGACGTTGGCGACCCTAACTTGCCATCTGATGAAGAGATACAAAGTTTGGCTTCCAGTCCAGAGAGCTCTGAAATCGGGATTGTTGAAAATTCAGTCAGACCGTTTGCCTTTGGTACTAAATTCTACACATCAAAAGGAGAGGAAATTGATTTGACTGCTAAGGAGAATGAAGGAACACTGTATTACGTATGCGATTTCTGATGACTTCAGATGACTAAAGTTAATTGAAGGTGCGGTATTCTTTCCAAACATTTGTGACCTGATCTGCCACATCACAGCTTAATGACTTCAAGATACTCCAATCCGCTCATAAGATTACCGTAAGGTTCAGTAGTTTACAATGGAAATGATAATGTGAAGACTAACAAATTAGTGTGCTTAAGGTCATAGAACTGTAGATTTGATATATAGTACGTTCATAAATTTTTTCTGAACTATTTTTGTTTACCAATATATAATTATTAAAAATACTAATAATATGTATTAAAAAATCTAGCATTACAAATATTAATTTTTAAAATTCACTTATTTTTTACGTTTTACTTGACATTTAAAGCATTTCTCGCGGATAGAAATCACTTTGCAGTGTTAGCGTGAACAGTTGAGCACGGCTGAAGTAGAATGGAAGGGTTTAAGAGTTGAATGTACAGAGAGAACGGTTGTGGGGAAACAAAGGCAGGGTTCAAATTAAATGACATCCGTTAATAGTTTGTTTATTTTGTCAATAGGTTTGCTAATCATGATTACACCACTAGCCAAGTGTTGAAATTAGTACAAATATACAAATGTTCATCGTTAGCACCTTTCACTTTTCTTATATTAATGTTACAACCTAAGCTACTGCCCAAGTTTCATATGGCCGGCATACTAAAACAATTAGCAAATATATTTAGGTATGCTTGCATAAATTTAAGTTGTATATGGTTACAATGTCCAAGGTGTTATGTAAGGAGAGCGACAAAATTTGCTTACTCTAATTTAGAGAATTACTTATGTGTCATGTAAGCATTGACCTATATTTGGTGTTACTTGTCAGTTATGAGTTAAATTACTTCATTGGAATGCCTTCTTTTATTGCACATCTTAAACCGAAAAACAAGCAATTGTTACATAATCTATCTATGCTGAATGTGGCAATGAACACAATATAAATGGGACAAGTACAACTATAATAAAATCAAAGAATTTCGGTAAACATGATATCATGAAATTTTTGGATATACTAAATAGAAATTGTATATTATTATTGTGTGCATAAGACGGTCTTGTCAATCTTGATCATCGATTTAGTCTTTAATTTAAATCTAATCTCACAAGACTTTTTATCTGACTAATCTGACAAATTTCAAATTAGAGCGAGTTGGCTATTATTATATCAAAAGCATTGCCAATAAAACCAAGTGGCCAAACAATAACAAATATTTTTATTTAGCAACTCAATTATTATTCCAGGCAAACCGGCTTGGACTTACGTGGTATGTACATTGTACATTTGCAATCTGTCTACCGAATTTGACACATTTTCCGTGCACAATGTATATGGTATAAAAGTTTTTATTGAAATTGTGACTTAACAGCCAGTTCAAACATTTGAAACAATAAATTCAAGTATTCAACTAAATAAATAAATAAGGTCCTGAAATTTCAGCGTCCGTAGGAGTCCGAAGGTGGAGCACCATAAGAATCCGAAGGTGGTGGTCCATATGAAGACGCTGGGGGTGGTCCATACGAAGGAGCAGGGGGTGGTCCATAAGAAGGGGCAGGGGGTGGTCCATATGAGGGTTTGGGTGAAGGACCGTAGCCATAGCCTTGAGGTTTTTTCTTCTTCCCAAGTATTTTTTTCAAGACAAGAATTTTCTTCAAAATAAGTCCTTTGATAATGAGAGTTTTGATGAACCGCTTAACTCTCTGAGGACGATATTGAGGATCGTCTTCAAGGGTCCCTCCATCTCCAAGCAAAGTACTCTCAGGAACCTCATAAAATGCATCATCGTCGATAGCTGACAATTTCGATGTCTCGCTTAGTAGTTCCACTTCTTTGGTAGGATTACTTGTCACATAAACATGCGCCAGTCCAACCAGCGCAAGTATCACAAGTGTCTGCCAAATAAAAAATTATGGCTCATTTATAGTATGACAATAATAATTTCCGTCTGTATGCAAAAACTATTAACCGACACAAAATCATCCAGATGTTAATGTTCTTAAGACACGTGGCCTAAATAAGTATAACTAAAAATTAGTTTGTGGAAAACAAAGTTATCCCGCATTTTAGAAAAGTAGTACAATTATTGATTATATTGATGGGCTGAATTCTTAAAACATCGTAAAATTACGATTTTTATTCTCCGTGGCTAAAAAACATTAAGAAGGACCTTCCAATCGTAATTCTGCAATTACTGACGATAGTTTAGGAATTACAGATTTAACAAAATTACAAAATGAGCGGGCAAGACAGTTCACATAGGCAAAATACTAGTAGTATTAGATTCTGCTCCTGATAAACGCGCATAATTATTGAGTCCACAAAAATATAGTTCTTTGGCAGTATGATTAATATTCAGTTTTAATTCGCACACCTAAGCTTTCAATAGAGGAAAGATTATTCACAAGTTCTTTTTGTGGTTTCTTTTTTCATTACCAGTAAAACGGCACATTAAATTCATATTGGAAAATGAATTAATCTAGTTAATTATTACAGAAAATATCTTACTTTTTGAATGTAAAGTGTTCTCGGAAAATAAATGGGCAACATTTCTGAAGATCAATTGACGGTGTTTTATTGTAAAAATATGTCAATATCCGCTTTGTGTTACACTGTTGATTTAATGAATGCGTCTCACTTTATCCTAATTTTTAATTGTGCGAATAATGCAAAACTAAAAATCTGGCCTGAGATCCCAAAGGGACTATATCCTAACCTATCTAAGAAGAATCCTAAGTTGTCGTTTTTTCAATGATTTGAAGTATTGCTGCTGTCCAGTTCAGGTTAAGTGAAAATGAGAGTTACTTATGACACATCGGTTGATATTTATAGCTAGAAATAATTGTATTCTCAAATACGCAAACATCAGAAAAGAAATCATTATACCGAAGCAGTCACCCTTTTAACACATCTGCATTTGCATTGCAAAGCAAGATCCACCTTTCAGTTAAACGATCTAATTTACCGCAAGAAAGATAGAAAGTGTTACTTAATGATTATGCAATAACTCTTCTTGTCAATGTATGCAGTCATTATCACTTGCAGATAAACACCACCTGTTGAATACAAATAGTAGAAATATAGGCTAGGCATACATGCACGCAATACAGTGCGCAAAAATATTTTAATATTTTATTTATTTACTATGGTTATGTAAGTTAATGTTGAAGATGGAAATAATTTACATGTCATACCGTGAAGAACGTGTAAGTGTAACTTAAAAGGGTTAATTGTTCTCAGAAATTAACATTCTGACCTTGTTTTTGTACGGTCATGCAAATTCAAGATGCCAACCGGTATATGCCATCGTCATCATGAACACCTTAAAGTAAATCGAATACTAATACCAAAAGTAGTGATACAAAGGATATTGATTATACTTAAAATTCAAATATTATGTAGTTTTGAAGGCAAAAATTTAGATTTTGATTGATTGCACTTAAATAAAAGTGGTGGAAGAATTCACATTATTACACGGCTTTGCAGAATTAACCAAATTTTGTAAGTACTGATAGACTACTAATACGTATTTCCATTTAATCGACATTTCACAACTCTAAGGTTCCCAAAGAGATAATAATCAAGAAATATGTATACCTTCCCCTTCCCACAGAACATTTACAGCTATATAGCTTACTGCGCAATGAAAATGTACTTAAAACTTGTGTGTAGTGCCTGGATAGTCCAAAACCACCCTTAAAAGTATTGTCAATTATCCTTTTCATGGAAAATTAGTTAAGAAATGCTAGGGAGCAATATCCACATTCCTAAAATCCAAGTGAATATTCTTGAAGCGATATGTAAGCCGTGGGTGATTAAGTAATTATAAAAACAAATTAAATTGTATTTAAAAAACATTTTTATTAGTAATGTAATTGAAAAGCAAAAATGAACATATTCAAAAGCAAACAGAGCAATTGACATATTCTTAAATTATAGTACTTCAATATATGGCTTAAATTTCAAAATTGTTAATTCATTAGTAATTTCATAATAATTAGTAATATCTAACTGTCAAATTAGTAGTATTAATTCAATATAAATTGCGGGCTATTCTTTTAACTAAACAACATGAAAGCTTTCAAAATTACTTAGCACTTTGAATGAAACCTTTTTGATTTTAAAAATTGGAATCACAATTTTTTACTTAGAACCAATAAATACAAATCAGTTAATAGCAGTTACTGCGTAACTCATCGTAATGTTCTTTCACTGAAACTATATTTGCAATATTTTAAAATTCATTTTGAGTGTAATCCAATCCATTTGATTGTGAATTATCTGACGAGAAGTATATTGATCCTAAAATAGAAAATATTCGTTTTGTTAAAGCTATTCAATAATTCATTAAATAAAGATTGAAGGGTCAAATAATCATGAGTTATATTTTCATTACTATTATCATTTGTGAATATAATGCTCAGTAATGGTGAATTCCGAAGTACGAATTCTGGAATTTGCCTCCTCTTGTGCGATATTAATGTCATAGTCCTTAATTTCCAACTTTTTTTCAGAGATTTCTGCTGTAACAGAGACAATCTTTTGTGAGTTCGTGGAGATCAGGACTTGTTCATCAGTGAGAACTCTTTGAGCATCAGTCAGCTTCTTTTGAGCATTCATGATGGTATTTTGAGCTTCAATGATGGACTTTTGAGCATCACTAATGAAATGTTGAGCCTCATTTACTTTGCGTTGATTATCGCAGAGCTCACTGATCGCTTCAGCTTTCTCGATCTCCAACTTTCTCAATTTCTGCTCTATTTTTGTTTTTTCCTGTCGAAACGCAGATATTTTCTCCTGTGAGTCCACGTCCCACAACTTCGGTTGCTTTAGCAATCCAGGCATGCTGGAGCATCGAAGTTATCCCGTTTACTCCTGTAATGATTTAATAATGTGTATAGTATCTCGTTTCCAAAATCACACAAATTGGTAGTACAAAAAGAAATACAAGTACAAATCAAAGCGGAGCTTGAATTAAGGAACTTAGCAGAAAGTGTGCATGTTGGCCTTAATATAAAAAGCCTGTGGTTGAAGTACTTTTAAGCAAAATAATAGAGTTCACCATTAAATGCAATATTATGAAAGCTGAAATGTGTTCGAAATTCTACATCTCTACTGAAATACTTGGCTATAATTTTGAAAACCAGAATGCATAAGAATTAGGATGAAGAATACGCGCTAATGCTAATCGAAAAATAAAGATTAAGTAGCTTAAGCAATGATGTGTAAATTTTGAAATTTATATGCTGCAGCAATTACCCGTGTATGCTTCTCTACTCTACCTAGACAAGTTTTCGATACTTTCTAGATACTCTGTAAAATTTCCAATGGATGTTGTTGTCTACTGGTTTTGCAGATGTACTAAGTCAATAAAAACGGTTTAAAATATATTATGTATGTTCACAAAGGCTAGTACATAAATGTTTTAATTTAAAAAATATAAACAAACTTACATTGTGTTCCAAAGAAAATGGACCGAAAAAAGTGCCTTTTTGTGTCGGTTTTGTTTATGTGGGGCTATGTATTTTGTGCCGACGTTTTCTTGGAGAAACTCCGAATTGGGACTTCACGGCTGTGCAATTGCTTGAGAACTGCGCCCTATGTGAGTCAAGTCACCAGGGTTTTATATAAAGTAGACGGTACCTAAAGACTTGGAAAGGCAAGATATATTTCAATTGCAGAAAGTGTACTGTAGTTTTTTCTTCGGCCTTATATCTTTACCTACGTGTATGGGAGAGAGAGGTAATTCCAGGAAGTCTAAAATGAACCTTAATAAGTTTGCCTTTTTACATTCCGTGCACCTTTTGTCCTTTGCACTCATAATCATTTCAGCCTGGCCATAAAATGATATTATTAGACATAGAGGAGTGCTATAGTCGTGAAACAACAAAACCTGAAGTAAAGGCGACTTAATTTCAGAGATAAGTGCAGCTATATGTGCATCTAATACTGGACTTGTTAAAAGTTGCACTTTGTATCCATAATGAATTTTTCATATAATACTATGTAATTTGAGATAAAATCAAATAAAGCATTTATATTTATGTACAGGATATGATATAAAGAAGTTTTTAGGGAAAAATTACTTCACGGTTTTGACAAGCACCTTATTAGTGGCAACTGTAAAACAAATTCATAACTATCACAATAAACTGATTATGTTCTCATATTTGGTATTCATGACTTATGACTTCAACTTTGAGGTGGATTTCAGTTGTCTCGTTCTTTTTTTCAAATTAAAAATTTCTAAATCTGAAAACAATATGATTTTTTAGATACTGTTTAGCTAACTTGACAAGCGTCAAAATTCTATTCGGTTAGGTCAGATTCAAGCGGAGTGGTGAAACATTAGAAGATAAGATTAGGGCATAAATTTGTTGCGTTGGTTTTCAGTTTATCAGAGAATAGAAACGTTCTGGAAATTATAATGTCCTGTCGATATTATACTTATTTCCTGGAAAGAGAAGTGGGTTAGGGTTATTTTAAGATAGCCTAATGACAGTATTATTAAGAGACAGATAAATTGTATAGCATGTACACACCATACTTATGTATATATTGTACCTACTAATCCTGTTTGCTTTAATCGTAAGTGCAGTGAATAATTGTTAGAATAGTAATCCTAATTTGAGAATGCGAATGGTTTCCAATTTTTGTTGTAAAACTTAACGTATGGCATATATAATACTAGGCACGTATCCAGGAGGTGGCTTAAGGGCTAAACCCCCACCCTAAATACTATTGGTTATTACATTTACTTCTATTTATTACCCTATTTCATATGTTCCATTGAAGGCCTTCAAGGGAACCAAAATATATTCAAGTTATAAGTCCGATAAGCTTCTCAGTACCTTTGTACGCCAAATGTTTTTAAAATAAAATGCTAAGAAAAGTTACAATTATTATAAATGCAAATGTAAACCAAACTTTATTTCTAATTTTTTGAGTTCCTAAAAAATTTCCTAAATGTTATATACTTGCAAACTCAGGGACAACAAAAACTACATAAATCATCTTTGGTTTTATGGACCTATGTCAAATATACTTTCGCCAGCTCATGAGACTGATGAGACTAAAAAATATTCTGTTACCCCTTTTTGATAAACAGGATGCACCATCCTGTAGCTTCTTGACTCCCTAAGTAATATAACACGGCAATCACCACGCAATTTGTGACCAGGATTATATATGTGTTAGCGGCAATAAGGGTAATTAGGCATTACTGGTAATGCCTAGACAATACCGGTAATGCCTAGACAATACCGGTAATGCCTAAGAAGTACACGGCTATACCGCTTTAGCCGCGGCTTTACGGGTAATGCCTAGGCATTACCAGTAAAGCCTGAACTTCACTCGGCATTACCAGTAATGCTTACCCTTATTGCCGGAGAATCATCAATTTTCTCCAAAATTCATTCTAATGACTGCAATTCTACTCGGCAGTAAGCAAAATGACCGTTTTGAGTATTAAAATGACTTCTATGCTTACTGAAATTTGTATTACTGACTTTTGGAAATAATTTTATCATAGAAGTGGAACATCTAAAAAACTTTTTCGATCTTACTTTAATTATTCACAAGTTAGATTCTCAGACAGAGATAGAGCGTAAGTAGAAAATTAATCATTAAAGCAAGTGCCGGGTGAAAAGATTTCCGTATTTTAGTCTGTTTTCCTATAAATATGTGGAAATCCAAGTCACACCCTGTATATCGTATTTGGGCATTTGTACTGTCTTGACATTTTTTGGTCAATTGGCAGCGAATGAATCCTTGTCGTCTTCATCTCCAAGACTGTAGATAATTCTCTGAATAACACAGAGGCTGGACTTCTACTATAAGAACAAACTATACAAAATTTTTAGTGCCTCCTGCTACTTCAATTTTAAGCAGGAAATTAAGCAGAGTCTAGTACTACTCTTTCAGGCAAAAGATTTTGTCTGTGGAAAATGTGTGGAGATACTGCTATGGTTTGCATTACCGCATTTATTTAATCCCAATAGTTTTGAACTGATAATTAGAGTAACATCTACCAGGTCTTACATTGGAGCAAGACAAGAATTCTTTTGCTGCCATTGGATCAAAAATATGTCAAGACAAATAGCATAAATGACCACTGAACAATGACGATGCACTTGCTTTAATGATTAATTTTCAACTTATGCTCTATCTCTGTCTGAGAATCTAATTTGTGATGTTTTAAGTAAGATTTAAAAAGTTTTTTAGATGTTCCACTTATATGATAAAATTATTTCCAATAGTCAGTAATACAAATTTCAGTAAGCATAGAAGTGATTTTAATACTCAAAACGGTGATTTTGCTTAGTGCCGAATAGAATTGCAGTCATTAGAAGGAATTTTGGAGAAAATTGATGATTCTCCGGCAATAAGGGTAAGCATTACTGGTAATGCCGAGTGAAGTTCAGGCTTTGCTGGTAATGCCTAGGCATTACCCGTAATGCCGCGGCTAAAGCGGTATAGCCGTGCACTTCTTAGGCATTACCGGTATTGCTTAGGCATTACCAGTAATGCCTAATTACCCTTATTGCCGCTAACATATGCACCTGTGGAATAAATACGTAATTGTTCATTTTAAATGTGCATAATAAAAAAAATGATCTGAAAAGTGCAACACACACAGGCAATCGGCAACATCGAGCTAAAACTTTGTCAGAGCCTATACTTCAGCAATCGACATTTTTATCCCCATGCGTTATAATGTTATAAAGTTTTCTTATAGAAAACCAATCACAATTAACTTCCAGTTCACACAGTCTCTTCTCATTTCTTATTTTAACTTTAAAAAATGAGTGTAGTACCTCACTCTAAAGTGTTGACGATGGAAGTAGAGCACTTTATTAAAGTGGCTTTACATAATCTGGAGGAATGTATTTCGTCATTTCCATCATATAGTAATATGCAAATGAGTTCTCTCCACTAGCTTTTGTGTATTCTACTAACGTGAGACTGAATTCCTCAGCAATCCAGAGGCGTAACATATACCAATGTTTTTAATACATCATTGTGGTTACTTTTCTTAGTTAATACTCCAGCATCAAAGAACTCATAATAATTATATAACAGTAAAAAGTATTCTTAATATTTCGGGGAATTATAACGAATTCCTAAGTTATAGAACTGTATTTTTATGAATTTCTTACTTTAATTGTTCGCAATTTCAGATTTGCAAGTAACTTAAGTAGATTGTTTGTGTATTGCCATCTTTTAATGCTTCAGATTAATTACATTTCCTTCTTACAATATTTTTGTGTTCATTTACTTGATATTAGTTAGTCTTATTATGTATGTAAACAAAAGACCTAAGAGCTAGGGGTTTATGCGTAACAGCATAATTAACTTAATACGTATGGTTTGCCCTGTAGTGCGTCACAGTTTACTACGTCACCTTTATTTCCCATAACCTTTATTTATAGCACAGGAAATTAGATTCAGTGTCTTCAGTTGATTAAGTTGTACATTGTGGAGAAGTAATTAACTTCAGTTGCTACCTTAGTATCTTAATATACATATATTAAAACTTTCGAGATAATGGATTTCAAAGTGTTGTTGCTATTTACGTGTATATCAAAATTATGCAACTCACAAGAGGACGAAGTTATAAATGTTGATTGGTTTCTTAACCAATTACCTCCCGTGCCCCTACCTGCAGCTTGGCCACAACCACAAGGGTCGAGGTTAAGTAAGTAAATAAACTAACTTAACATTTCAATATTCCAAAATCCAAAATACTAGAAACTATGAAAAATAAACATTATGCAAAACGCACGTAAGTCAGTATCGGAAACAAAACAAAGAAAATATTAAAAATATCTTAAGGTTATATAGTAACAAGCATTATTTAATACATAACTAAATTTATTTTATTTTATTGGTTTTTCAATTTTTATACAAAGGTCACATGTCAGAAATGGCCCATTTTTGAAAGAGACCTATATGTAGTTCCCATAAGATCCTTTGAAAGTTTTATCAAAACATTTAACGCGGTATTGAGTTATTGCACTCACTGACTAATGAATTAACTAACAGACAGACAGACATCGCGTTTACTTATACAACAGTTTTCCGTTGCTGAATAATGGAGCATAAGAATACAATAATGAAAAATCGTTTTATTTCTTAACGCTAGGTCGACAAAATGTGGTCAAGGAAGCAATTACTGTTTCCGGATTTGGAATGGGTGGTTGCTTTGCTCAACAAATGTTTTTGTCACATTCCAATATTCTCAGCGGGTGTGCCCTTTATCGTCCTCATGGTAAGACATTAACAAATCATACACACACAGTTACAACAGTTATCATTTTATTTGTACCTTTTAATTAAATTTATTCCACAAGGGAAAGAAGTTTGATACTACAGTAATTTGTGAAAATATTTTGAACAGGTGTCTACACTTGCGGAAGTGGAGGAGATCTCAGTACTTATTTGAGAGGTTGTGTGCAACAGAAGCACTATGACTATGATGAACTTGTGGCCACAGCGGAATCGTATTCTAAAAGCGGACTCATTGAACCACTGGAGAAATTGTCTCAAGTTCCACTTTTTTATCATTTTGGAACTGAAAATGAAGCGTTTTCTGTCTGTAAGTTATTAACTTTAAATTTATTCTACAATATTAGCAATGAGGTTACAAAACAATTGATTTAGAAAATACATTAATTAATCATACTTATTTATTTTACGTTTAGCAATTTTACCTTATTCTTATTCATTGTGTTCATTATCACATTTTAAAAATGTTATTGTCATTAAACAAAGTAAATGCGGATGAAAAAACTGTTATATACACCGGAAATGTTATCGGTTTGCTTCCAAACCGAAAGCAGTGAACTTATAAAATGTTCATTGGTAAATTGAGTCATTTCCCACCTTACTTTGAGAAATGGGGTGTGGGAAATATTAATAATTTCTGATAAGCATTAATGCAGAACTTGTTGTGTTATTATTTGATATATTTGACAATTATATACGGTATTTATTTCAAATGTTAATTTTTTGCTTTACTTAGTACCTTATATTGATACATTCCGGTTTTGGTCTCGGTATATCAAGAATCCTGACTTGATCTACTCAAAAATGTTGGATAGCGACTTTTTAGTGGTAATTATAAATTAAATTCCAATTTTTAATAACATTATAAAATAATAACAGAAGTTTAACAATATGTTGCAATTCAACCCAAATCTAAGGTTGTGCTTTTGCAAAGTTGAAATATTTTCTCCATATCATGATAAAATCCTCGGGTAATAGTGATAAAGATAGGAACTCATTTTTGGGAACTAATTGTGACTTTTGTGTTGTAAATGTTACTTAATTAGCCGACCGACGACGCTGGTGGCCCTTGTGACAAGCCCGCAAAAGACACTTATTACGTTGGAAATTGTTCATATCATGTCCCTTATACTGCACTTAAATTCTTATTGGAAAAATATGTCGATGTAAAACGAGCATCAAGTAAGGTTTTTTCTTTCAACACTTTTTATTAAAAGTACATTTTATTTTCCAAATGAAATACTTTTACACTTGTTTGCTTAATGCATACATTTTAGAACTTGATAATATGAGACAATCGCCAATGGCATTTTCACAATCGGAATTCTTCGGAGGATTAACGACAGAGTCAACTGGAATGGCAGAAAATGGTCTAATATATATTCCCTTAAATTGCCAATTTCCTCAGACTCGTTGCTATCTTCATATACATTTCCATGATTTACTGACAGCAGCGTAAGCATCAACTTCGTTTTTCAGATATAATTAATTTTGCTAAATCTATGTATTGAACAAAGCTGTGTATTTTAATAGGGCTTATAATGGAGCAAATCATTACAAGGCGAGTGGACTATTTGGATTTGCTGAACGGAATAACATAATCATGCTCTTTCCACAAGCACAAAAAACATCTAGAGTTCAGCTAGATAGTTGGGATTGCTTCGGAAGTACTGGAGAATTCTTTGGTAAGATGAAAGATCAATTATGAATATCTCAAATGTGTAGGTATTGAAAATTGTTATTATCATAAAATTTTCCAAACATATTTTAGCTACAAAGAATGGAACTCAAATTCAGATTGTCAAGAGAATGATCGATCGTATTAAGGGAGAGTAATTTTATTGCTTTGGAATACTTTGACAATACTATTTTCTACCTGTTACTATATAAGAATTATTTCATATTGTGAAAAGACCCTCCTTATCTATTCAAGGTGTTCTCCACCACGTGGTCTACCCTAGCTAGGTATAGGAGGTTTAATATACTTTGAAACAACATTATTGACTTTAATACTTGAAAGGAACATTAAACGGGAAGGATATACTGCTATTACTAGTTATAACAAGGTAAGGTATGGTACAGATATAGACAACACAAGGAAAATTTAACTCAACACCACTGGGAATCGAACCTATGTTCTCTCCCCCCAAGTCTCGTGTACACTTGACTGAAGCCAACTGTGGTGCGGTGAATGGAGCCCTTCTATTTCCTCCATTCATCGCTCTAACTGTCTATTTGTCTCGCAGTGCCCTGGTCTAAGCTTCAGCTTCTCAATATGTCAGCATTTAATTTTAAAGGCAATAAATTTTGGAACTGGATTCATTATTTTAATTTCAATGACAAAAAGTTACTTTGAACTTTGAGACTGTGCATTCCAATGATTGCAAATGTTAGGATTTTGTTAACCTAATTATCTCATACATTTATTTATGACAGTAATTACAAGATTACCTATCTAGATCTAGATCAATATTTATATAAATATTTCAACTACTTTCTCAATACAAGTAATTATGGCATAAAAATGTCAAGAGACTTTGAAAATACATGTAATAGATTGCTATATATACATTGGGTACGTGTTTTACACTATTATTACCTAATACGAATATGGTAATTTAACACAATAAAATTATTTTAATAATACCTGGCGAAATACATTGATACTACAATCCGATAGAAATGTTTTGCCAGCTGCTTATTTTCTTCTTTCGGCAGTGCAATCGGTAATCGAATTATGAAATAGATCTAAAAATTGCAGTTGTGACCTTTTAAATCATTTTTATTCAAAACACACATGATTCTCTATTGTTAGGTTTCACTTTGTGTGCACAGTACATAGTAGTAGTACTAGACAAAGTATTCTATTTCACAGTCAATGTCAAAGTCATTGTGTGGCCTACTCCTATACTCTACTCCAATACACTGTATACTGTATATCGTATATTCATGTGATGTTTCTAACCTTATGTAGTACTTTTATCGTTAAGTATAAATTTAAGTCTAGCACCTTACATTCCTATTACTCCACATTTTAATGTAAGCCAGACATTATTTGTAGATAATGCAAAATCATTATGACAATACTATTTTTAATAATAAGGTATTGCACAATATTACTCATATGTGAATTCACATCTGCTGGGCGAAAGTCCAGCAGATGGGTGAATCCAATAATTACGTAATTATTTTCTAGACAGGGAATTCCTTCACTTTTTATTCAGTACCAATACACCAGATCCCCTAATACAAGTGCTTTAAAATGAATTGCAAAATTAAAATAATAGAAACTGGTTGGTTACATTGTTTACAGCAACCTTGAAGTTCGATTCATGGAAAAGTTTGTTGGCCAATATACAAGAATTAAATATTTAAAACAGACTGAATAGTTTACTTTGTAAAATGAGGTGCAATGCAAATAAGTTAAACAAGCTAATAAAGTTCCTATTTAAAAACCAATGCAATCTTCAGACTAAAAACATGCTATTCATCTTGTATATTGCCGATAGATCAAACGGTCTAATTTCATGTATCCCAAGATGCCAAATATAGAAAAACAAAGTGACCTACAATAGCATAATAGTGTAAACCAAATGAAGTGAATATAATTGCATTTGGATTTAAAGGCGGTTAGAAACCACAACAACTGTCACAATAAATTTGTTTTTTATTAATTTATATGTACACGGTGTGAAAAATAGTTTATGTATTTAACGCAGTCACGTCAGTCACGTCGCAGGTAGTAATGCATTTAGCTATATGTGTTTTGCGTTTTGAAACAAAATCAAAATTAGTCAATTATATATACCGTATTTACTCAATTAAGTCGCTAATCCCCAGTATAGCTCTCGGATCTTGACCCGCACAGGTCGGTAACAATTTCATACATAAGCCGTGGAATGCCATTGAACCCCAATTTTCTAAAATACGAATACTTGAAAAACCAGAAATCTAGGGACTAATCATTAACGCGGTGAAACCAATTGACAAAATACTGATATTTAATCATTTCATTTCTTAATTAAATTGTAATTGTAATTTGTATGTTCATGTAAGCCTAATACAAATAAATTAAGTAAACCATAGACCTCCAATTCGTCTCAGGTGATTGCAGAAACTTTGCAAATAATAAATTTTAGTTTCTTAATAGAGTAAATACGGTAAGCGTAAATTATTTTCTACCCTGGAGGTTCCAGATAGGACAACCAACATTGGAATTGCATAATACAATGCTAAGTTAAAGATTTATAAAGCTGTCAATATTTGACAGCAGCAAGTGGTCTTTTATTCATTACTTGCGTCAGCGGTGTGGTGCATAAATCTAAAAAATGAAATCATCAATGGAGACAGATGTCTTATTCTGCAAATAATGGTGCGTTATTTTTTTAATAAGTATATATACTGAAGCTTAAAAATTTGAGGATCACACTACACTTCCCAAATTGGAAACGATAGAATTACCCATTCTAGGCAGCTGAAATCTTTGTAAAAAAGTAAAGATGTTTTGCAAGTTGGTTCTTTCGCTCTTCTTGGTCTGCCTCTGCAGCGCCAACGTTATGGACATGCCCAAAGACATCGAATGGACTAAGGCAATCAACGCTGAACTGTGCAAACCAGGAACTCACAGTGACGATGTTGCCCAGAAGTTTTTTGCTTGCTACGATGAAACCACTGTACCAGTAAGTATTCCATTTTTCTACCAGATAACTCAAATTATTACGATTTTAAATTTGTATATTTTGTGATTCGTTTTTCAGGGAGGACAGCAATTCGTTAAATGCATGGATATGGTTTACAAAGTAAGAATGGATTCAGAAAAGAACATCGACACAGTTTGCGCTGCCAGTAACAAATTCCCATTGGTCAGTTTTAAATAAAATAGCCAGATAACTATAAAAATCCATTTGCAGAAGCAAATAAGCATAGATAATTCAAAATAATAAGGAACTGTTTTCTAATTTGTATTTTGCATTTTTTAGTATGCCAGTTGCATTCTGACCAGATTACCTCTTTCCGGCCACCTGCCTTCTACTTCTATGCATAAACTCAACGTAAGTTAAACATTTGTTTAATGTAAACATCCTAAAATATGGATGTACAAATAGAATAGGAAGATGATCCTGAATATTTTGCTTTACAGGAATGTCAAGGAGGTGTTATGGGAGTTGCACAGCCAGCATAAAAATTTGTAGTGCCAAAAATCGACAAACCGTTAAATTTCATGTAAATTTGTTCACTCCGGTGTTAAATAAATTTTTATTGGCGAAATATAAAATAAAGGTCACTTATTGCTCCTAAAAGTGCACTTTACTTTCTTTTTATTAACCTTTATGCACTAGTTGTCATGTATTAATATTAATGCCATATATTTAAAGTTTACCCATTTCCTTGGAAGTATGGCACAAATAAATGCTTCACATGTAGTTCCCCTTAACGTGAACGGGTTTCGAGAATTAAATTACTCGTATTTGATGTATTTTCTATTTTCGAAATGGCAATATTTTGACCAGCTCACTCAAGCTGGAGTTATGACAGCTACTATTATGTGATTTTCACTTGAAGATAAAGATTTATCCCAGATAAGGGTAAAGCAATGCTAAACAATATTTCATTATATAAAAACACTTTGCAAACAGCTTTACAATGCAAAACATTGCAATTCTAATATTATGACTTATACTGATAGAAAATTAGGCAAATCTTCTATAATTCTGGCTAATGATTTTGATAACCTAAGGAATTTATAATAATTGTAAGGGTGCCTTCAAATCCTAATTTCTTAAAAATTCAGTGATACTTTTAATGGCTGAAGACCTTCACCGTGAGGAAAAAATGGTACCTCTATAAGAAACCTCTACCAAGAAATTTTATTGATTTCCATATACATGTACATTCAGTAAACTTAGGCACATAAGAAAACAAAATGTCATTTATGTGCTTAACTAAGAACATCATTTTGAAGTAGAAACTTAATTACGTCCCATAGTCCCGTTGCATCCCATCAATTGCAAAATATAAATGAAAATTCAAATGTTGAAATGTAAAGCATTGCTGATCTCTTGGTTTTCAAAATTCAATCTTCACAAGATTCGTCATATAAAGTGACTATGTCCTCAGGGTCGAATCCAATGCGTTTGAGTTGCTCTTTGACAGTTTCCAAGTCCCCATCTTCAAGAGATCTCTTCATAGACGTCAGAACCCATCCAATATCACCATTGCCATAGCAGGAAACCCCCATAAAAAAACTCGTAAAGTTTCTCTTGTCCGAATAAAAAACAAATCCAGAAAAGGTGTCCGCTAAAAGATTTCAGAAAGAATTAAAATAGGTTGAAGTAAGGCAGCCGTGGCATGTGGGGGAGGTGGGGGAGGTGGGGGAGGTGGAGGTGTAGGGGGAGGTGGAGGAGGTGGGGGAGGTGGGGGAGGTGGAGGTGGGGGAGGGGGAGGTGGTGGGGGAGGTGGGGCAGGTGGATGTGGTGCAGGGGGAGGTGGGGGAGGTGGAAAGTTCAGATTCAGTTCAGGAAATCAAAACTCAGCATGGTAGGGCATGTCTCAACTTTGCGTATCATTGTTGATCCTCACTTTAAAATAATTTAGCTTTCTAAAAAGGCGCAAATTATTTATTAAATATTTCTTTCAAATTCGGCATATATTTTTAAAAACCAAATGTATTTTTTTAAATAAAAAATTGCTTTCGAAGGTTAATTTAGCTGAAATAGTATTTTAAAGGTGAATTTACTGCATATGAATTAAATTGGATCCAATAATATGGGCCTAAAACTGACAACATTAATTTTTTGCCAATAAAATACGTCTTTAAAAATGGCAGCCAGTTTTACGAAAAATGAAACAATTTTTGGAAAACCAGCAATATATTCTTTTATATTGATTACAGATGAAATAATTAGTAAAGGTATCTAAATGTTAGATACAGAAGCTCGGTGCGTTACTCGTAACTGTTAAATAATATCCGACCTTGACACACTAGTAGCCAATAATATTTCTAATATGTTGTTGAAATTACAGTATTGTGAAATAGAAGAAATAGGAATTACAGACTCTTATGAAAATCAGCCTTAATTTTCTTACCCTTACCGTCCCATGTTTTTCTTTTCTAATTGAAGTGCAGATGTTACATGTGAAGATGATTCACAGGCGGAATTCAACACACCAGTAAAATTTCCTTGCATTGCAACATTTGAAGTTATTTTTAGAGAAGCCTTCGGGTTTCGGCCTACTCTCGCCTCTTCAGGATGGGAGTATCACCCACCGACCCGAAGGTCGTCAGTAATGCTTTTGGGCTAATGAGACCCTACTCACACTACCCGCTGGGTTTATAGTCTCCGCTGGACTGTCAGTAATGCTTTCGGGCTAATGAGACCCTACTTGCATTACCCAGTGGCGCAACCTTCACCCCCCTTTTCGTCCTCTGCAATACAAAACTGGAATCTGGCAAACCATTAAAAGTAGTGAATACTAAATTTTTTTGGCGAGAAAATATAAATAAAAAGCTTGCGTTAGTTTTAGCGTTTGACTAACACCAATTGCAGGCAACAGGTCTTTAGTGATATCTGTATTTAATGGGTTTGACAAATAGATCACTATTCTTTAAAGTAATTTGCATTGGGTTGCTGTATAAAATATTAACTTACACTTTTCGCTTTTGTCGTTAATGAATTCTATGAAACTGCATTGCATGGCGCGTCAATCCTGATACTCTTGCAAACGTTTTCCCGCATACTGTGCAGGTATATCGAGGAGGCCCTCCGGAATGTGTTTCAACGTGCCGATCCAAATTGTCTTGCCTTGAAAATTTCTTTTGACAAATTGGGCATTCAAATGTAGTTATTGGTGTTCTGTTTTGGTTATCTTGGTGAAGTTTTACGTGCCTTTTAAGACTATCAGCTCGGCTTAATATTTTATTACAGATAGTGCATTTGAATTGACCACTATGCGCTGTACCCACCTGAATACCGAGATTAACATCTGCGGGTGCGTTTACGTTGGCTTGGTCATCAACATCGTCACCCTGACCTTCAGCTCCATCTGCTTGATCACATGCATTTCTCTCTTCGTTGATGTCATTCTGATTGTCTATACCATTTGGGTTTGCACCGTTTTGACTGCTTTGAATGTCGTCATTGACTATATCAGGCTGAAAGTTCTCCTGTTGATTTTCCATTGGTAAGTCATCATTTGTAGTTGCTGTGTCATTTGCTTGATTGTTTTCCTGCTCTTCCCCATCCGATTCGCCTTCTGAGCGTTGATAGGCGTCGTAACTGAAAACAGGGCTCAAAAAAGCCTGATTGAAAGACAGTATATTTTTTGTCGGTGCATTTTTAGACGTATGATGAGAAGGAGATCTAACGCTACCGCCTTGGGGATTCAAGGGAGATCCGATGTTAGAGCCCTGGGGGTTCAAGGGAGATCCGAAGTTAGAGCTTTGGGGGTTCAAAGGAGGTCCGACGTTAGAGCCTTGAGGATTCAAAGGAGGTTCGTCGTTAGAGCCTTGAGTATTCAAAGGAGGTCCGTCGTTAGAGCCTTGGGGATTCAAGGGGGTTTGCGGATTAAATGATGTAGATGCCCCAAATTTATTGCGATAATACCGAATATCGTCTTCCAATTTTTCGCGGGCTTTTTTCACTTCATCCCAAAAGTTTAGGATGACACGTTTTTCTTTTTGAAATTTTTCGCGTTGTTTCCGCATGTACTCATATTCTTTCTTCACAAATGCCATAGAATCCCTGCTATCTTTTCTTTCTTTTCGTAAAGTAGACCACTCTTCTCTTATGTCCTGTCTTTCAGCTCTTACTTCTGCTGCAAAGGCACTTTTCTCTTTCTGAAAGCTATCTCGTTCTGCTCGCAAAGCAGCCCATTCTGCTGCTATTTGCGAATTCATTTCCTAAAGATAACAGATTAGTACAATGGAAATTTCATGCGGTTCTTATTATTAAATGCAAAATACAGTATTTTTCATTTTTAAGCTTTAATTATCAAAATTAGTCGCATCCTCAGTTAAGTATATTTTAATGACAAAAACAAAACATACAACCATAAAACATACAACAAATTAATTGATTAATTTTCCACGGCACTACTACAATACTAAATATCCAAGAAAATACTTACTGATGGATTATAAATGATACAAATTGAAGTCCTAAATCGTCCCCTGCGTGCGACACAAAAAATTTATAATTACAATCTTGATCATAAAAGAATTTAAAGAAAATATTTTACGCTAAGTTCTTGAGTAACATTCAATAATGATGAAGTCCTTGGTATGAAAGATTCAAGTTTGCCAGAAACCGTCAACCCGGGAAATACAAAAGGTAGTTACAAAACATTACAACATCATTCTGCACTTGTGTACTGAAGTTAATAGTCGAGGTACCACTGGAACCTTCTAGAACGGTTCTGTGTATCTGCTGTTACAGAACAGTCCACTTTGACATTGGGTAAGGCGGCTATGCACAAGAACTCCTCGATGTCAATACATTTCAATAACCAATCAAGTGCAGAATTAGAACTATAGTTGGAAAGGTAATAGCAAGTAACAGACAACATTGTCCAAGTTTTCCTGACAATATCAATGATACTTCATTTGGTGATCTGTCTAACTAACTTTTTATCAGTATTTGTGAAGGCTAAGTAATTTAATTGTTAACTGTTAGTGCAATTAAATACATTTTACTGGAAATTCGGTTGGTTCGGCATCTTAACAGGTAAAAATGTAAATTAATATTTCTTTGTTGATTGATGTTCAATTTTGGTAGCGTTTACGATATTTCAGAAATTATTTTTTACCAGCTCTGTTTCGCAATTTAGTACTAACTTACGTAAACTTTAATTTATATTCATTTTAATTTATAAATTTTAATTTTTTTAATTTACTAACGTAAATTTAGTACTTTATAGTATTTAGCCTTAGTGTCAACTGACACAAATTTTACATTACGCAAAGATTCAGAGTAACACAACCTTTTTTTATTTAAATGTTGTCAATATTGTGAGGAACAACCATAAGGTTTCAAAGTATAATAAAGAAACTTTTTTTATTTTACTTAATAAAAAAGGAAATTTTATTTATTTACATGTAAATGCTGAACACTGTAATTTTACCACATGTCCTGTAGGTAAAGATGTCCGCTCTTAGTAAAGAAGAAGTAGACGCAGTTCTGGAATCAGATCCTTTTGGACTCATTTCGTGGGGGCGAGTTATATGTAGTAAAGAAAGCGCCTTCTCGTTCGCCCAGCATACTGAACTAATTAACCTAATCAAGGTCCCTACATGTCAATGCGGGCAGAGAAAAGTTTTGACAACTAGAAAGGATATGGAGAACAGTGAAAGTAAAGGGTTTCAGTGGGCATGCCAAAGCTCGAAAGATGCTCCAAGGTGCCGAGAGAGAGTTGCTGTTACGGATAATACCTGGTTTAGTAACACCAAACTGCCGTTCTTGAAAGTGTTGGAAGTGACTTTACACTGGTTTTTTGAAACACCAGTGACATCAGCTGCAGGGCAAATAGGCATTTCAAAAGAAGCAGCAATAGACTGGTATGCATACTGCCGCCAAGTTTGCTTTAATGTTCTTCAGGACCAAGATGTTTGCATTGGTGGTAATGGCTTGCACGTCGAGATCGACGAATCGCATTTATACACACGAAAGTATCATCGTGGAAGAAGACTGACTAGTGAGCAGTAATGGGTTTTTGGAGGCATATGCCGTGAAACAAAAGAATGTTTCATTGAGTTGGTTCCCGATCGTACTGCCGCAACACTTTGGCCAATAATCTTACGTAGGATTGCTAGAGGATCAACAATCATAAGTGATTCAGCTCGTGTTTACCACAACCTCCATAGTCCTCCAATGAATTTTAATCATTATATGGTAAACCATAACATCAGCTTTGTTGATCCAAATGATGGGAACGTCTACACTAATACAATGGAAAGGCAGTGGGGCCTTCTGAAAAACAATGTTGGAGGTTTTGCCGATGAAGACCACATGATCATGTACATCTGCGAATACTTATACAGAAAACAATTTCTCCTCACATCAACTGACCGAGAAAAACGTCAAACAGGACTAAAGTTACGAATATTTTTGCAACACATTTGTAAAGTATTTCCAGGACCTTATAGGCAGGGAATCTAAGTTTTCATGTTCAAAGTATAAAACCAATAAAAAGTAAGTAACACTTCTTTTATATTGTTATACAGTAATGTCTTCAATAATAAGTTATTTAGTTTTAAAAGTAATTTCGATGTGATGTATTTTAAGAAATATTCATCCATTTGTCAAACGCGTTTAATGCAGATATCTGTAAAATGATATTGCTTGCAATGCTATATAGGTCAGGGATGAATATAAGCTTTTTTTGAGAGTACGCAAATGTAACCGTACATTACGTTTACAGTAGAACGAAAAAATGATGAATTATTTTTCAGCAATATTTTTATGCTGTATGCATCTGCTCTAAAAAATATTTCAATTTATGATTTACAAGATTTGGATCACAATAAGTAGTGCAACTTTGACAACGACATTTGTATTACAATTAATTTTTAAAAATCGGGTGACGTTTCTGTCAAATTTTGTGGCCATAATGTCTCAGTTTTTTAGTAATGCTGGCAAAAATATTTAACTAAAGACAACATTTTATCTTACAAGTTTTAATTTTTTAAACCTTTTATTATGACACTGTGAATTATTTTCCCAGAGTGTCCATATTACTTTTAATACTTATTTGCGAATTGTAGTCATTAAAAGACTTTTATTTATATTTTCTCGCCAAAAAATTTAATATTCACTACTTTTAATGGTTTGCCAGATTCCAGTTTTGTATTGCAGAGGACGAAAAGGGGGGTGAAGGTTGCGCCACTGGGTAATGCAAGTAGGGTCTCATTAGCCCGAAAGCATTACTGACAGTCCAGCGGAGACTATAAACCCAGCGGGTAGTGTGAGTAGGGTCTCATTAGCCCAAAAGCATTACTGACGACCTTCGGGTCGGTGGGTGATACTCCCATCCTGAAGAGGCTAGAGTAGGCCGAAACCCGAAGGCTTCTCTAAAAATAACTTCAAATGTTGCAATGCAAGGAAATTTTACTGGTGTGTTGAATTCCGCCTGTGAATCATCTTCACATGTAACATCTGCACTTCAATTAGAAAAGAAAAACATGGGACGGTAAGGGTAAGAAAATTAAGGCTGATTTTCATAAGAGACTGTAATTCCTATTTCTTCTATTTCACAATACTGTAATTTCAACAACATATTAGAAATATTATTGGCTACTAGTGTGTCAAGGTCGGATATTATTTAACAGTTACGAGTAACGCACCGAGCTTCTGTATCTAACATTTAGATACCTTTACTAATTATTTCATCTGTAATCAATATAAAAGAATATATTGCTGGTTTTCCAAAAATTGTTTCATTTTTCGTAAAACTGGCTGCCATTTTTAAAGACGTATTTTATTGGCAAAAAATTAATGTTGTCAGTTTTAGGCCCATATTATTGGATCCAATTTAATTCATATGCAGTAAATTCACCTTTAAAATACTATTTCAGCTAAATTAACCTTCGAAAGCAATTTTTTATTTAAAAAAATACATTTGGTTTTTAAAAATATATGCCGAATTTGAAAGAAATATTTAATAAATAATTTGCGCCTTTTTAGAAAGCTAAATTATTTTAAAGTGAGGATCAACAATGATACGCAAAGTTGAGACATGCCCTACCATGCTGAGTTTTGATTTCCTGAACTGAATCTGAACTTTCCACCTCCCCCACCTCCCCCTGCACCACATCCACCTGCCCCACCTCCCCCACCACCTCCCCCTCCCCCACCTCCACCTCCCCCACCTCCCCCACCTCCTCCACCTCCCCCTACACCTCCACCTCCCCCACCTCCCCCACCTCCCCCACATGCCACGGCTGCCTTACTTCAACCTTAAAATATTTATTCAAAACCTGTTGTGAAAATCGGAATTTTTAGCCATGGAGTTTTAAAGAACTGCTGAAATGTACGAAAAGTTTCTCAATTTACTCTCGTAGTTTTCTTCACAAATAATATAATTCGCCCAGAGTTAATATAATAGGATGCAGAGGGCGACGAAATTAAAAATACATATGTGCATCCCGCATAATATTATTTACGTCAAGTTGTAATACTAGACTATAAAATAATAAAATTCAAAATTTGTACTTACTGTAGTTCGGATTGATTTTACTGGTAGCTGTGCAAGGAAATTTACCTCCAACTGCGGAGCATTTCCTTGAAGCTCTTAAATTCCCATACCCTTGATATTCTCCTCCGATTTCATGTTTTGTTGTATCATACACTGACCTAGAACAAAGTTTCGTAAAGTCGTCTGTTGCATTTAAGCTTTTCCCTTGCAATAATTGGGCATAATGCAATCGATATATACGATTGCCTAGAAGCATGATCCATCCTTTCGGGGGAGCATTGTCAAAGACCTGGAAAACAATTTTATCTCTGCGTAGAATTTATAGTATTCAATTAAAAAACTAGAAAATGAAAATATTACATACCCATTGAGGACTAAAGTCTTTTTCTTTCATTGGATTCAAACAAATGTGGCTTTGGTCAACAGGGTTTTGACACTGTCCGTCAACCATTTGTAATAATATGTTTAACAAAGCAGTGAAAAATAATAATTTTAACATTCTTATGTTTTGTAGTTTCTAGTTATTATAATTTTGCTTTACTAGATATTTATTGCAAAGTTATGTTTTGCTTGGGTATATGTAATGATGTATAATACACCACAATTTACAGCTTCAGTACCAGAGAATCCGACGCTTCTCAAGATCACTTTATGACTAATTAGAATTCATTATAAGCAGAAACTAGTTTTCAACATTTGGAAATGCACGTCATATTATGTTTGAGCTATAAAATACAACCCGATTCCGAGACTTTCAAGGCAAAACAAAAAGTAATTAATTTTTGTTTCCCTAAGGTACATGTATCTTACAAATGTACTTCAGCTTACAACCAAATATCTGCTTAGATAATAGTTATGCAACAGTGAACCCAGTACAAGATTATTAATGCGTAAAATATTGTTTAGGGTTGCATTTGTGCTGCAGCTCAATCGCAACACATCACCACCTGCTACATAACGCTGAGTTATTGTGCACTGGGATAATGCTTACTTGTATTTTAAAACGTAGAATTTTTCATACAAGTATCCGTTTTACAAGGTCAAGCAAACTAAATGTATGCTTCATTCACATTGCTGTACGCGACTATCTAAATTAATCTAAATATCTAAACATGTATTTGGCTAATGTTAATTAATAATGAGAAGATATTAACGAAACTGTAAGTTTACCCAACGCACAAGAAATCAGTTTGAAAGACAACAAGGAAATAATGGATAAAATTACAACATTTATTGTCTAATATTTTCTGTATATTCGTAGTGCAATGAAGAACATTGTATGAAAAATCAAAATCTCCCATCATATTGCTTTCTGTATGACTTCATATAATTTTTACAATATGGTTCAGTTTTCAAGCCACATGTTATAAGGTGCCAGCTATATAGGTAGTATCTGTCCCAATAACTCCGTGTCTATTATCGCCAAAGGATGGATTACTCAAGAAAACCAATCATCTTCAGTTAATTTGATCATTACAAGATGCATTTTGCAAGAGTACGACATTATGTCATCATTAAATAGATATCTGTAAAGTATCAACTAAAACCGTATAATACAAGTACACAAAACACCATCAAAGTTAGAATTAACAAGTAAATTACATACCTCTGCAATGTTGTAATCGAAATTTAGAATACTGGTATTACAAGGTAAATCCCAAATCTCTTGGATTACAAACTCAGTCTTCACAAAAATGGTCTTATAAGGTGACTCTGTCTTCAGGGTCAAATCCAATACGAGTTGCTCTATGGCAGTTTCTAAGTCCTCTTCAGTTGTGGATTTTTATAGAAGACAAAATCCATCCAATATCACCATTTTTAAAGGAGAGAACTCCAATATGAAAGTTTCTAAAATTTCTCTTTTCCACATAGGAAATATAAGCAGCAAAGGTGGAGGCTAAAGATTTGAGCTAATCAAAGTCAAAGTTAATTGGAGCATTTATAAGTTCATTTATTCAAAGCCTGCTCTACAAAACGAATTTCAGCTACGGAGTTTTCCATGTTTTACTACTAAATTTTGCTACTTAATAAATCAAGATTTTAGATGCTTCCAGCCTTTTATGATATATTGAGACATGGTTTAAGACGGTAGAAAGGCTAATACAAAAAACATAAACTAATTTATTACAGTTTCTAAACTTTCGACATTGAGCAAATGTCATCATCAGAGAGAATATTTAAATATTATGGTTAGGATTAGTGATAAACACAACTTGAATACTAATATTTATTAAATTAGAGAATAGTTTGATATTTTGTTTTGCACAGGTAATGTGTATCTACGGATACAAATTACTTTTTTCAGTTCTATAAAATCGAGTTCAGGAGAACGGACCAAATTGGATTTATCGCTAAACCTTCATCTTGGTTAATAGTATTATCTTTTGATCTTAATATTAGGAATACACAGGCATACTGAAGGCGATGAAATAAAAGTAATCCTACTTAAGGGGAGCTTTGATTTTCAAATCCCTGATTGGCGGACAATGGTTAAGCTGGGTAGACATTTTTGAAATCCGCCGGATAAAAAAGGGGTAAAGCAATGCTAACAATATTTCATATAAAAAACGCTTTGCAAACAGCTATACAATATCAAAACTTTGCAATTCCAATGTAACAATTTTAGTAATTGATAGACATTAGCAGACATGCAACTTTGGCCCCGGCGAGCCGAACCGAGCCGCACCAGCTGCTCCCAAACATTTGAGCGAACCGAACCGAACCAGTCCCAAAAAAATTTTTTTGCGAACCGAACCGAACCGAACCAGTCCCAAAAAAAATTTTCAGCGAACCGAACCGAACCGAACCAGTCCCAAAAAAATTTTTGAGTGAACCGAACCGAACCGAACCAGGTCCAAAAAATTTCCAAGCGAACCGAACCGAACCCAACCAGGTCCAAAAAAAATTTTAAGCGAACCGAACCGAACCGAACCAGCCTCCAAAAAATTTCCAAGCGAACCGAACCAGACCTCCCAAAAAAATTGAGCGAACCGAACCGAACCGAACCGGTTCGGTTCGCGGTTCGGTTCGGTTCGGACTTTTGACGAACCACTCTCATTCATCATGTAGTTATTTTGCATTTTCCGATCCCCAAACAAAGACATTTCTATGTCTAGAATAAATACAATACATTGATTAATGTTGTATTTTAGTTTCCTTTTACCTATCTTACTTTTACTGCACAAAATTGTGTGCTACTTTAGTTTACACCATGCTTCCAAAGGTAAACCTTTTACAGTTTTACATGATGCTCGTATTTCAAACCCAGATATGAGATTAATTTTATCCCACCAATTCCGCTATGTAGATTCACATCATTTCTATTTTGCAGTGTACATTCACTTACTACTTTCGTTTAGCGAACCGAACCGAACCGAACCAGTCCCCACAAAAATTTTAATCGAACCCAACCGAACCGAACCAGTTCTCAAAAAAATTTTGAGCGAACCGAACCGAACCAGTCCTAAAAAAATTTTTGAGCGAACCGAACCGAACCAGTCCTAAAAAATTTTTTGAGCGAACCGAACCGAACCATCCCTAAAAATCTTTTTAAGCGAACCGAACCGAACCGAACCAGCCCCCAAAACAATTTCAAGCGAACCGAACCGAACCGAACCAGACCTCCCAAAAAAATTGAGCGAACCGAACAGAGCCGAACCGGGTTCGGTTCGGAACCGGTTCGGTTCGCCATTTTATCGAACCACACTGGTTCGGCGAACCACAAAGTTGCATGTGTGGACATTAGGTAAATATTCTCATTCAGGCCAATGATTTTCACAAACTGCAGAAGCTATAAGAATTGCGGGGACGCCCTGACATCGTAAAAATTTAAATGGCTGAAGACAAAATCACCGTGGTGAAAAAATTGGTTCTTTTATAGGAAGCCTTCACCAAGGAATTTATTGATGTATGTACCAAGAATATCATTTTGAAGTGGGAACTTAATGTCCCAATATGTCACACATCAATTGTAAATTGCAAATCAAAATTCAAATGTTAAAAAGTAAAGAACTGCTGGTCTCTTGGTTCTCAAAATTCAATCTTCGCAAGATTCGTCATATAGAGTGACTATGTCCTCAGGGTCGAATCCAATACGTTTGACTTGCTCTTTGACAGTTTCCATGTCCTCATCCGTAAGGGACCTCTTCATAGACGACAGCATCCATCCAATATCCCCATTGTCATAGCAGACAACCCCCATATGATAACTTCTAAAATTTCTCTTGTCCACATAAGTAGGAACGCCAGAAAAGGTGTCCTCTAAAAGAATTCAGAAAAAATAGACAGGTTTTATTTAAAACCTGTTGCAAAACCTCTAATTTTTAGCTATGGATTTTTTAAAGAGCTTCTGAAATGTATGAAGAGTCACTCAATTTACTCCTCGCAGTTTTCTACACAAACAATATTCGAACGTGGATAAAATATTGGATGCAGAGGGCGAAGAAATGAAAATAATCATTCTGCATAAAATAATTAACCTTAAATTGTAATTCTTGGCTACGAATTAAAATAATGAAATCCAAAAGTTGTACTTACTGTAGTTCGGATTAATATTACTGGTAGCTGTGCAAGGAAATTTACCACCAGCTGCGGAGCATTTCCTTGAAGCTCTTAAATGGCCATACCCTTGCCATTCTCCTCCGATTTCTGCTTCATCTGTGGTATCATGCACTGACTTAAAGCAAAGTTTAGTAAAGTCGTCTGCTGCATTTAAGGTCTTCCCTTGCAGTAATTGGGCCAAACGTAATCTAACTGTAGGATTGTCTATAAGATTGTACCATCCTTTTGGAGGAGCATTTTTGTGAACCTACAAATCAATTTATCTCAACGTAGAACCTATAATCAATTAAAAAACTAGAAAATGAAAATACTACATACCCAAACAGCACTAAAGTCTTTGTCTCTCATTGGATTCAAACAAGTTTGTTTTTGGACTTCAGCGTTTTCACACTGTCCCTGGTCACTTTGTAATAATGTATTTAACAAAGTAGTAAAAAATAATAATTTCAACATTCTTATGTTTTCCAGTTTCTAGTTGTACAATTCTGCTGCAGATATTTATTCCAAAGAAATGCTTTGTGTAGTTGTATATGATTAAATATAATACACAATTTCCAGATTCAATATCAGGGACTCCAGCGCTTCTCAAGATCACTAGCTGTGTGACTATTGTTAGAAATCTTTATAAGTAGAAACTAGTTTTCAACATTTGGAAAAGAAAATCACATTTTTGAGCTATAAAATGTAACCTCATTCCGTATGCCTAGAGGTTCAAGGTAAAACATAAAACCATATATTTTTCTCTTCTTAATCTACATGCAGTGTACTATTTCGTGTGCACGAAATTCATTTCATGCGTGCGCCTGCACGAAATGCACAGTGAACAATGCGCACAAAAATGCCCGAATATAGATTATTTTATTCTGGTATCCATGATGGTAATTACTATTTCGTGCATTTTGTGCACTCAACACTGCCTGTCCTTTTCCTACGCGCACTAAATGCATTACAGGCAGTGCATTTTATGCATGTACAAATGTACTTCAGCATACAGCCAAATGTCTGCACACACATCAGTTATGCAACAGTGAACCCAGTACAAGTTTATTAATGAGCAAAATATTCTTTAGGATTGTATTGTACTTCCGTAGCTCAATCACAATGCATCACCTAAGAAGCATGTAGGATAGTGCTTAGTAGTATTTTAAAATATAGAATTTTTCATACCAGTATCCATTCTACAAGGTCTTCAGTAAACTAATGTATGCTTCATTTACAATGCTATCTATCCAAATATGTAAGTAATTAATTATCCGCTAATGTTAATTTTATATGAAGATATTGATATTAAGGAAACTATGACAAAGTTTACCAAAAGTGTAAGAAATAAATTTGATTTTATTCCTATGGACTGGAATTCATGTTTATAACATCCATGAATAGGATATCTGTATAACTATCAACTAAAACTACAAAACAGTAAGTACACAAAACACGTTTAAAAGTAGAAGCAGCAACTGAATTACATACAAATACTCATACAATATTGCAAATTACAATCGAAATTTAAAATTTTTGTATTACAAGGTATAGCACAAATCCCTCGGTTTCAAAAATTCATTCTTCACAAGATTCGTCATATAATGTGACTCGGTCTTCGGGGTCGAATCCAATACGTTTGAGTTGTTCTTTGACAGTTTCCAAATCCTCATCCGTTAAAGATTTCTTTATAGACGACAGAAGCCATCCAATATCACCATTTTTAAAACAGAGAACTCCAATATGAAAGCTTCTAAAATTTCTCTTGTCCACATAGGCAACATAACCAGAAAAGGTGACGGCTAAAGGTTTGAGTTAATCGAAATCAAAATTAATTGGAATATTAACAAGCTCATTTATTTAAAATCTGTTCCACAAAAACGATTTTGTAGCTAAGGAGTTTTGCATGTATTTGAATTGTGCAACTTGGAAGGGCCTTTCAATTTAAATCTTTTTATGTGGTAGGGGAACAAGTGAATTCAATTCTTCGAAAGAGGGATTAGGAATATAGGCATGCTGATGAAAGCGAAGGAATAAAAGTAATTCTACTTAAACAAGTAATTTTTGTTATCACAAGGTAGGAATAAAAAGGTTTGCAAATATGGCATAACCTGGAAAATTTGTACTCACTGTAATTTGGATTGGTTTTACTGACAGCCGTGCAAGAAATATCATGGCCAACTACTGAGCATTTCCTTGAGGACCTTAAATGGTCGTATCCTTGATATTCTCCTCCGATTTCATCCTCTGTGTTGTCAAACACCGTCTTCGCACAAAGCTTAGTAAAGTCGTCTGTTGCATTTAAGGTTTTCCCTTGCAGTAATTGGGCCCGTTGCAATCTAGATGTAGGATTGCCTAGAAGGTAGTACCATCCTTTCGGCGGAGAATTGTCTTGCACCTAGAAAACAATTCTTCATGGCCAACGTATACTCAATTAATAAACAAGAAAATGAAAATATTACATACCCATTGAGCACTAAAGTCTTTATCCACTTTTGGATTTAAACAGATGTGTTTTTGGTCAACCGCATTGCAACCCTGTCCATCACTTTGCAATACTATGCTTAGTAAAGATATAAAAGTAATAATTTTAACATTCTTATCTTTTGAAGTTTCCAGTTATTGCAATTCTGCTTCAGAGTATTAACATAACTTAGTTTATCGATGTGGTTAAACACAGAATGTAATTTCCAGTTTCAATATCAGAAATTGGATTAATGATCAATAGGACCACCAGTTTTGCAACTGTTTATTTAGAATTGATATATTACAATAATTACAAACCAACAAAGGCAGATGCATTTTAGCATCAGGAAATGTGAACCACATTTTTAAGCAAAGAATTGTAGTTCTCTTACAAGCCAACATTCAAGGTAACAAAATAATTTTTATTAATAATTTTTTTCCTTTTAATGTACAATTGTACAACCAAAACCATGCAGTCTGTATGTATGCATGTATATTAGTTTCATAACATTAAGCACAGTACAATTTTATTAAGACGTAAAGTATTAGGGTTGTGCCTTACTGCAGCGCCACAAAAAGTGGTCACCTTCTGAAATAACCCTGAATAATTGTAAGCTATGCAATAATAATTGCATTTTGTTGCGTAGTCACACTTTTCAAACATGTATCTGTTCGTTATGGTTCATCAAATTAAGAAAATGTATTTTTAACTTCCATTATCACGTAATTAATTTCCGTTAATGCTAATTGTATGAAGATGCTGTCGCAAGCATGAAAATAAATACGCACACTATAGTCTTTGCTGTTGTAGTTTTAGCTTGTGAGAACGGCATGAGGCATTTACGGCACATTCGACACTCTGGTCTATGTGCGAAATCACATTCAATTAATTTTAATAGTTAATGTATTTTAGGAAATATTTACAAATGGAAAAACTCTGAAAAAGATACTGCAATAGTAGCCAGCTTTTCAGTAGATAATAGATTTTACAATATTTATTTATTTTTGGCATATTTATTTCTTTTGTTCATTCAGTAAATTTAAATTTGATTACTTTTATTCTTCTACGTTTTGGACGCTTTTTCTTCTTTTGGTTATTTACTGTACTTTTGTACATGCAGCTTTACATGGAATTTCATGATTCTAGTTAGGACATTTTTTGGGGGGAATCTTAAAATTTAAAACTTCTTATCTCCTTGAAGATGGCCAAAAAAAGTTTTTCGGTAATTTGAAATGATTATTTCCTTTATAGTTATAATATAATCATACCTATGGTACAAGTCCCACCTCCATTCGGTTTTCTCATGTTCCTGAAGGACAAATTTTTTTAACCAAATGTAATAATTGGCTTAATATTGTATTGCAATTGACATTTTTGTACTTTTACTTTTCAACATTTTGACCCACATATATTCAACCGATTTTGATGCCAACTAGGATTACAATGTAATTTTGTACTGGCTTAACACGGCTGCAAGCAGTTTTGCAGTAGTACTTCCGGATCTTCCGGTATTGGGAAAGTATCTTAGTTTATCGTAAGGGTTCATGTACACAAAATACAATTAAAATTAGGAATAGCAACTAAATTACATACCTATACAATGTTGTTAACTACAATACAAATTTAAAATATTCATTTTACAAGCAATAGTAACAGAAATCTCTGGTTTTCAAAACTCAGTCTTCACAAGAATCTTCATATAAGGTGACTCGGTCTTCAGGGTCGAATCCAATACGTTTGAGTAGCTCCTTGACAGTTTCCAAGTCCTCATCCGTTAAGGATTTCTTTATAGACGACAGAAGCCATCCAATCTCACCATTTTTAAAGCAGAGAACTCCAATATGAAAGCTTCTAAAATTTCTCTTGTCCACGTAGGCAACGTAACCAGAAAAGGTGACGGCTAAAAAATTTGAGGTAATCAAGTTCATAGTTAATTGGAGTACTTTTTTATTTAAAAACTGTTCCAAAAAACCAAATTTATATATAGCTACATAGTTTTGCATATATGCATTTGAATTATGTTATTTGGAAGTGCTTTTCATTTTAAATCTTTTATATGGCACGCGAATAAGATATTTGAATTATTTAAGGTTTGCAAATACAGTGCTGGCCAGAAGTCACGCACCTTAGGACAGAAGACTAAAATTTGAGTGCAAAGTAAATCCCAGTATAATCAGCTGCAATGTTTACCCGCTCAATTAAATTAAAATTGGGGTTGCTTTTTTATATTGTCCCACACTTTAGTCTGCTTCTCCTATGGTGCGTGACTAATGGCCAGCACTGTATGTCATAAGCTTGGAAAATTTGTACTTACTGTAGTCTGGATTGGTTTTACTGACAGCAGTGCAAGAAATATCATGGCCAACTACGGAGCATTTTCTTGATACTCTTAAATGGTCGTATCCCTGGTAGTCTCCTCCGATTTCATCCTCTGTGTTGTCAAACACTGTTTTGGCACAAAGTTTAGTAAAGTCGTCTGCTGCATTTAAGGTTTTCCCTTGCAGCAACTCGGCCAAACGTAATCTAAGTGTAGGATTGCCTAGAAGAATGTGCCATCCTGTTGGAGGAGCATTGTCATGCACCTAGAAAACAATTCTTCATGGATTAAATTAATAAGCAAGAAAAATGAAAATTTTCCGTACCCAAATAGCGCTGAAGTCTTTGTCTTTCTTTGGATTTAAACAGATGTGTTTTTTGTCAACCGCATTGCAACCCTGTCCAACACTTTGAAATACTATGCTTAGGAAAGCAATGAAAAATAATAATGTTGACATTCTTATGTTTTCCAGTTTCTAGTTATTACAATTATGTTTTAGAGTACGCAAATAATTTTATTTATGGATGCGGTTAAATACAGATTATATTTTGCAGTTTCAATATGAGAGATTGGATCAATGATCAACAGGACCACCAATTTTGGACTGTTTATTAGAATTGATATATTACAATAATTACAAACCAACAAGTGCATATACGTTTCAGCATCAGGAAATGTAAGCCATATTTTTAAGCAAAGACTATATATAGTTCTCTTACATGCCAACCTTCAAGGCAACAAATCAATTTTTATTAATAATTTTTTTCACAACAATTGTACAACCAAAACCAGTCTGTATATATACATGAATATTAGTTACGTAACATTAAGCACAGTAAAATTATTTTTATTAAGACGTAAAGTATTAGGGTTGTGCCTTACTGCAGCGCCATAAAAAGAGGTGAGCAAATGAAACAACCATGAATAATCGCTGTAGTAATGGCATTTCGCTACGTAGTCGCACTTTTCAGACATGTATCTGTTCTTGATGGTTTTGTCAAGATAATGCATTTTTAATTTCCAATCCAGTCTAATAAAAATATGACGTAATTAATTTTCGTTGATGTTAATTGTTTGAATGTTGCGGAAAGCATGAAAATAAATACGTACTTTATGAATTGGTGAAACGAAATAATATTACCTTATGGCTAAAAGAAGATTTCTGAAGCCAATAATAATCGTTCCTAATGTTTCAAAATTACGCTTTGCCATTTCGTTTAGTTTCTTTAACATTAAACATTATTTACAGATCATTCTTTTGGAAAATATTATTTTCATAATTTACGAATTTACAGCGTTGAACATAAAAAGTTCCAAAGGGAGTTACAAAATTCTGAACAGTTAATATCCCATTTCTGACTTCTTTTTCTTTAGAAATATTTATCCACTCCATGAACATTCGATTACAGAATTTCCTACAGCTGCTTGAAATGACAAATACTATACTCTGCAAACGAAACTTGCGATAAGTGTCCGAACCGCAAGTGTCTGCCTACTAATTCTACTGCCAAACTGAGCAAATAAAATACTTAAAAGTTTTTCTTTTTGATTACTTTTGAAAAAAAGTAAAGCATGTCAACAACTTTAAGAGTATATAATTTGGCCTCTAAACTATATCTGCGTTACGATAGGAAACTTTTAATTTAATCATTGAATTTAGAGCATCTATCTCCTTGAAGATGGCCAAAAAGAAAGTTTTTCGCTAATTTGAAAGGATAATTATTGCTTTACAGTTATAATCATACCTTTTGTACAAGCCCCATCACCATCGGTTTTTTCATGTTCCTGAAGAACAAAATTTTCTATTTTGACCAAATTTTTAGTGTGTCCAGCAAAAATTTCTAACCGAAATAATTTAGACACGGCTGCATAAAGTTTATTCTCCAGAAATTTTCTCCAAAAATACACATGGTGAATGTTGAAAATACAACAGGTGGCATCGCTGGCTCAAGTATGGCCTTAAAGACAATAACTACGAACAGCAGTTGACAAACGCTCGACTCAAGTATGGCCAACAGATAGCCTCCGCTACCAATAGCTAAAATGACCGCTCAACTCCCGTATGGCCAACGGAAAATTACTAACAATAACTGGCTAATTGTATTACTATTGTATTGCAATTGACATTTTTCTAGTTTTACTTTTCACTCACGTTTTTGATCCATTTTTTGTTTATTGTCAGAGCCTACATGAAGTACCATTAAAGATAGGAGTGGCAACTAAATTACATAAATTACAATGTTGTAACTTACAATCGAAATTTAACATTTTTATATTACAAGCTAAAGCACAAATCTCTTGGATTACAAACTCAGTCTTCACAAGATTGGTCATATAAGGTGACTCTGTCTTCCGGGTCCAATCCAATACGTTTGAGTTGCTCTTTGACAGTTTCTAAGTCCTCATCCGTTAGGGATTTCTTAATAGACGACAGAAGCCATCCAATATCACCATTGTCATAGCAGACAACTCCAATGTGAAAGCTTCTAAAATTTCTCTTGTCCACATAGGCAACATAACCAGAATAGGTGAGCGCTAAAGATTTGAGTTAATCAAAATCAAAATTAATTGGAGTATTCATTAGTTCATTTATTTAAAGCCTGTTCTAAAAAACGAATTTGTATAGCTACGGAGTTGCATTATTTTACTACTGAATTGTGTTACTTAAATCTTTTTATATGGTACTCTAATAAAAGAAATGAATTCTTCGAATGAGGGATTAGGAGTAGGCATAATTGCAAGGCGAAGAAATAGAAGTAATTGTACTTAAACGTTTGGCAATATAACTTGTTATCACAGGTAGGAATAGAAATGTTTACAAATATGTCATAACCTGGAAAATTTGTACTTACTGTAATTTGGATTGGTTTTGCTGACAGCCGTGCAAGAAATATCAAGATCAACTACGGAGCATTTCCTTGTGGCTCTTAAATGGTCGTATCCTTTGTAGTCTCCTCCGATTTCATCTTCTGTGTTGTCAAGCAGTGTTTTGGCACAAAGTTTAGTAAAGTCGTCGGTTGCATTTAAGGTTTTCCCTTGCAATAATTGGGCCCAATGCAATCTGGCTATAGGATTTCCTAGAAGCATGTACCATCCTTTCGGCGGACCATTGTCTTGCACCTTGAAAACAATTTTTCATGGTCAACGTATACTCAATTAATAAACAAGAAAATGAAAATATTACATACCCATTGAGCACTAAAGTCTTTATCTATCTTTGGATTTAAACAGATGTGTTTTTGGTCAACCGCATTGCAACCCTGTCCATCACTTTGGAATACTATGCTTAGCAACGTAATCAAAAGTAATAATTTTATTTTTAACATTCTTATGTTTGCAGTTTCTTGTTATTACAATTCTGCTGTAGACAGAGTACGCAAATAATTTTATTTATGGATGTGGTTAAATACAGATTATAATTTCCAGTTTCAATATCAGAGATTGGATTAATGATCAATAGGACTACCAGTTTAGGACTGTTTATTAGAATTGATATAATACAATACTTACAAACCAACAAAGGCATATTCATCTCAGCATCAGGAAAGGTGAGCCATATATTTTTAAGCACAGAATTATAGTTTTCTTACAAGCCAACATTCAAGGCAACAAAACAGTTTTTATTAATTTTTTTTATGCTTATATACAAATGTACAACAAAAGTCTTTATATAAGTATGTACTTTAGTATGTATCACTAAATACATTACAATTTTATTAAGGCGTAAAGTATTAGGGTTGTGCCTTACAGCAGTGCCACAAAACGTTGTCGGCTTACGAAACAACGCCGAAAAATTGTACACTACGCTGTAATAATGATTACATGAGTATTGCTCCCGATACGTTTTGCTCCCCGGGAATTTTAGCTCCCCGCGTAGATTGCTCCCGCTTGGATTGCTCCCCGCGTGAGTAGCTCCCCTCGTTATTCGCTCCCCTAGTTATTTGCTCCCCTCGCTATTTACTCCCCTCCCCATCTGCTCCCTCTCTATATTCTTTGACCTGCAATCTTCAATTATTATTAAGGTGTTCTTTGACTTACTGCAAGATTTAACTGCACAATTTTTGTGACATTATCGTTTTACATATTTATAATCAGCAGTTTATTTTAGCTCTAATTTCTTAACTAGCTTTTTAAAATATAAAGTACCATTTTAATAGATTTTAATGCAGCTTTTATACATAAGATTTTAATATATAAGAATTAGGACTTCGTTTCGCTTTAGTATTTTTTAGTTAAAATATAAATAAAATGAAAGCTTGAAAACGACATCCTCTGGTCAGCTAAAATAAACTGCTGATTATAAATATATAAAACGATAATGTCACAAAAATTGTGCAGTTAAATTTTGCAGTAAGTCAAAGAACATCTTAATAATAATTGAAGATTGCAGGTCAAAGAATATAGAGGGGGAGCAGATGGGGCGGGGAGTAAATAGCGAGGGGAGTAAATAGCGAGGGGAGCAAATAACGAGGGGAGCTATTAACTCGGGGAGCAATCCAAGGGGGGGCTATTCACGCGGGGAGCTAAAATTCCCGGGGATCAAAACGGCTCGGGAGCAAAACTCCTGTTACCGTAATAATAGCATTTTGTTACGTAGTCGCACTTTTCAGACATGTAACTATTCTTTATGGTTTATCAAACTAAGATAATGTATTTTTAATTTCCACTCCAGTCTATAAAAATATTAAGTAATTAATTTTTGATAATGTTAATTGCATAACGATGCTGTCCGCCAATAGTTAGTTCACAGTCAGTGATGGGCACATCACATTAAACTGTGATGTGGTCCACATCAATTTACATTTGATTTACACATTACACATCACATCACATCACTCTTTCCCAAAGGGATCTCACATACATACATACAATGTTGTAAATTACAATCGAAATTTAAAATATTATTGTGTTACGAGGTAAAGCACAAATCTCTGAGTTTCAAAAATTTAATCTTCACAAGATTCGTCATATAATGTGACTCTGTCTTCAGGGTCGAATCCAATACGTTTGAGTTGCTCTTTGACAGTTTCCAAGTCCTCGTCGGTTAAGGATTTCTTTATGGACGCCAGAAGCCATCCAATATCACCATTTTTAAAGCAGATAACTCCAATATGAAAGCTTCTAAAATTTCTCTTGTCCACATAGGCAACATAGCCAGAAAAGGTGACAGCTAAAATATTTGAGTTAATCGAATTCAAAATTAATTGGAGTATTTATTCAAAGTCTGTTCTGTTCTACAAAAACGAATTTGTAGCTAAGGAGTTTTTCATGTATTTGAAGTGCTACCTGAAAGTGCCTTTCTATTAAAATCTTTTTATGTGGTAGGAGAATAAGTGAATTGAAGTTGAATTCTTTGAATGAGGGATTAAGAGTAGGCAGGCGGGCTTAGGAAATAAAACTAATTGTATGTAAACTAACTTGTTATCACAAGGTATAGGAATAAAAAGTTTGCAAATATATGTCATAACCTGGAAAAATTGTGCTTACTGTAATTTGGATTGATTTTACTGACAGCCGTGCAAGAAATATCATGACCAACTACGGAACATTTCCTTGACGCTCTTAAATGGTCGTATCCTTGGTAGTCTCCTCCGATCTTGTCTTCTGTGTTGTCAAACACTGACTTCGCACAAAGCTTCGTAAAGTCTTCTGTTGCATTTAAGGTTTTCCCTTGCAGTAATTGGGCCCGATGCAATCTAGATATAGGATTGCCTAGAAGGATGTACCATCCTTTCGGCGGAGCATTGTCATGCACCTGGGAAACAATTCTTCATTGACAATGTCTATTAAATTAATAAACAATAAAATCATAATATTACGTACCCAAACAGCGCTGAAGTCTTTGTCTTTCTTTGGATTTAAACAGATGTGTTTTTGGTCAACCGCATTGCAACCCTGTCCATCACTTTTGAATACTAGTATATTTAGCAGAAATGTAAAAAATAATAGTTTTAACATTCTTAGGCTTTTCAGTTTCCAGTTACTACAATTCTGCTTCAGAATTCGCAAATAAGTTTATTTATGGATGTGGTTAAATATAGATTATAATTTCCAGTTTCAATATGAGAGATTGGATCAATGATCAGTTTGACCATCTGTTTTGCAACTGTTTATTAGAATTGATATATTACATAATTACAAACCAACAAAGGAATATACATTTCAACACCAGGAAATGTGAACAACATTTTTAAGCAAAGAATTATAGCTCTCTTAGAAGCCAACATTCAAGGCAACAAAACATTTTTTTTAATACATTTTTTCTTTTTATGCACATATATTTGTATACAATTGTAAAACCAAAACCAGTCTGTATGTACATATGCAAGTATATATTACTTACATAACATAGCACAGTACAATTTTATTAAGATGTAAAGTACTATTAGGGTTGTGCCTTAGTGCAGCGCCATAAAAAGAGGTGAGCAAATGAAACAACCCTGAACAATTATTGCACTCCATGCTATTAGCATTTTGTTGCGTAGTCGCACTTTTCAGACAAGTATCTGTTCTTTACGATTTTATCAAAACTGAGATAAAGTATTTTTTTTAATTGTCACTACAGTCTAAAAAAATATTAAGTAATTAATTTTTGTTAGTGTTAACTGTATGAGGATGTCAAAAACACGGAAAAAATAAATACGTACGTACGTAATGAATTGATGAAACCAAATGTCATTAGGACACACGCTGAAATAGTCTTTGTGAAACTTGATATTTACGGAAAATGACATTAACTGTTATCTCTGCTAGAAAAAACACGACATTTAGAATCAAAAGTGACATTAGAAGATAGAATAATATTGCAATGTTAGAATTTGTGATGCGAAAACGTTGGTCATCAAACTGGATAAGAGTCAAAAATTCTGAATCATTTAAAACTTCTCTTCTAAATTGCTGTTCCTTCGATAAGTGAATCCATTTGTAGTACAAGTCAAATATTCCTGAAGCAATTAGCCTTTGCAGACGGATATAGTAAAAGTGGGCATTAGCAAAATCCTTGATGACCAAACTGGTGTACGTAGGAAGTAATTTCTCTCTGCCTTGTTTATAAATTTTCGGATTGAAAACATACTTCCCAAATAAATTCATTTGGCTTTCTCTATCAATGTAAGCTCGACGGTGGCACAGGTTTAAGAATTTCGTAGTTCTGGTAAGGAAACTTTTTGGGGAATCGTAGAAGCTGGAACACCTTATTCCTTGCAGGTGGCCAAAAAGAAAATTTTTTGGTAATTTGAAATGGACGTTTGCTTTATAGTTGTAATCATACCTTTTGTACAAGTCCCATCTCCATTCGGTTTTTTCATATTCCTGAAGAAAGTAACTTTCTGTTTCCAGCGACTTAGTGGAATTAGAAACCATTTCAATTTTCCACGGTACAATTTCACCAGGACAAAAATATACAGGCTCACAGGAATCAATTTTGGAGGTCTTTGATTTAGCATGCCTTAAAGGGCATTTTGTAGTTGATCCATTTAGAAACTCGAGAGGTGTAGAAACTAAAATTTTATCCCTTAATTGATTATCACCGGAATCGTAACTCTCATAGGATATTAAGGAAATACCAAAATAGTACATAAAATCATCTGGACTGATAATATGAAAATTTGTAAGGTTGCTGAAATAGTCGTATTTAGTTTTATTTTTGTTAGGTGAAGTTATTTCTGAGGCTATTATTCCTTTATAAGCATTGCTTACAACAACACTAAAAACAACCCACAGTCCAATTGTCATCACCAAAACAAATCTCTTGATTCTACTCAGATTTACACTTTGTTCAACAATTAATGCAAAGAAAACAAAAATATTCCAAAAAAGTAAGGTAGTGACATTGGAAAACCTTTCGCATTTCTTATATTCCTGTATTGTGTACACTACTGCAATCGCAGAAAACGAAAGTAATATACACATCCTAGATTTTTCGTCGTAGGCCCTGATGTAAATAGCCCACAGAGGTTCACTTATCAGGTCACAGGTCACAAAGCGCCAACTATCTCCGTAAACGATTGCATGTCGTTTATCACCTCTTAATGGACTGTTTAAGGAAAAGAAGCCCTTCGTTATAATAATAATACATTGTGTCATCATTCAGAAGAATCTCCACGAAAACGTCTTTGAAAGCCCGTAACTCAATAGTTAAAGAATTAGTTAAGTTAAATGGTGACATTTTTGACACGGAGATTGGAATTGCGTGTGTAAGTACATTCTCTGTGCAATTTAATTTCGGAATTAATGTGTTGTGGTAATAATTGTATGTATCTCTTTTCATTTCAAACAAGATATTTTTAGATAATGCAAAATTCCATTTCAATCTTTCTATTGTGACGAAATTATCTCTGCAATTGTGATCGCAATTGCTGCAAAGTAACTGCAGTTCCTGAACCATAAACTTATTTTTATCTAAATTGTTAGGATGCAGCAGAAAATATAGAAAGGGAAAACGAGATAAACTTTTTTGTCGAGTTCCATCAGAAATGTGTAAGGTGTACCCGAAATTCTCCATGCAGTGTGCCGACGTCTGTTTCTCATCCATATTAATATTCCTGACACAGGAATTACTGATATCATAGATATCAAAAGTAATAAAGATTTTTGCGTACGGTAATATCCATTTTCTGAACACTGGCCTCTGCAGATATTGACTCATGTGCAGAATTGAGACGGGAACAGTTTGTAAGCGAGATAGCACACTATCCAATTCTAAGATTTCTCCATCATAAATAATTGTAATTGCACAATCAGAAAATGCTTCCAAAATGGTAAACATACCATCGATTGATAAGTATTTGGTTTCTGAAATTGACTTCTTTATTTGGAATTGAATTATTAGGATTTTAAAAACTAGAAATGTTGCGACAAACTTCATTCTTTATTATTTAGCTGTTAGATTGCCTTCGATGTGTCCGATTCTTATGGGGGAGTTTTATAGTGAATTAAAGGAGACGATAGTACTTCAGTATACAAAAATGTTATGTCTGAAATATTAGCCAAGTTAATAAAAAACTTCTAGCCATTTAAAACTTTTAGTGTCGTAAAATGATTGATGTTTTCTATTGATTGAATTTATTATGATGAATTTGGATGTTTCCTAATTTAAGAGAAGCCATATGAATAATGAAAATAATACTACTTCATCGTTCCATTATATTCACATTTCTATAAGTGACAGAAGTACTTTTGCATTGTTTGCATACAGGACACTGAAATACTTCTCTATTCATCCGCAATTTTAACAGAACTCACAAAACATGCTAATAAATTTAAAAATCGGAAGTTTGTTTAGCATAACATGGGCTTCGTCATTTCATTCCATTCAGATTTCGTGATGAGTCTTATGAAATACTATAGCACTTTTCTTGGTAATATGCACTGTTTTCCAAATTATCATATACCGTCCCGAGTGCGCGGAATTTATTTATTAACAAAGAAATGAAAAGGTTATGGTTAAACTCCTGTGTACCCTGTACATTTATTTGTTAAGCAATTTTCAAACTCAACTGCATAATACATGTACACGCATAATACTTAATAAAACTATGTTCTTAATCTTGTGAGATTGAAGTTCTATTATGCTTTTATGTAAGGACTATTGTCATTTACTCGAATCGTACTTAGCATGATAACCTCGTTTGTGAGCACCAAACAACCAAACCGTATGTTTGTTTATGATTCAAATGCAACGACTATTATTTCTTAACCCAAACATTTTCCATTTTCCTCAGAATCCAAAAGACACATTTGAATGTATTACAGAAGCAGTAATAAATTAATGACACATTTATTAAATAAAAATACCTTTACTTCAAAAATATATCGTACTCAAAAAATTTTGTATGGAAAATCTCCAAAATATACATTTTTCCTTAATTTCCTTAACCTTTTTATTTTGACTTTAGAACTGCTTAATCGATGATTATGACAATATAAGCTCACTCGATTACAAAAATTTTCCCTACATATGGCGATATTCCTTTAAACAAATAAATATTCTAAATAGGAATTCTACCAGCAGACAGTCTCAAACGCATGGACCACGTATTGCAATTTTCTTGATACACATAAGTTATTACTAAATATAGCAAAGATGGACCTTTCAAAACTCCATTCGTTGTTTTTTAAGTAGGAAACGGAGGTTGTTTTCCGAATATTATAATTATATCAGCATGTGGGGTTGCTCTAACTTACTGTCATCCAGTCACACATTTAGTACCAATTAATTGTAAGAAATAAAGAAAAATCCTTTGAGCTACCTTGAAAAGAATTTATTATTTTTCTTTTGTAATCCACATTTACTTTCATTATGTATATATTGGACTATAAATATGTGCAGAATTACATTGAATTATTTGACTAGGTAGCGTATTTCGGAGAAAATTTGCTCTCCAAAGTCGTAAAGTTAAATACCTTAGTATCTAATTTCTATAAACCAAATTTGCAAATAGCCTGCAGAGACAAAACTATAAAAAATATTTAGTAGCCAGATTTTAAAGAGATAATAGATTTTGCACTGTTTATTTAGCTTGTGCATGTGCATATTTATTTCACCTGGTCATTTCAAGAATTGAAATTTCACTACTCCTTGTATTCTCTTACGTTTTGGACGCACTTTCTTCTTTGGGTTATTTACTTTATTAGTTTTGTTCAGAGAGTTATATTTACGTGTAGCTATTTTCTGTAAATGAGAGGAACACATTTTCGTCGCTATTTCAGCTATGAAAATCATAGCATTCAATAGAAATAGTAATGCTAGAAAGTAGAACATAACTACAATATTAGAATTAACAATTTTAAAACTCGCGTCATTACTGTTGATAAGCTCTAAAAATTCTGAATCATTTAATGTGGAATTTCTAAACTGCTTTTCTTTGGTTATATAAATCCATTCATTGAATAAGTCAAATATTCCTGAAGCAATTAGCCTTTGCAAGCGCAGATAGTAAAAGTGGGCATTAGCAAAATCCTTGATAACAAAACTGGTGTATGTAGGAAGTAGTCTCTCTACACCCTGGGCATACATTTTATCACTGAAAACATATTTCGCAAAAATATTCATTTGGCTCTCTAAGTCAATGTAAGCTCGACGGTAACAAGGGTTTAAAAATTTCATTACCCTAGTTAGAAAACTTTTTGGGGAATCGTAGAATTTAGAACATCTCTCTCCTTGAAGATGGCCAAAAAGAAATTTTTTCGGCAATTTGAAATGATTATTTGCTTTATAATTATAATCATACCTTTTGTACAAGTCCCACCGCCATTCTGTTTTCTCATGTTCCTGAAGAAAGAAATTTTCTTTTTCCAGTAGGTTACTGGAATTAGAAAATGCAGCCTGCTGTTTTTCTATTTTGTCATTATTAAGACAAATATATACAGGGATGCAAGAATCAATGTCGGCTATAGTATAATTAGTATCGCATCTTGAAGATGTACTGCCTTTTGGAAAATCAAGAGATGTAAAAACTAAAAGTTGTTCTCTTAATTGAAAATCATGATCTTCATACCCGTAAGACATTAAATGATCTATGAAATAGTACATAAAGTCATGCGGACTAATAATATGAAAGTCTGTAAGATTTGTAAAATAGTCGTGTTTAATTTTTTTAATCTTTTTAGGTGAAGTTATTTCTGAAGCTATGAGTCCCTTATAGGCGTTACTTACAACAATACCTAGACCAATCCACAGTCCAACTGTCAATACCAAAATAAACCCTTTAATTTTACTGAGATTTATACCTTGTTCAAAAATTATTGCATAGAAAACAAAAATGTTCCAAAAAAATATTGAGATCAAATTACATAATTTACAGTTTTCAATTTTGTGATGGTGTTCATGCAGGGTGTATACTACAGCAACTGCAAAGAAAGAGCACAATATAAACAACCAAGATTTTCCATCGTATGCCTTTACATAAATTCCCCAAAATGGTTCCTTATTTACATCGCATGTCACAAAACTCCAACTATCTGTTCCAATAATTGCGTGTCTATTATCGCCAATCGACGGATGACTTAGGGAAAAATATCGCTCGTCCGTTAATTTTTTAATAAAAAGTTGTGATTCGTAAAAGTAAATCATTATATCATCATTTAGTAGAGTCTCTGCAAAAATGTCAATTAAAAACGATGGCTCATTTGTTAAAGAATTAGTTAATTTAAATGGCGATATTTTTGAAGGGGAGATAGGATATATTTGGGCAAGTACATTCTCTGTGCAATTTACTTTCGGAATTAATGTGTTGTGGTAATAATTGTACGTATCTCTTTTTATTTCAAGAAAGATACTTTTAGAGAATGCAAAGTTCAATTTTAGTCTTTTTATTGTGACGAATTCTTCTTTGCAATTAGGAGCGCATTCACTGCAAATTAACTGTAGTTCATGAATACTATATGTATTTTTGTTTTTATTGTCAGACTTCAGAGTAAAATGAAGAATTGGGTAATTAGATAGACTTTGTCGCATAGATATATATTATCCAGTCTCTTCTTTGATATGATGATGTAGGTAACCCTTAAATGTACCTACTTTGGGGATGAAGGATGAACATATATATACTACTGGCGGATGAACTATACAGATGGGAGCTAGATGCGAAGATTGTGCAAATTTGTTTTTATAGTACTCAGAAAAACTATGTGAGTTTATTTTCACATAAAGAATTGCTCACACTAATTATTATACTTGAACTTTAAAATACTAATAATCAACAATTGAATATAATGATAAAGGGAATAACAAACTAATTACCAAATTTCCGAATCAAGTTTAATCTAGTCTTGAGCGTCTTATTACAATGGCTGAACGCACACTTTACTCTCTGAGTTCCCAAATCTATCTCCCTGTGAGTCTCTTGCCGGCTTCTTATTCTTGGCTTTTAGACATTACAAAGCCAAGCCATTTTTACAAAGAACTGCGAGGTAAAATAACAAAAACACATGACTTCTCCGATGTTCCACTCTCCAGGTCGCTGATGCCTACCGTGGGAGTTTTATGTTAGTAGAGGGAACCGACTTGCCTCCTTCCTTGGTAGAATGTCTTTTCTACCTTCATTTCTTACTAAGGAATATTGCCTATGCAATATTCCATCCCACATCCGCTTTGGTCGCGGATTTTTTGCACGGTTTGATTCCCGAAGTACCTCTTAAAAAATGATGGCTAGGGGGAAAGAAACAAATAATAACATATTTAAATTGGGTTATTGAGCGACTGAAATTACATGGTATACTAGTAAATCGAAGCGACTTGATTCGGCATTTGGGAAAAAATGAATTTGAACAAATTACCCAATAATATATCTATTACTACGTATATTGACATACATATATGTTTGTGCATGCCCCTATACAGATCTACTGCTTAAGGCGACTAAAGTATCATGCTACTTATATAATTATTATGTTGTTTTGACAATATTGTCATGCAAAACTATATAAAGAAAAAATCCTAGTTACTAACTATATCTGACTCATAATCCTAATGAATATGAGCCTTTCTATTCGTAGTTTTGGTAGTGAAGAAAATATAATCCGCTGCCATGAAGAATGGAGTGGTTTTGACAATTAGTTGATGATATATATACAAAAATAGTCTCCTCGCAGCTAATGATGAGGAGTTGAGTGTAATGTTAAGGTATTGGTTTAATGGTGATGGTAAGAACAAAATGATTTTCGAAGTTAATGAGGTTTTAATTGAAGTGTCTCGATTTCTACAAATAGAAAGAGAAGTTTTAAATTTGTCGTAGTAGATTGTCAATTAAGGAGCAGGCTTATTGAGTTATTTAGGTTTGAGTTTGACAATGCTCCGTTACGAAGGTAATTGTGCTTGATCGTTGACGAAAAAGCTTTTGAGAAAAAACAAACGGTGTAAGATATTACTGAAACCGTATTTAGTGAAGTATCAAGAAAATATACTTGATTTTGATTCAGTAGAATTTGCTGAGTAGTTAATGAAATCATAAGATGTAAATGATATTGGCATTATTTTTGCGACTAATTCAGTATGTTGGACTGAATTATTGTGTAGAAGTAGTTAGAAGTAACTGTTGTAATTGATACAAGCAGTGAAATGAAAGATCGATTCTTAGCAAGAAGAAATCGTACGTGTAAGTATGTTGAAATTGTTCTTTATCAATATTGAAGGATTTAGGTTATGGATAAAAGGAAACTCAACTCCTTTTGTTTGAAGTGCAGGATTTCCGTATCGTCGTCTCTGTCAGTGGGTAAGCAGACGAAATTGTCCTTGCGAGTCGCAAAATTAATCTGTGAAAATTAGAATGCACTTACATAATTAGAGACTTAATCGAAGTTTTGAGCGACTTGAAAGAAGCTGATAAATTTAATTCGACTTAGGTGGATAAAAAAAAATTAAATCGACTTTGGTGTGTATAAAAATTTACAATAGACGCAAATGGTCTTTTAAAAATAATACTTTGACTCTGAATTATTTTTGTTAAACGTAACACGTGGGGGTTTAATTTCAGGATCATTGGTTTTTGGATTTATTGAAATATTGCGTTTGTTAATTATATTTTCTCCAATGACGATGTCATATGGTAAACTTTTAATGACAATAAAAGAATTTGTGAAAGCTACATCACCAACAAAAATTTGAATTTTTGCTTTATACTTTGATTTAAGGCAATCATTTTCAGGGGGTGTTCCAAACCAAGTGAAATCGTAGAGAGACGTTTCTAATGTTGGTGTTAAATCAACTGGGTAATCGGCATTTTGCAATTTACGAAGGAATTTTAAGTTAACCGCGGAAAAACGTGCCATATTAGTGACATATTGGTCATAATAGCCAACGGCTGAGTCGTATGTGTTTAACGAATCTATAAGGTTTTTTGGGATCTGTTGATGCCAAAAATAATTTGGGAGCTTTTCACGCTTACGCTTTGCAATGTCCATTGTGGGACCCGTATCAGAAGTCTCTTTTATTGAAACGCTAATGGGAGGATTGGCTTTGGAACTATATATTTCCTCTGGGATGCTTTGAAGCGATTCTCGGCTAACTAAACTGCTATTACGGGACATAGAAGAATCGTAACCTGAAGAGTCATCGCGAACGTGGCTGCGCGGTAAGGGCTTTGTTTTCTCTAAAATAGGAGTAATAACAGAAGCGTTGGGCATGCTATCCTTAATTTCTGTAACTTCTTTGGATGTGTCTACAGAGTTTGCTGAAGTTTGTGATGTTTTGGGCACAATATATTTCTTAATTAAATTATCGCGCCATTCGTTAAAACTGTTAATGTTTTGTTGTATTTGATCTGAATACTGCGAAGCATTAGAAGGCTGTGGATTGGTATTGCGCTTGTCTTGGAAAACTTGAGCGGCTTGAGAATTTTTATTGTCAATTACTATTGTTGTACTTGATTGAGGACTACGATTGGGTTGGTGTGATTTCACTGTCTCCGTACAGTGTGATAAAGTAAGAATTTTTGGTTGTTCTGAAGGAACAGATTTATCTAAACGCGCGTTTTGCGACGAAGCGTTATTATCGACTTTAATGACAGGTGGGCTATTTATCACAATAGGTGGAACTGCCTCCACTATACTGTTAGCTTTTGGACATGTTAATGGAGTTTGAAACTTTGTGATTGGAGATTTTTGCTCCTCTCTCAAGGGTTGTGAAAGATTGAATTCTACATTGGTGATTGGATGTATAATTTGACGTGAAGTATGGTCAATCACATCTGTTACATTATCAGAAATTTCTCTAGGTTTGTGTGAACGTACTTGCTGTGCGCGCAGCCAATCTACTCCTAGAGTTAAACAATTACTTAAACCAGGTACAATATAAAAGTTCGAGAGTACTGGTTCATTTTCATCGACAGTGATGCGCATTTGAATTAATTTGGTAACTGGTATAAGTTTAGCCTTACTTATCGTTAAACGAACGTAAAAAGGTTTTACTTTGGAGAATTTATGAATTAAATCGGGTATTTTATGATTGCGTAGTCTATATGCCATAGTAGGGCTGATGGCAGAAATGCTAGCGCCATTATCTATTAAACAGGGTATTTTGACATCTTTTACTAAGAGTGCACAACCGCGCAGCACTCTATGAATACCTATTTGTCTCTGTATTAGAGGATACGCTTCTTTGTGATTATTATTTGAATAAATTGTCTCAGTATTCACTGAAGGTGACGACTGAATTTCTTCCATTATTGAAGAATGGGACATAATTGAATTAAATTGTAATATGACAATTGAAAGTGATTGAATACTAATAAATTGACAAAGTTGAGTAGTAGTACTGTGCTATTTAATATTTAAACAAAAGAACTGAATAAGTTGCTTTGTAATAATGTAATAATTGAAGTTCTATGAAGAGAACAAATTGTTGAGACTTGAGCGTCTGTGTGTGATGGGCGGTGCCATAAGTATAAGTATTTCATTACTATAGAATGAGGTAAATGAACAAATATTTAGAATGCATATGCATAGACCAAGAGTATGGCTACAGTTAGGAAGCTTTAGAATATTGTAGTCATTGAAACAAAAGATATTTCTTTTAGTGCTTGAATTTAACAAGGCTTGTACATTTAATCAGAGTTTGAATGGATATAAATGTAGATTAGGCAGATAAAAGGTCTGCTGTTGATTTAAATTTAATTTAAAGTTGCATTTAGAAAAACATACGTTAATGGGAAGATAATGCAACACTTGATATTTAATAGTTAGGGTGGTTTGTAGGTATTGGCGACATTAAAGTGACAGGCTAGATTTAAAATACTTGTAGAAAGTCTACATTTTGTTAACGTTAGCGCCATACTGGAATAAGAATAGCAGTTAGGAACAAGACTGTCATAGTATATACTGTTAGTAGAAAAACTACTATTTAGTTGAATACAGTTACGTACGAAGTATAGGAATTTATAAAAGAAAAGAATAGTGGTGACAAAAGACATATGTAGAATAGAAAAGTGTCGGCTTGTGATGTAGTAATAGGGAGAGATAATAGTATTTTACTTCTGCATACCTTGTAGTAGTTTTGACTGGAATAACCGAAAAAGATTTAAACTATTTAGTCTGAACACAAAGGAATTGCGTAGGCATACGGCAATACGGTTACTTCAGGTCAAACTCAAACAAGCGAAAGGTATTAACTACATATAAACAAATAAGATTAGCATATACTTCATAATACTATTACTTACGTAGGTAGTTTAGCTTTGTCATTTACCGTTACTTGGTTTTTAACTTGTATTGCATGTACTCTACGTACCTTACTGTACTTATGATATACTAAACAAAGGAAGAAAGGAAAATCACGTACGTAATATATAGAACCGACTAAACCGACCACTAACCGACAACGACAAATGAAATTTGAGTTTAAACATATACGTGTATTTTTAAAATGGTTAACAGATGTTCAATTAATAGAAAATAACTTTTGCACTGAAAATAAAATGATTGGCATTTACTATCAAATTATTTAAGCGTTTACGCATAAATGAACTTAAATTGGTACTTCATATAAATTTGCACTATATTTTACTCTACTTGGCATGCGAGAGACCTATTCCGCAACAAGTGGTATTATTTATATTGATTTTGCATTTAGAGCAAGAATAGCAAAATAGTTAATTTCTGAATTTATTTGGGAAGATAGAATGCAATGTGATTGAATTCTTGTCTAGTAGTACACTAGACATAGGTAAATAATAGTTTGACTTGGCAAACTTAAAGTTTGCAAAAAATATTTTTGCAACTTGGGTTGTGTACTGTGTTGTAAAACGTACACACTTTCAAATATATCCTGTTACAATGCGTTTGCTATTTTTACTTTGCTTCGATTATTAAAAATATATTTATACTTGTGTATTTGTAGTTAGATATTTGCAAAAATTCTACGTACCAAGGGTAGGCGTGTGTTTTTGCAAATACAAAAGTACTTACTTTACCTTATACCAAAATTGAAGCAGAATGGCCCAAATGGATCTTGGCGCAGCTTGTCGCATAGATATATATTATCCAGTCTCTTCTTTGATATGATGATGTAGGTAACCCTTAAATGTACCTACTTTGGGGATGAAGGATGAACATATATATACTACTGGCGGATGAACTATACAGATGGGAGCTAGATGCGAAGATTGTGCAAATTTGTTTTTATAGTACTCAGAAAAACTATGTGAGTTTATTTTCACATAAAGAATTGCTCACACTAATTATTATACTTGAACTTTAAAATACTAATAATCAACAATTGAATATAATGATAAAGGGAATAACAAACTAATTACCAAATTTCCGAATCAAGTTTAATCTAGTCTTGAGCGTCTTATTACAATGGCTGAACGCACACTTTACTCTCTGAGTTCCCAAATCTATCTCCCTGTGAGTCTCTTGCCGGCTTCTTATTCTTGGCTTTTAGACATTACAAAGCCAAGCCATTTTTACAAAGAACTGCGAGGTAAAATAACAAAAACACATGACTTCTCCGATGTTCCACTCTCCAGGTCGCTGATGCCTACCGTGGGAGTTTTATGTTAGTAGAGGGAACCGACTTGCCTCCTTCCTTGGTAGAATGTCTTTTCTACCTTCATTTCTTACTAAGGAATATTGCCTATGCAATATTCCATCCCACAACTTGGTTGTTTAAATCCATCAGAAATGTGTATGGTGTACCCGAAATTCTCCATACAGTTTGCCGGAAAAAACTTTTGATTCGAATTAAAATTTCTGACGCATGAAGGATTGAAAGCATGTTTTTGAAAAGTGATAAAAAATTTTGCGTAAGGAAAAATCCATTTTCTAAAAACATTTCTCCGCAGATATCGATCTATGCGTAAAATTGCAACTGGAACTGTTTTCAGGCGAGATAGCACACTATCCAATTCTAAAGGTTTTCTGTCATAAATAATTAATATTGCACAGTCGGAAAATGTGTCTAAAATTGTAAATAGATGGTGGATTGAAATACGCCCGGGAGGTGATACGAATTTCGGTGTTGCAGCCCACTTTTTTGTTTGTGCTTGAACTTTTAGTATATAAACACTTAGAAATATTGCCATCAACTTCATTTTTATCTGCACTATCAAATTTTCCAACGATTATTCCGTGACACTATTGAACATTGGATAACAGGGAGGATTACTGAACTGAAGAAAAGAGCAATTATTGCTGAAATGCGTTTCAGAATAATGAAAATCAATTTATCATTGCTTAGTAATTGAAATGCAAAAGCCGATTTAACGATTATTCGCCCATTTTATTCACCATAATGAACAACATTGGCTATTAAGTAATGAAGTAAGTAATGAAGCAATAGAAATAAATAAATAATTTACATTATTCATGAATGGAGTAGATGAGTTACTTTGGCATTCACTTTTCAAGGCATTCACAATTTAACCAAAAAGAGCAAAATACATACTTGAAACAAAAGTTGTTTACCATAGTTTGTACATCCTATATACTTAACAGCATTGTAAAGAAGGATTGTATGTTATATATGTTAGCCATTTCTTGAACTCTTTTCTGTGGTTATTATAATTTTTTGTACTTTTCCCTTGCCTGATATGTCACATGTTTTTACCACAATGCTGCTCAACAAACGACTATGAAATATTGTCGATGCTGTGCTTAATTTTCTAAAGACCGTGTTTTGGCATTTAATGCCATGTACAATTAATATATTAATTATACAATTAATAAGATATACAATTGATAGAACAAAATATTATGAAATGTATGCTTTACAATTACAAAAATTTATAATATTATTACAACTGCTTGGAAAAGTGACTTTTGTTATCTAACAAATTTCACAATTAATTCTCCTTTTTGGAGTGTTAACTGATCACCGTCATAAATAAAACTATCTGGATTGTGTATCAAAGATGACAGCTGCTTTTCCAAAAGCATATGATCAGGATAGGACCACTTCTGAGTGGACATAATTCCAGCCCCTCTCCAGAAACCGTCGCAAATTTTTATTACAAAACTTATTTTGTTGACAATTTTAAGAGACACACGATATTGGGCAACCTTCTTTAGTGGACTCAAAGTAAAAGTTGCGAGATGTTCTTTGCTAGCAACATAATTTCCTTTATCATCCTTATATCCTTTGTAGTATTCACCAGCAAAGGAAATGCTTGCGGCAGTTCCGATTTTCCAGGATCCTTCAATACCGGTTAAAAACAGAGAACTTGAATGTTTAACAACAGGCGGGGGAAGTTCCGTTTCTTTTTCAATTGTTGCACGTCCAGTTCCGTAGAACTGCACAGCGGGACGAATATTCGTAAGTGCGGCTTTGTCTATTTCAAAAGCCAACTCTAGAGGCTGTCCGTTGTAACCAAAATATACCCTTAACCTTCTACTCAGGAAAGTAACGAAAACTTCTGTTGTTTTTCCTGGTTTTGCCACACAACCAAAATCGTCCCCATAAAATATACCCTGGGCAAAGTTTTCGTCGTTTGTTATTTGGACAAAGGCTGCTCCTCGGAAGCAATCAAAACGAATTTTCCAATAGTGCTCTCCAGAATTTACACCTTCTCCATCCTTCCACATTGCACTGTATTTGTTGCTGTCACCACCTCGACTGGAACCATCTCCACATGTGAAAATATTTCCATCGCTTAGCACTGGAAAATCATTTGATATCCAACATGCAGTTTCTTCTGTTAAACAAAACATAATTTTTAATTTTAGTCATCACCTTACAAAATATAATTGTGTCAATTTTAATGAAAACATTATTTATAATAATTTAACAATCATAAAATATTTGTTTACAAAACAAAATTTGTTTTCTTAAAATTCATTGTAGTATTACGCAACTAAATTATTGATCATTACCGTTTTCTGATGTTTGAGAACTTCCTATGGGAGTATCCATTGTAATAAACAACTGAAGAACAGCAACGAGACTGACAATGGGTCATTCACTACAAACAAAAATTACACGATTGTACTAATGGATATACGTTAATAACTATAAATCCTTATATTTGATTGTCCTACATAGCCGCTTCCCTAAAATATTAATCCAAGGGGCTCATATTATCACAAAATGTATACAATTGATTTTTATCAAGTAAACTAATTTTAAGTAAGGAAGTTCATTAGACGAGGTATTATCTACTAGTTATCAGAATTCACTGGTAAAACAAAGATGTTATGAATCTACTGAAAATACAATTTATTAGCAGTTGAATAATTAATTAACTAATTAATTAATTAATTAACTCTGTAAACTTATATCTCAACCTTAGTGATTCCTCGCTAGTTACAAGTATGAAATTTTGGCACAGGAAATAACTATCCGACTTGCTTGTACTGAAACAAGAAGTCTAGTTATAATGTCATAGTTGTCTGGAAAATATGCCTTAGCTGCTTAAAATAAGTGCGCAATAAAATTTCATTGTGTAAGGAAACTGTGGTAACACTTGCCACAACTTCCACAAGAAAACAAGAATATCAATACCATAATAGTCATAATAGTTTTTACCTCTCAATGTACTTATTCGTGAATAAAACAATAATATGAGTAACAAATGGTAATCTTAGCAGCACTGCTACATTTCTGGACTAAATTAGAAAACACATTGTCGTTAGTTCACAGAATAAGTGACCACAACGACGGACTGCAGACGTTTCATTCAGATTGTGGTAACTCTGAGAAAAACCATATTATCTGGTGAGAAATAGGCAAATAATGTTTGCTTGAGCACACAAAGATATCTATCTTTGGCTCTAACTTAATTAAATCACCCCTAATCAAAAATTATTTTATTAATATCTCGTGGTATCTTGAATTGTTAAATAAAAGGTTGATTTACATGAGTCTATTAAACATGTTGGATGTAAAACAATTAAAATAAGATTTGACATTACTAACCATGTATTATTTACTGAAGACTTTAGAGAAAAATAGACAAAAAAGTTTACAGCAAAATTTGTTTTTTGTTTTTAAATTACATATTTCAACTTTCAGCAAAAGCATTAAACAACATTATTTTTCATAATTTCATCACGACATCGCCAAAACATTTTTATTTTGATACTACACTGTACTCTCAGTTTTTCAAGGATTTTAATTGCCTCCTAATTATAACTACATTTATTAGATTGCTATAAATCATGTTTCTATTCGTTTACATTTTTCAATTCATTCTCTCTGCATGAAATTTTTACATTGTATTTTATTTCGCAAAACTTAATAGCTAAAACCTGCAAACCTTGAGATATGAATTTTTAATAACATAATTTAATCCCAACTGCATGTGCTATGTACAGGGTGTAAACATGCTTATGTAATGCTTTATCTCAGGAACCGTAATGCATAGGACCTTGTGATGTATATCATTAGAAAGTCCAACTCAAGTGGTGCCTAGGAAAAGACCACCAAACTTTTAATAGAGTTTTAGCGTCAGCGCTGAGGGGTTTTCTTTGTGTGCCGTACGCAACAATAAGCAGATTCTATTCGGAATCAGCTTGTGGCGCAACATTAAGCTTATAAATATAGGTAGGATGTAGATTTTTCGGAAGCCATAGTATGTAGTAGAATCTAATGCAATCATGAGTTTCATTCTTCAAAAATTAACCATAAGATATTCCACTAACCTACTTACGGCAGGGAATAGTTAGCCTAATTCCTGCTGGAATTTGTATGTGTGATAAAAGGGAATGTATTAATATATATTGATATATTAATATATGGATTAATATATAATATATATATATTATATAGGGAATGTATAATATAATATTGATTAATAAAATAAATCATGCTTTAGTGGTATGAGACGATATTTAATATTTGCTCAGGTTACCATAGAAGTCAGATATCTCCCGGATACCTCCAATATGCATCAGAAGTCTGCGGCAACTTTGTATAAATATTAATTCTCGATCCCTAATAGAGTAAATACAGTAAGCATAAATTGTAGTTCCAGATAGGACAACTTAACCATCATTAAAATTGCATAATACAATGCTAAGTCAAGGCTACGTAAAAGTGTCAATATTTGACAGCAGCAAGTGGTCTTTTATTCATTAATTGCGTCAAGGATGTGGTGCATAAATCTAAAGAATGAAATCGTCAATGGAGACAGATGTCTTGGTCTGCAAATAATGGTGCGTTATTTTTTTTAAAAGTATATATACTAATGCTAAACATTTGAGGATCACACTACATTGGCCAAATTGGAAACGATAGGATTATCCATTCTAGATTTTTGAAAAAACTCAAGATGTTTTGCAAATTGGTTGTTTCGCTCCTCTTGGCCTGCCAGCTCTGCAGCGCCAACATTATGGACTTGCCCGAAGATATCCCATGGACTCAGGCAATCAACAAGGAACTCTGCAAACCAGGAGCTCACACTGATGCTGTTGCCCAAAAGTTTTTTGCCTGCTACGACGAAAGCATTGTACCAGTAAGTATTCCATTTTTTATTACAGATAACTGAAGAAATTATAATAATTTACAAATCTATATGACATTTTGTGATTCGTTTTTCAGGGAGGACAGCAATTCGTTAGATGCATGGATATTGTTTACGGAGTTAGAATGAATTCAGAAAAGGGTATCGACACAGTTTGCGCTGCCAGCAGCAAATTTCCTTTGGTAAGCTTCAAATAAATAGCCAGATAACTATAAAACTTCCGCATGCCGAACAAGCATAGATAATTCAGAATAAGTAAATAATAGCAGAACTGGTATCTAATTTGTGTTTTGCATATTTTTAGTATGCCGGTTGTATTCTGAAAAGATTACCTCTTTTCGCCCATGTGTTGCCTTCTAATGCCATTCATAAACTCAACGTAAGTAAACATTTAATTTAATCTAAATAGAAAAATATTTCCGCACAAAAGTAACAGGGAGATAATATACTTATTTCGCTTTTCAGGAATGTCAAGGAGGCGTTTTGGGAGTTGCACCGCCAGCATAAAATTTTGTAGTGCCAAAAATCGACAAACCGTTAAATTTCATGTGAATTTGTTCTTTCCAGTTTTAAATAAAGTTAACATAATTGGCTATATATAAAATTTAGGTTCCCTCTCCTAAAAATGCACTTTATTGTCTTTTCATTGGTGATTTCCATAATCCGGGAAATTTCTAAATACAGCCAGGGTGCCGTAAAATTCAAAAATGCAGTGATTATTTTAATGATCGTGGGCCATCATCACCATGGTTAAGAAGTGATTCCCTTTTAGAAAAGCCCTACAAGAAATGTATTGCTTCATATGCATGCTTCTAGTAGTAAATAGTTAATTTATGCAAATAGAAAAACTTAAAATCTCATTAACGTGCTTGAATTAGGACCATCATTTTGAGCAGCAACTTAATTACGTCCCATTACGTCCGATGTATAATTTGCAATTATAAATGAAAATTCAAATGTTCGTGTTAGGTGTTAAGAAGTAAACCACTGCTGATATCTTGGTTTTCAAATCTCAGTATTCACAAAAGGCACCGTATATATGACTATTTTCGAGGTCGAATCCAATACTTTTGAGTTGCTCTTTCACAGTTTCTATATGTCCTCATCCGTAAGAGATTCTTTTTCTCAATCAGTCCAAACCTAGGAACCTCAGGAGGTTCCTGAGGAACCTTTTTTTGAAGGAACTTCAGCAGGTTCCTCAGGAACCTCCTGAGGTTCCAAGGAACTCCAGGAGGTTCCTGAGGAACTTTTTTTGAGTGGAAAAAGTTCCTGGGGAACCTCCTGAGGTTCCCCACGTGACGGACATGTGACAGGGGAACCTCCACAGGTTCCTCAGGAACCTCTTGAGGTTCCAACTAGGAACCTCTTGAGGTTCCTAGGTTTGGACTGTCAATGTGATAGGTGCATCACATTTTTAGGTCGCAAAACTTTTAGGATTGCTGTAAAATCTAACTTTTGCTTACTTGTGTATGAAAATGTTGTCAAAACCTAAACTGCTACCTTATTATCCCCTCCCTTAACAATATTATACCAATTGTCTTGTTGGAAACCTCGAATTTTCGAATATTTCACAACGTATTTAATCGAAATTGCAGTTTTTGTTTTTTGGGGAAGAAAAAGATTTTGACAGATGATTTTAGGGCTTCGACTAGGGTCACGAAGCGGGCAAACGGAGATTTACTTTTCTAGACGCATTTGCACTCAACGTAGACAATGTTGTCAATCTGGAAAATACGACCTCAAATTTTGTGTACTGATGAATATATCAATAATGTAAGCCGTTTAATGACACCTGTGAGATGCTGGTAATATACCACTTATATGCATATTTAGTACGAACGGAAAATTAATCCATACTACGTAATAGTAAATTTCTGAAAAATTCATTTGAAAACGATTAGTTTGACATCCATCCTCCATTTTGGCTATCAAAACGAGTGTGGTGTGATAAAAAAAAATGAAAAAAACGGCTTTGACATTATTGGCGGTGGGTACAATCAATTAAAGCAACAAAATATTTTTGAGCCTAAAACGTCTCGGGAGAAATACTCATGTAATCAGAATGTTCAGGCCAACAAACACGGGGCAATTTTTGCAATGAGTATATAAGCCGTGGGTGCAATAAAATTGGATTAATGTGATGATACCATTGCTTTACTTAACTCAAGGATAGTGAATTTACTGTGGTTTGTCGGATCATTCAATTAATAAATCATTCATAAAGGGATCATAAAGTAAGTCACCATAAACAAACTATACCAATAAAAAGCATGTTTACCAATTTGTGATTGCACTATTTGTATAAAAGATTAATATTTTAAATAATAACAATTGCCCATATTACGTAGAATATATAGGTTAGTACGTCAAATCTATTAATATCTCAATTAGCTAATGCAACACTTTACCTAACAAAGTATCGGAAATTCTTGATGAATGGTAAGTATCCACCAAACTGAATTCTGCATTTACGGCTTGCATCATTAACAGCCAACTCGGCATTCTGTCAATAACAGCACAGCTTCACAATCAAAACAAAGTAGAAAGTAGTGTACTAAACCCAGCGCTACACAACGGTAACAGGACTTTTCTAATCGGACGACAGTTCACCTCATTTACTTTTCACGTCACGACTCTTCACCTCAAGACTACAACTCAAAAATTGAACTCAGTGATCGTTCTTCAATCAAATGCCAAATTATGCCCCAAATTTCAATAATGGAATTTGGAAGCCAGAGTAGTCACAGATCCGTTGGGAGTAAGTTCAACTATGAACAGAAAATCTGACTGGCAGACAGACGGGGGTGGACAGATGGTTTCCAGCGTATTATAAAATAGCTAACAGCACAATTACAAAGTTTTAAGTAATTATCTCAAAATGCAGATAGACGGTCAGACAAACGGACGTTGGATGCAAAAAATGCACCTGAAAGTGAAATGTGCTGAAAGTCTACCTCAAATATGTCCTGAAAATCCCCCTTAAATTAGGTACTGCAAGTAATCCTTAAATTAGGTACTAAAAGTCCCCCTTAAATTAGGGGCTGAAAGTCTCCCTTAAATTAGGGGCTGAAAGTTCCCCTTAAAGTAGGCGCTGAAAATCCGCCTCAAATTAGGTGCTGAAAACCCACCTCAATTTGGTGTCTCAATTTGGTGCTCAAAGTTCACCTTAATTTTTCTGCATTCACAACACTTGGAACTGTAGGCTCCATATTATTCTATTTGTTTAATGGATTTCATTGATCGATCACACCCATTTTCGCATTAGATCTTCCTGTAGACCCCAAAAGCATACTAAAGACGTTTTAGCAAATTATATCAAACCGTTCATGGGTTAAAGAACCAGCAGCCAGACGGACACACAGACTGTTCGGGGCATTCTGGCAAAATAGCTTCCGCTACTAAATAGTCGTTTAGAGACGGTTTAAAGTAATTCACATATCGCAGTATCAGAAGCAGAAGTAAAGCCGTAAAGTCAGACCGTTTAAGAATTTTTATAAAGTAGACGTGTATGTATGCCAAAAAGTGCATATTTTACAGGGAATGAGCCAACAGAGATTTGGAATAAATATTTTTTTTAGATATTTGTACTTATGATGAAACATCATGGGAGTTATTGAAATGACTGGGGATATATAATAAATCAAATCACAAATCAGTCATTTTGTAAATGCAAAACAGGATTACAAGTTCCATTTCATAATAAAAAGGCTTTTGCATTTTTATAAAAGTATATCAAAAATTTGTATAAAAGTGGGTGACAGTCATTAGGTTATAGTGAGTTAGTAAATAAAAATCGAACAAACGCGTCATTTTCAAAATAATATCTGAAATTAATACACACAAGCAAGCAACAGTTCTGAATTATTGCCTAAGTATACCGCCATGCGCTGTGAAGTTGTTGGGTTACTCATTTTAACTTCGGGGATTTTATTTTCCAGTAGTAGTAACATCCCAAACGAAGGTAATTTTAAATAAGCTTTCATAAATTCAATAAAATCTAAATTTCTTGATAGATATCTAGTAAATGTTTCCTATAATGGTCAACGAATCAACGAACGCTAATAGTTGAATAACTAATACGTACTTCAATTAAAAGCTTACAGTGTTTTTTAAAGAATTTAATACATCATTTAATTGCTTCATACATACTTTAGTAAAGTGCACAAAACTAAAAGCTAGCGAATCTTTAAATAATTGCTAATATCATGTAACGGTTTCACTAAAAGGCCCCCCCCCCAAAATGGATTTGGCCCCCCCTAAATAAATGGCCCACCCCTATAAGGTGACCATATTTTTCCATGGTACACACTGCATGGACACAAAAGACCCCTCTAATGTATTTGGCCCCCCCTAATGTATTTGGCCCCCCCCTAATGTATTTGGCCCCCCCTAATGTATTTGGCCTCCCCTAATGTATTTGGCCCCCCCTAATGTATTTGGCCCCCCCTAATGTATTTGGCCCCCCCTAATGTATTTGGCCCCCCCTAATGTATTTGGCCCCCCTAATGTATTTGGCCCCCCTAATGTATTTGGCCCCCCCTAATGTATTTGGCCCCCCCTAATGTATTTGGCCCCCCCCTAATGTATTTGGCCCCCCCTAATGTATTTGGTCCCCCCTAATGTATTTGGCCCCCCTAATGTGTTTGGCCCCCCCTAATGTATTTGTTGCCCCCCCTTATTTGGCTCCCCCCAATGTATTTGCCGCCCCCCCCAATGTATTTGGCCCCCCTAATGTATTTGGCCCCCGTAATGTCTAATAATAAAAAAATTATTTACCTACATTAAAGTCTGTTTATTTTTTATTAGGTTAGGTTAGAAAAATGCGCGTTAGACTGTTGAGCAACAGTGAATTAAAGCATGAAATGCGCAAAGCGTAATTTTCTAACCTAACCTAATAAAAAATATATCAACATTGAAATTTGTTTATTTTTTATTAGGTTAGGTTAGGTAAATTTCCGTTACGCTGTGCATGCTTAAAGTAATGTGGGCTCAACAGCCTAAGGCGTATTTTCCATACCTAACATAATAAACAATATGTCAACATTAAAAACTGTTTATTTTTTATTAGGTTAGGTTAGAGAAAAGCTCGTTAGATTGTTGAGCAAGGTTATGTATGGAAAATACGCCTTAGGCTGTTGAGCCCACATTACTTTAAACATGCAAAGCGTAACGGGTATTTTTCTAACCTAACCTAATAAAAAATAAACAAACATTAATGTTGACATATTGTTTATTAGGTTTGGTATGGAAAATACGCCTTAGGCTGTTGAGCCCACATTACTTTAAGCATGCACAGCGTAACGGAAATTTACCTAACCTAACCTAATAAAAATAAACAAATTTCAATGTTGATATATTTATTAGGTTAGGTTTGAAAAATGCGCGTTGCGCTTTTCATGCTTTAATTAACTGTTGCTCAACAGTCTAACGCGCATTTTTCTAACCTAACCTAATAAAAAATAAACAGACTTTAATGTAGGTAAATAATTTTTTTATTATTAGACATTACGGGGGCCAAATACATTAGGGGGGCCAAATACATTGGGGGGGGGCGGCAAATACATTGGGGGGAGCCAAATAAGGGGGGGCAAATCCAAATACATTAGGGGGGGGGGGCCAAATACATTAGGGGGGCCAAATACATTAGAGGGGGGCCAAATACATTAGGGGGGGCCAAATACATTAGAGGGGGGCCAAATACATGGGGCCAAATACATTAGGGGGGGCTAAATACATTAGGGGGGGCCAAATACATTAGGGGGGGCCAAATACATTAGGGGGGGCCAAATACATTAGGGGGGCCAAATACATTAGGGGGGGCCAAATACATTAGGGGGGGCCAAATACATTAGGGGGGGCCAAATACATTAGGGGGGCCAAATACATTAGGGGGGGCCAAATACATTAGGGGGGTCAAATACATTAGGGGGGGCCAAATACATTAGGGGGGGCCAAATATATTAGGGGGGCCAAATACATTAGGGGGGCCAAATACATTAGGGGGGTCTTTTGTGTCCATGCAATGTGTACCATGGAAAAATATGGTCACCTTATAGGGGTGGGCCATTTATTTAGGGGGGGCCAAATCCATTTTGGGGGGGCCTTTTAGTGAAACTGTATCATGTAATATTCCAAAAAGGTATTATAAAAAAGTTTAATAAATCAACTTCAACGTATTTCAATTTTAATTATCAGAATTTACCACATGATCTACAAGACACGATGAAAACATCAGACTCGTTTTATCACCGTAAAGAGCGATTAGTTCATTATTTTTTAATTAGAGCTTTGGGTTTACTAGCAGTTTGTGCTATAAACCTAATGAGGTTTTGCACCAAGATATAAATCTTTTTGGTGACTTATTTGGTCAAAGAATAACAAGTAAATACAGTATTATATCACCTAAGTTAAATGCACATTTTATGGAAAAATCGTACACGCAAAAGTAATAAATTAATAATTGTGAATAATTTTTTGTGAAGATGTGATTAAAGCGCACCAATCTTCCGACATGCGTCTAGTGGGCCAAGTGGGGAAGAAGATATTTTTTATAAGCAACAACGCTGTATGATATAACTTTTTCTAATATATTTGACCTAATGCCGTTACAAGTTAGTTGAAGTTACATTGTCAAATATCTATAATCGAATCTTAGACAAGGGATGGAAATTGGATGCATGCAAACGAAGTAAGATGCCAAGAGGCAGGCCTACAACTGGCTAAATTTGAAAACCGTCAGGAATCCGACTACGTGTATGGGGTGGAGGGAGACATTTGTAAGAAATTTTAAAAGAGGTACGAAGTAATGTAATTTTTGGGACGTGAGTTAATTATTGCTATGTTTTCTTGAAATTCCAGGGTTCTGGGTGGCTGCTAGTTTGAAAGGCCAGTTTGATTATGCGTCAAAATTTCAATTCGAATGGAATGATGGAACAAATATAGCAGATGGATTAAATTTCATCCATATGTCAGATAGTTGGTTATGCGTTTCTTACTTTAGAGATGGCCTATATCCCACCGGTTGTCTTTCCGAGAGGCTTCCATCTCTGTGTCAACTTACTCTACCGTGATAATTTAAACCTTTCCTTATAACTCAACGTTATTGCTAAACTATTTTCTTTATATTTATTCTCCTATTATTGTATTCATGCATCTTAATAAATTTGCATTCAAGAATGGTTGAGACTTCAATTTCTGCATGTTAAATTCGTTTGCTATTAATTCACCGAAAATAATTAGCAGAGGCACTAGAGTAGTACTTAGTACTCTAGTTCGCAGGTTCCTTATGACTTCTTGATACAAAGGTTAAATCCTCCCAAAATTGATTCTTCGAAAATCTTTTTTCATTTCACGAATCTATTTAAGTGGTAGAATGTTCAGTACTTGCAGATTCTCTGATTTCTAAAATTGCAACAGAAAACAACTAGGCATTAATTGCCTTACTCCAAATGTCAAGTTGAATTGTAAACAGAAACCGCATTAGGATGAATTCAAACATATTTTTGTTGTTCACATTATACAAAAAAATACCGTCAAAAATGAATTCATTCTCTTAGTCTAAGATACAACATCTTAGAAACTTTTTATGTATAGCGCTTTACGTATAACCATACTTTTGCCTATATTTACTTGAAAGATCTGTTTTTCTTGCGCAGTATAATAAGATTCTTCCTATATCGTGTAGTATGATGGTGTTAGTATATAGAAATTTTACATTTCTCTGGTAGGTTATCAAATTAATTCATTAATATTTATTAAAAGCAGAATATGTGATAAGGCTTTATTATAACATTTTTTCTGTGACCTAGACCTCTATGCGCAAATGAGAGCCGAAAAACTATTACGTTATGCTATGCTACCAGAAAATGATCGTTTGAGGTTGAATTCCCCTAAGAATAAACTACTTGCAAAATTTAATGGAATTTTCGAATTACTATATTGTAAAATTAACTCCCCTTAAATAGTAAATAGTATACATCATTAATTTTAACATTTGCATAAAAATTAATGAAATAAATCTATAAGTAAATGTAGAAGGAAATGTAATTAATCGTTTGCGTAATTCAGTAAAATTAGATAAAACATTAGTAATCTATTTCGTCATTCATTCACAAAGTGACAATATAATATCTGTAAAAGGGTAATATGGAAATGATTAGTTTTGACTTTGACGTCGATTATTTTGGTAATCAAAACGGGAAGTGGTCTGCAACCAAAAAATGAAGAAAAAAGGTTTTGACGGTCGTTACAATTAAAGCAACAGAAACATATTTTGACTCTGAGCTGAAATTAATTCAATCGGAAACGATTAATGCTTTAACGGTCCCCAAGCATTTTGGCAAACAAAATGGTACATTGCTTGCCACTGCCACACCATTTAGGCCGACACGATGGTAAAATTGATGTTTTGAAGTATTTAAAAGACCTATTAAGTATATTAAGTATAATTCGTGAGTGCCATCCTATAATTTCGTCAATGTGGTGATACCATTGTTTTAAATAACTCAAGGAAAGTGGATCAACAATGTTATGTCAAATCTAAAATGCATTATTTATCATTCACCTCATCAATCATTCATAAGTGAAATCTACAAAATTTTTACAAATAGGAATATTTTTATTTTCGAATTGGTGACTATACTATGTATTTAAACGATTAATATTCCAAATATAAATTACACATATTACGCAGAATATAGCACTTCAAATTGATTAATATCTCAATTAACCAATGCAACACTTGGCATAACACAGTACCGGAAATTCATGATAAATGGCAATTATCGCCAAACTAAAAACTAAATTCTGCATTTACGGCTTGCATCATTAATAGCGAATAGCCATAAGCAAAACAAAGCTGAAAGTAGTACTAAACCGTTGCATTTTAACGAAGCAGATCTACAATTAATTCTATTCTTTGTTAAACTCAAAAACTGGATAATCACTAATCGTTCTACAATCAAAACTAGATTATGTCTAAAATTTCAATAATAAAATTTGGGAACCAGAGAAATCACAGAACAATCCATTGAGAGCAATCTTATAGAATTTTAAGATATTTTACCCTTCCGTGTGCTCCGAAATCTTATTAAGAGAAGATGAGACTCTGATGGCTGATGGCTAACACAAGGTTCCAACGGAGAATAATTGTCGTTTAGGGATAGCAATTTTATGAAAAGTTTGCAGCATCAGTTTACATTCAGACCCTCAAATAATTTTTATAAAGTAGCTACACAAAGTGTATGCTTTACAGGAAATGAGGTCCATTGAGATATTTGGAAAAAATATTTCTAGATATTGTACTTATGAAACATAATGGGAATAATTGAACTGGGGAGATATTGTCAATCAAATTTGTCATTTTACAACTGTAAAACAAGATTACAAGCTCTATTTGATATTACATTTTTTTTTAATTTTGCGAAGAATATATTAAAAATTTGTATAAAAGGCGGTGTTAGTAATTAGCTTATAATAAGTTTACTACACATAAAAGTAGAGTTAACTTATCATTTTCAAAATAATACCTGAAAAAATATATACACACAAGCAAAAGTCCAGAAAATTACTTTTTCAGCGTACCGCCATGCGTTGCAAAGTAATAGCAGCACTCATTTTAATTCTAGAAGTCTCATTTTCCAGTAGTATTACTCCCGTTCTAAAAGAAGGTAATTTAAAACAAATAAGTAGATTTAAAACAAATAACTTTTTATTAATTCAATTTTATTTGCTTACGTACCATCTAGCTTAGGTGCCTGAGCTTGATAAATACAAAGCGCAAAGCGTAAAGTAAATACATCCTAAAATGGTAACTGCAGTTCAACATAGGCGTTTATTTTTCAATAACTACTATTATACAGAATATAATAATATATATTATACTTCATTTAAAAGCTTATACTCTCTTTTAATTTAAACTATCATTTAATTGCTCCACATATTCTTTAAAAAGTATAAAACTAAAATCTATCAATTCATCAAATAACCTTAAATATCGTGCAATGTAAGCAAAATTTTAGCCTTTACTATAATGGATTGCAATAATGATCAAAATTTAAATTACCACATGTTCTACAAGACATGATGAAAATGCCATGCACACTCGTTTTATTCACCTTAAAGAACGATTAGTTCATTATTTTGTAAATACCATTATTATACTTTATAGAGACTATTCAATTTACACCGTAAAACTAATGAAGTTTTGCACCAAGATAAAAAAACCTTTTTGTTAAATGTTTTACTGTATTTCAAAAGAAAGAAATTAAAAAAATTTCTATATCTCCTAAGTGCAATTTTTATGGAAAAATTACACACGTCACCAGCTTACTGTTATAATTTTAAATAATGTTTTGTGCAGATGTGATCACAACACAGACACACCAATCTTCCGATATGGATCTAGTGGGGCAATTGGGGAATAAGATATTTTTTATAAGCAACAACGCTGTATGTCATAATTTTTACTAATACATTACACCAAATGCCATTCGCTAATGCCGTTTTGAGGTCAAAATGTCTTTAATCGAATTTTAGACAAGGGATGGAAATTGGATGGCTGCAAACAACTCAAGATGCAGAGAAGCAGGTCTAACATTGGCTAAATTTGAAAACAGACAGGAAGAGGGCTTCGTGCTTAGGGAGTTGGGAATGATTAGTAAGTATTCTTCCAGAAGAGGCACAGAGTAGTATAAATTCTGTGACTTGAATTTGCAAACTGATGATGTTTTCTTGAAATTCCAGGGTTCTGGATGAGTGGTAGTATGAAAGGACAGTTTCAGCAAGTACCGACAAAAGAATACTTCGAATGGAATGATGGAACAGATATAGCAACTGAATTAAGTTTTATCCATATGGCACACGAATGGTTATGCATTTCGTATCAAGGTAATGTCCAGGGAAGGAAAAAGCCAGCTTTTTGGCTTTTGGCTTTTTGGGCTTTTTGATGAAAAAGCCAGCTCGCAAAATAGGAAAAAGCTGGCTTTTGGCTTTTTGGCTTTTTGCTCTGACGTCAACAGGCAACTACCAATAAGAAAAATACACTGAAATGTTATTCTATTGATGTTATTCAAGTGGAATTCAGTACATAATCCATTATTATTTTACTTTAATTAATTAAAACCTGCAATAGTGTCAATAAACATGAAAATGTAGAAATATCAAAGTTTGGAAATGTACACTGGATGGCAGTTGGGGTATCAAAAAGCCAAAAAGCTCAAAAAGCTCAAAAAGCCCAAAAAGCCCAAAAAGCTGGCTTTTTGGCTTTTTGCTGCAAAAAGCCGAGCTTTTTCCTTCCCTGGTAATGTCCTCTATCCCACTAATTGCCTATCCCAGACGTACCCATCTCTGTGTCAGCTTGTTCTACCAGGATAATTTAAGACCTTTGCTTAACTCAATGTTGTTAACAATTTTCTGCATATTGATACTATTATTGTATTCATTGCACCCTTAAAATAAAATTGCATTTGAAAACAGTTGAGACCAAAATTGCTTCATTATGAGTCTATGTACCATAAATTCACCGAAAATCATTAGCAGAGGCACTAAAATACTCATTATAGTCCGAATTTACTGAAACTGTGTAGCTCTTTGAAATTTTGCACTATGGTACGGAGACGGACTTCTTGATAACAAAGTTTAATCATCTTGAAATTGGTTTTTCTTGTTTTCATTTGATGAATGTATTCAAGGGGTAGAATGTTCAGTGCATACAGATGCTGTTTTCAAAAATCGCAGCAGAAGGCAACTATACACTACCTTACTCCAAATGTCAAGTCGAATATATTGTAACTAGAAACTGCAATCGAAGAATTCAAACATACTTTTGCTGTTCACATTACAGATATACTTTTTGTGAAGCAAGAGTCGCGGCGCTTTCATTTTCTTTTTCAAAAAATATTTGCGAAGAAATATTTTACATAATGCGGTAATACATATGAATCTGTGAAAATAGGTTTTATTGAATAGTTTACTTTAAAGAAGCACAGCACTGCACTTTGGCATTTATAAATAGCACTGCATAACCAAACAAAAGTAGAATGTTGTAAATATTTATGTGAGACATTCTTACCACCTTAGAATCTTTTTATTTATAGCGCATTTGCATAACCACACTTTTGCCTATATTTACTTGAAAGATGTGTTTTAACTGTACAGTCTACTAAATATCTGCAATTTCCGATAGAGTACACGACGGTGTTAGTATCGGACAATTTTACATTGCTCTGGTGAGTTACCAAACTGATCCACAAGTATTTAACAAGAGTAGAATATGTGATAAGGCTTTTACAATATTTATTCTTTGTGACCTCGACCTCATGAGCGAATGAGAACCGCAAATTATTTAGGTTATACTACTAGATATTGATTAAAGTTATATTTTAACAAGAACAAATAATTTGCACAGTTTAATGGAGCTATCGAATTGCCAACTTACTGTAAACTTAAACTTTGTAAATGGTATATACTTATTTTTTTAATATTTGGACAAAATTTAATAAAACAAGTCTAAATAAACGTAGAATTTCGTCAAGTCCATCACGATAAGGACAACAGTTTTACAATCACATAAAACAATATTAGAACACATGACAATTAGAACACTCCGGTCTTTCCTTTAACCTGTGGTTATTGTAACGAGGCAATAGTACAGTTTTTCCGAATATGCGGGTTGCAGTTGTCCGAGCAGGATACTACACTAATATACTAACCACAAGACAAGATAGATAAACATAAGATAAAAAATGACAACTCATATTCCTATTAACAATTACTAGACTTCTACGCAGCTCATAAGCTAATAATATTAGTGTTAACTTTCATCTGCTTTGCTGTACGTTCTATTAAATTTTGAAATCGTAGAAATGGTTAATTGCAACTAAAAGGGTCGACCAGATATATTCGTTTGTATTAATCTCCCGCTGACATAGTTTGCACACATTATCTTATCGTTATCTTTTTGCGATAAAAGTGGTTCATCTACGCGTATGGCTTTAATTCTGTATTTTGGTTTGCGAAATGTTACTGTGAAAATCGTTACTTGTAACTTGCTGAAATATACAAATGAGTTCAAAATTATGTTTCTATTACGGAAGTTAGTTTCAATCAAGCTGATGTTAACTGTAACCACTGTGATAACGTTAAGTAGTGTTTTAATTTACTGGAAATTTACTTTAGTAGACAACGATCAGACTCAAATGCATTTCAATTGTAAGTGATATAAGACATATATAGCTTAAATTTAAAAAAGTATTTAACCATAATTCAGAGTAAATTAATTTTCATAGATTTCAAAATGAAAAGTCTTAGTGAAAATAAGAAATGGAGTTACATAGTAGATACGTCAAATTGTAAAATCATCAATGTTAGCGAATGGAACGAGAGTATAATAAACTTTTACCGTCCACCAGAATTCGATGACCCAGTTTGGCCTTTTGAATGTCATAAAAGGTCTATAAGGCATTGGACTTATGTGGAAAATTCGGTAAGCTAAATTGTTACAATTAAGCAATGGTTAATTTGTCAAATCTAGCATCGTGTTGAGGTACAAAACTGCCTTCAATATTGTTCATTAGTTGCTTTCAGAATCTTGTTATAAACGAGACAGCACTTCGTGAAACCGGATACAGCATGCAGTCGATAACTTGTTGTTACAAAACCATTACACGTGTAGAACAGTCTTACGAAGCTTTTGACGAAAACGCTGATACAACAATAAAGTAAGAAAAAATATTAAATAGGTAAAAGGAAATACTTTTTATGCAGTGAGGGCTCACATATTTAATACTCAAAAAATGAACAGATTTTCAAGACAATGCTTTCCAATGAAGCAAACTACAGAAATGAACCATGAATTCGTGCGGGTCATTTGCAGGCCGAAATATTTTCCAGTTCCAGACGGTATTTTGTATAGACAATTTCATCCAATTCCGCTTAAAAAAGTAATACCATCGGATAAGTTTAAGTATTGGAAAAATCAAGTCAACGACCTGCCACCAAATATTTTTATTTTGGGAATCGATACTTTATCTCGACTGAATTTCAGAAGAGGAATGCCAAAAACGAGAGCAGTGCTGGAGAAAGGCGGTGCTGTTGAAATGTTCGGTTATACTAAAGGTGGGTTGCAATAAAACTTATACATACTATTTTACTATTTCAATCCTTGTGAGACAATTTTAAGAACAAATTACTGTCTTTAAGACTGTACACATATCCTCAAAAAGTTGCATATCCATATAATTCTGATTTCCAAAGCATTTCATGTACTTATGGATTGTTGTCAAAATTAAATCAAACAACCAGGAAGTATTTTCTGCATTTTTATGCTTTGAGAAGGATATAAGACAAACTAACATTTTTCCGCTCTTTGGTATATAATATAATGAATAAGTTATAAACAAAGCTCATTCTGCAGTATATTCGCTTTACCATTTTCCAGTTGGAGAGAACACTTGGCCAAATCTGGCAGTTTTGGTTTCCGGCTATCGAGGTGATACATTGAAAAGTATTTGTTGGAAAAACATCACGGACAAACGTCATGATTTTTGTCCTTATGTATGGAGAGATTTTGCAAGAGCCAATTACGTAACAGCAATAGTGGAAGACAGAATCGATATTAGTCTTTTTCAATTCTTTATGACTGGATTCATTAAAAAACCGGTTGATTTCTATTTCCGACCGTTTATGCTCGGAGTATATTATCATCAACCTTACGCTCAACATTTAAAAAAGCGTCCAAAGGTATTTATTTCGAATGACATACAGACAAATATCTGATTCTGGATTAGTTTTAGATTAGTTTAATATTTCTTACAGCATTTATTGAATACTTTTTGTAGGTGAATGCAATGGACTGCGTAGGACATAAAACGGTTGACCAAGTAATGCTGGAATACAATCAAGGACTAGCAAACCTATCTTTACCTGTATTCTCTTTTACTTGGAATACAAATCTTGCTCATGAGGATATGACAGCTCCTCGTAACGTTGACCACTTATATGCTGAATTCTTTGAGAAAGAATTCAGGAAACCGAATACGATATTTATTTTTATGAGTGATCATGGATCAAGGCATGGACCCTTAAGGCGCACCTTTGCTGGTTGGTACGAAGACAAGCTTCCCAACTTGTGGATTTACTTAAGTGAGGATCTGCGTGACAAATACTCTGATTGGCAAACAAATTTAATGGAAAACTCGAAGTTGGTTTATTTATATTTACTCTTTTGTATTTATATTTACCAAAAAGAAATTTGAATTACAACATCCGTGATTTCTCACAGGAAATTGGTGACCGCTTTTGATATTCATCAAACACTTTTACATATCTTGGAAAATACAACTGAAGTGAAAATTTCTAAAGAATTTCCGGGAAATTCTTTATTTCTCCCACTATCTGATCGAACTTGCAGCGAAGCAAATATTTACTCTGAATTTTGTCCCTGCTCCGTACCGGAGACTCTATCTGTATCAAATCCAGCCCTTCAGTCAGCAGCAACAGCAGTTTTAGAAGTCCTTAACAACCAGTTACCCGAACCGTGCGCAACTCTTACATTAGGGAAAGTAACTGCTGGAGCCATTCTTAATAAGTTTAAGACAGAATCAGCTTACGTCGTAACATTTTTTGCACAACCTGGGGATATATTCATTGAAGCCCATGTTAAATATGCTTCAAAGACAAAGTTGTATGATGCCACAAGTGAATTAACAAGACTTAACAAAATGATCAGAAACGTCAACTGCATTAAAGATTCCAGACTAGAGAAATTTTGCTATTGTCCATAATGTAAAATAATTAAATTTTTCTTTATTATTTTTTATTTAGAATAAAATATCTCCTGCAATATAAACGTTGTCAACCACTATTATAAGCTTCCTAATGACTGTAAAATATGAGTAAGGCAATATTAGCCGACACAATAAACTCTAGTAACTAATGCTATATAATATATTTATTAAGGATATACTGCTAGGATATTACTAGTCAAACAAATAAGCAATAGAGTAGAATCTATATAGTAATCATGAGGTTCACTCTTCAATTGAAAGAATAATTAGTGTACTATATAGGATACTCCACTTAGCATTTAGGGGATACTTAATAATTCCTGGAATTTGTATATGTAATTATATCTTAAGGAATATGAACATAATACCCCATTCATTGTTTAGTAGTTTGGGTTTATTTGCCCAAGATAGCTTCCATTGAAACTGTCAATACAATTTTATCCGCCTTAAATATTCTATATCCCCGATACAACTTGTTCGTCCAATACATATAACTAAGTTATTAACAACATTACAATAAAACCTGCTGTCATTCTATTTTTTGAAAATTTTATTACTACAATTTTCTGTTTTTGATTTGATAATTTATTTTTAAAAATTTCCTTGAAAGTTTTTGATGAAAATAATATCTATGTTAACTACTGAAAATCCTTTTCATATATATTTATCTATCTATCCTGTCCAGTGAAACCGATTAGAAATATTTAAAAAGTTGTTAATACCCACTTCCAATTTGTGACATAGGTATATATTTTTGAGGACCATGCTAAGTAATTTCGCATTCTATAGAATACAGATATAAGGCACCTTGGATTCTAAATGTACTTCTCAATATGTTATGCTATTTGCACGAATAATATGTTAAAGTTATGCTGTATTGACCTTCTAAATGTTTCAGTGTTGTATTCTCGCTGTCGGTTAGTGTTTGCATAGGTCAGCCCATTGTAAGCATCGCATCGTCGCCACAGGAAGATGAACCTTTCTGTCGATGGAAAACAGGCAATTAGGACATTTAAAGTTAAAGTTCGCCTTACTTTGTTACCACGAAAAACAATAATTCACTTTAGATATTTGTCTAAAATCTACATTCACATTAATTAGAGTTTAGATTAATTTGAAACTGTTCGATTTTCTAATTTTGGAAACTTAATACATACAGCAAAGCAAATATTATGTCTACAAGTTCAGTATTGTGTGTATTAGTACTAAAGTTCATTATTACAATCATCAGTTTAAAATTCGTAGTGGGAAATAATTCCAATGTTTTGAAACAGATAACTGTTCAAGAAAAAGAATGCTACATTCAGTTTATGTTCTATATGTTACCAGGCGAAACAAATAGCATATCAAAAATATATGGCGAATTGCAATACATTGAAGTTCCGTATTTTCTAACAAGATTTGATGAACTACAAAAAAATTTCTCGCTGAATTATAATTGTACCTATGTGAAAATAGAAGAACAACTGAAGGAAATACGAAGGACCGAAAAGTTTGGAAACTGTTTACATATCGAGAATAATACGATTGGAAACAAATTGGGAATACCGACGTCCCTGTCTCGTCTCTACTGTGTTGCTCATATTGCAATAAATTTAAATACAACGAATATTGTTGAAGCGGCTCTAACTGAATATGTCACGCATAATTTACGTTATTCAAATATGAATTCAAATTTGAAAATGGTTCCCCACTTGGGAGATATCAAAAAACGAGATATGCATTCTGCACAACGTACGACGATATACATTCTCGTTTTGAAAAAAGTTATTCACACAGAAAATAACCAACAACTATTTCTAGGGAACTTTCAAAGGCAATTTCTGTATGGCGATCTTGCTTTGGGTTTAAATACAATTTATCTGATTGCATCGCTTGAAGAAGGAATAAATGGAAAAGATTTATATTTCCTTTGTGCAGGATGTAGCCATTATGAATCATCGAAACAAATTTATTACTTAGCAGATCGACTTATTCCGGGGAACATTATGAAATTTAAAGGGAAATATAAATATGCATTTCAACAAATGTTATTAAATAAAATCAGTAGTATCTTTATAGTACCTGACCCCACTTCAAATTATTACGGTCCCTCTTTGCAAATTGACAGACATTCCATGTCTTTCAGAAACGGAATTGGATTTCAGATTGTTCTCTCTTCTCTTCTCCTTCATGGAATACTAAACGCTACAATTGGCACCTACCGTATACCAAATCCAAAATCCGCTATAAAATTTTACATGGACTTCGATGTTGAATCTACTGACTTTGTTGATGATTATGCTGCATTTCCTACCGGTTCTGACTATTACACTTACATTTCTTGCGTTGTTCTTGAAGATGAAAAGTTGTCATTTAAAGGTTACATTTCACCATTTCAATGGCCAGTTTGGATTGGAATTCTCCTAGTGGTTTTCACAGTTACAATATTTTTGTATTTTTCCCTCAGAGTAAAATCTGGAGAAAGTTATCCATTCTTTTTGGTCTTCTTTGCCCCAATAATGGACAGGTGCTATGTGATCCCTAGAAAATATGAAAAGTTATTGTGGTTAAAATTCATTTTAGGTCCATATTTATTAATATTCATTGTATTAACTAATGGCTACACTGGAATTGCCATTTCAGATTTAGTAGAACCAAGACCAGTTAAACTAATTGATTCCATTGACATGATAGCCAATCTCAGCCAAATTTCTTCCTTTAGTCCGCTTATATTTGCTCCACAAAATGAACCCTTCCTTCTAAACATGTTCTCTGCTCAATATTTATTAGAAGATTTACAGCCGTATTGCACAGCCCCTAAAAACGAAACAAAAGACGAAGAAGCCTGTAACTTTCTCTATACAGAACACTCCAATGGTTCTTTTCCCCTTTCCAATTCTATAACAAATTTTCTTAATAAAAGAAAAATCTATAGTATAATTTCCCTATATGACAAAATTTCGGCTTTAAATATTTCAAAAACTAATATCAACTCGACAACAATTCAATTCAACAGACATGTCATTAGTGCTGTTCAAAATACAGTAAGATTTCCTACCAGATTTCCCGAAATGAGTCCCCAAACATGGATTTCTGAATGTAACAATTCCATTTTCTTTGACACACATCAGGCAATTCATTGGTTCCTTAATGCTCCATACTGGAACAACCAAAATCAACCGAAACGAAAACTATATTTTGGAACTCGGGAAAATGCAATACTGAAACAAACTAAAATGCTATTTATAAAAACGAGCGCTTTATTTGGAATGTTTTGGAATACAAGGTTACTTTTCTTTTCTCAAAGTGGTCTATATGAACAATTGGAGATTTTGTATTCTAAATTAAACTTTACTTTGTGCAACCATTGCTTGGAAAGCAGCAAACCAAGAGCGTTAACGTTATATAATTCAAACTTATCTTCTATATTTATTGTAACCATGATTTTCTTCACGTTAAGCCTTTTAGTGCTTTGTTGGGAATGCAAGTTTAAAATTTATCTTTGGATGCGTCAAAAGGAGCCAATTACTGCATTTGCAAGAAAATTAAAAATCAAACTCAGGATAAATAAGGCGTAACAGCTAGGTAATATCATATTTCACGTATGTATGTATTTTACTGTCAATTTCCTTTCAAGAAGACTATTACATCACAAGAATAAAATCGTATAGTCAAGTAGCTAATGAACTATAGGAAAAATCAATAGCATGCTTACATATTCTTTTCAGAGTACATATAGTTATATTGATATTGATTTATATCATCATTGTAATTTCCATACATATATTATTATCACCGGCAATATGTTCTAGCTCACTTTGTTGATGTTTAAGTAGATAGGCTTTTAAGTGTAGTTTAACTTTTTAAATTAATAATACATTATATTTCAGAAATGAACTTACAATTTCTATTTGTATTACATCTTACACCCTAAGATTACAAAATCATTTTGTCAAAAGTTTGAAGATTGAAAATTATCTTTAGTAATAAAGTGCGTCATTAAATCCGCATATTGACGAAGTAAGAAACATTAAATACATAATAAATACTTCATAATTTCACGTTACCGTTCTATTTAAACATTTTCATTTATATGTTCGTTTTCTCCGGTGTGGGAAACCATGTGTTCCCGTAAAGATGGATTATAAAAAAACTCCTTGTGACAAATGCTGCATTTAAATGGTTTTTCTCTTTTGTGGATTCCTGCATGTGTTTCCAGCAAGTCAGAGGACTTAAAACGCTTATGGCAAATTTCACATTTACAGGTAAATGGTGGTTCCAAATCTCGTAGATGTAGCTTAACGTGGGAATTTAAATCATAGGTACTTATAAAACAATCGCCACACATTTCGCAAATGAATGGAGTCGTATCTTTATGATAAGTTTTTAAGTGTATGTTTAACTCGTCATATTTTAAGAAACTTTTTTCACAGAAGTCACACTTAAATGATACTTTGGAGCGTAACGCAACGTGCTTTTTGTAATATGGAAGAATTGCAAATGTTTTGCCACATATTCCACATTTGCATTTATGTTCAATAATTTTGTCGTGACTTTTCAGATGTCGTCGCAAATTCTCTTCCGATGAGATTTCCTTATCATCTATTCCATCCTTGGTCCCTTCATCAACTTTTTCTGAGTCCTTTGGTTCTGAAGAATACATTTCTTCAAAACTTTCAGCACTTGATTTAGGCGCATTTTCAGAATCGTCATTTTCAGTGTTTGGATAATGTGAATTATAATCAGGTTCTTCAAAATTTTCAGTAACTGGGTCATGCGGGTAATTACGTTTGCCAGGATTTCCCGTGATAGATTCAATTGAAAAGTCTGGTTGGTTATTTCTATCAGGATTTGATTTCTCTGAATAGTGAGATGCAGCTTCCCGATCACGTTGTTCTGAATAGATTTAATACAAGAAGTATTGAAAATGACGACAAGCAAACACAATTAATATTCATTATAATAAGAATGAAACATAAAAATGATAATTAAAACTATTGTTGGCTGCTTGTCTTTGTACCTTGGATGATATAAGATCGAACTTTTTTGTTTACTTCATTGGCGTAGTCCACTTCTTCCTCGCCTTGATGTTTTATAGAAAAAATTACAGCTGTTTTGAATTTCTCTTGCAGTCTCTTATATCTGTTCTGCAAGATGGAAATTTCATCGAATATACGTTTGGCTTCAATAATTACATTTGAACAGCTATTGCAGCAATTGAGCGAAAAACATGGATCACCATATTCTTGCAAGAACTCACAATATATATCTTGAGGAATCCCCATAAATTGGCGCAAGAGGAACATTGTTTGCAATTCCTTCACAACTGTTTTACTTCCATCATCTACATCCATTAAAAATACATGTAAGGGATTTATTAAATATTTTCTGCAATAATAAATCACCAACGTGCAGTAAAAACCATATGCATTAATGGATTACATTTTTTATTATTGAAATAAAATACCAGTGGAAAACATATGGTCATGACTTCCGCCGTTATCATTCTCGTCATCTATTTTTACTATGTGCAAGCTATTATTGAGACAAACCAAACATTGAGTCATCGTTGTTTCAATTATAAGTTACAAAATCCGCCGACAAACATCTAAAAGACAACAACAAACAATATGTAAGATGTAAGACAGTATAAATACGTAATGTTATTTGCGATATACCTAAAGGTGAGGCGTGAGAAATGAATCAACAAACAAATATGGATGGGTAATGAAAAAAGCTAAAAAAACACTTACTATAATAAAAATTAATTTTTATCTTAACATACCATTAAGAACACATGTGTAAAGGGACGTATTAAGTGTTACTAAATCAACATATATATATATATATATATATATATATATATATATATATATATATATATCAAATGGGTCCAAATGAATCACAGAATCAGAATTCAGAAATGAATATGTTTCAGATTAATTACTTGACATTTTTCACTTAAATACATCTGGAACACTTATAATACATTCCAACGTAGAAGTATAGTATTTACCTGATTGTTTGAATTTCCAGAATTTAATTTATTTTGAAAATAAGAAACTAATTTGGTAGTTTTGCTGAGAAATTACTCAATTCAGTCAACTGTTACAGACTTAAATTCCATGTGCTACCCGCCGATGTCTTCGCTGAATATTGCTCTAAAATTCATACTCAAGCAGTTTTATGTACATCCAACCTAAGCCAATTAATTCTAGTTGGATAAAGAATTGAACATAATTCCAATGTTTTGACTCAAATAATTGTTCACGAAAAGAAATGTCGCATTCAATTTATGTTCTATCAATTACCTGACAAAATAAATAGCGTATTAAAAATATATGACGAATTGCATATGCAGTATACCTATATACTGAAGTATCGTATTTTCTAACATGATTTGATGATACAAGTAATTCTCTCCTTGAAGTATAATTGTACATGTACATATGTGAAAATAAAAGAATATCTTCATGAAATACGAAGGACTGAAAGATTTGTGTATATTTATACATATTACATTTATTTTCATTAGTGTTCTGATTGATTTTGCAATATGTTTCCTCTACTCTTGAAATCCAGAGGAATATTCTGCTATTTTGCTATTTTTGGTATGGATCACTGAATGCTTTTTCAAACTTTTAGAATGTTTAAAATTTTTAAGACAAATGACGCACGAAAACGGCATTTCTCCCGTGTGTACCAAAGCGTGGTTTTTAAAATAGGTCATCGTTAGAAATGTTTGCCCACAAATGTCACATTGAAATGGCTTATCCTCTTCTTTAGTATTTTTGCTCAAATTCAGGCTGTGCGTTTTTTGATGATTTCTTAAAGTATCCTTTGTTTTGAATTGATTATTACAAATTTTACATTGAAAGGGTCTTTCCCCTGTGTGACTTCTTAAATGGTTCTCTAATCTTCTGCGTTCAGTGAATGTCTTCCCGCAGGAATTGCATTCATGACCGTTTTCTTCGGTGTGGGAAACCATGTGTTCCCGCAAAGATTGATTATTACCAAAATCCTTGTTGCAAATGTTGCATTTAAATGGTTTATCTTTTAAGTGGATTCCTGAATGTGCTTTTAACAATTCAGTGGACTTGAAACGCTTATGGCAAATTTCACATTTAAATGGCGTTTCCCCTTCATGAAGCTTAACGTGAGCATTTAAATCATGGCTACTTGAAAAACCTTTCCCACAGACTTCGCAAACGAATGGAGTCGCTTCTTCATGGTGAGTTTTCAAGTGTACGTTTAACTCGTAATATTTTACAAAACTTTTTTCACAGAAGTCGCACTTAAATGATATTTTGGAGTGTAACGCAACGTGCTGTTTGTAATAAGGAAGAAGGGCAAATGCTTTGCCACATATTTCGCATTTGTATTTCTGTTCAATACTCCTATCGTGAGTTTTCAGATGTCGTCGCAAATTCTCTTTCGATGATATTTTCTTATCACATATTTTGCAGGCATAACATTGCTTGTCTTCGTGATTTTTTTCCTGCTTCGGTTTCGGTTTGTGAGATTGTAAATGTGATTTCAAAGAAGATGAAGTTGAAAAGGCTTTTCCGCAGACTGGACAACAACACGGCTTCTCCCCAGTGTGTAATTTCTTATGGGTATTCAAATGCGACACGTATCTAAAGGTATTTCCACAAATATCACAGGCAAAAGGTTTCTCCCCAGTGTGAATTCTCATATGACTTTCTAAATTAGCTGGTCGATTAAATGTTTTTCCACAAATCTCGCATGTACGATTTTTAGGTTTCTGGGCTTTCGAAACTTCTTTCTGTTCCTTTACAGATGATTCCATATTTGCTTTGTGATGTTTCTTAGCAGTATTTAAATTTCTTTCGGTATCTTTAATGTGATTTCTTTCGTGACATTTTAATAACCATGCATTACGGAATGCTCTTCCACAGACACCGCAGGAATTAACATTTAATCCATACTTCGTCCCTCTACCAACCTTTTCTGAGTCCTTTGGTTCTGAAGAATACGCTTCTTCAAAACTTTCAGTCCTTGATTCAGGCGCATAGTCAGAATCGTCATTTTCAAAGCTTGTGTCGTGTGAACCATAATCAAGTTCTCCAAAATTTTCAGTAACTGGGTCATTTTGGCAGTCCACTTCATCAAAATTTCCAGTACTTGAGTGAGGCGAACAATTCGGCTTACCAAAATTTCCGGTATTTGTGTCTTGCGGGTAATTACGTTGTTGGCCAAGATTTTCCGTGCTAGATTCAATTGAAAAATCTGGCTGGTTATTTTTATCACGATTTGATTTCTCCAAATTGTGAGTTGTAGCATCCCGATCACGTTGTTCTAAATAAATTTAATACACGAAGTATTGCAAATGACGACAAACAAACACAATTAATACTTATGTAATTAAAAAAAAGGATAAAAAATGCATAAAAAGGATAATTGATCTAAATATATGGAAACCTATTGTTGGCTGTTTATTTTTGTACCTTGGAAGATATAAGATCGAACTTTTTTGTTTACTCCATTCGGATAGTTCACTTCTTTCTTGCTTTGACATTTTATAGAAAAAATCACTGCTGTTTTGAATTTCTCTTGTAGTTTCTTATATTTGCTCTGCAAGATGGTGATTTCATCGAATATACGTTTGGCTTCAATAATTACATTTGAACAGGTATGGCAGCAATTTATCCAAAAACACGGATCACCGTATTCTTGCAAGAACTCACAGCATATATCTTGAGGAATGCCCAAAAATTTGCGCAAGAAGAATATTGTTTGCAATTGCTTCCCAACTGTTTTTGTTTTACTTTCATCATCTACATCCATTAAATATACATGTAAGGTATTTATTAAATATTTTCTACAATAATGAATAACTGACATGCAGTAATAACAACATGCGTTAATGAAAAAAGTATTGAAATAAAATACCAGGGGAATATTTCTGGTTATAACATCCACCGTTTTCATTCTCGTCATCTACTTCTACTTTTACTATGTGCAAACTATTATTGAGACAAACCAAACATTGAGTGTCCATCATCGTTGATTGAATTATAAGGTAAAATATTCGCCGACATACATCTGGAAGACAATAAGACAATAACAAATCAAATCATATATAAGATGTATAAATATAAATGCTATTTGTGATATATCTGAAAAATGATTGAAATGAATATGAAAAAATGAGTGTTTACCTGATTGTTTGAATTTCCAGAATTTAATTTACTTTGACTTACCTTGACTTTAATTAAGTTTGAAAATAACTCACTCAGAATGTTACTCAACTCAGTCAACTCGTAGGAGCTTAAACTCCATGTGCTACCCGCCGATGTGTCTTCGCTGAATATTGCTCTAAAGTCGTACATAGGCACTTTTATCTAAACTCAAGTTAAGTTATACTCAGCACAAGCTAATTAATTCGATTTATGGAGGAATTTTAATCGAACTCTAATGTATTTAATCACCTTGAAAAGCTATAGTTAGTCGTTAATCGTAACAATAAGCAAAGAATATCTAATTAAGCCTAAGTCGTAATTTTCTCATTTCAACACTTCAAAATTATTCCATTCTTGTATTTTCATGTAACACAGAAAGGTAGTAGATGGAAATGGGGTATAATGAAGTCATGAATAATTACTGGAATGCAATATCCACAAAAGATTATTTGATACGGAGAAAGAGGTAATACAAAGGGAAAGCTAAATTCCAACAAAAGTGACTTTTAGTCATACCTTGACACTTGGATTGGCTTAATTCGTTAATCTCACTACTGTAATGTGTAATTTAGAAATAAAAATCTGAGGTTAAAATATTTGTACATTGCCATTTACATTCGAGATAAATTATTTCGTTGTAGAATAAATATTGTAATTTTATTTGTTAATAAATGGTAATGGAATTAAAAATGATGATTCTACTTTAAGAGATTAAATTTTGTTGTGTGCATGGCAGTGTAAGATGTCTCTAAAATCTCCGCCATGGTAAACTCGTAATAAATTCAACACATTCGAACTCATACTCATAGTAATCATCAGGAGAAGTTATCATTTGAGATGATGCTTATACTGGAGAATGCTGGGATAATGTATGGTAATAATAATTGTAAATGCAATTTAATATATTACGTATGTAAGGATGCTTTATTAAATGTATATTATGCATATTTGAATATATATTTGTACTGAACTATAAGCACTTGAATAAATACAATGCAATATAATGCAAATGGTATGTATGATTATTACAATTTTTTTAATTCAGTGAAGATAACCAATACTATTTTTATTGATCTTGTATATCATTCTTAGACTACTTCAAATAACTTTTCTATGGTCAGATACTCAATTAGAAAATATTTTAACTAAACTGGAGATTGTTACAGTAAAGTTCTTACCATTCAGAAGGAACTTCCTTGCAATATTTGTAAAGTTCACCTTTCAGTAATGTGGTGTCTTCTTTAAGGGATTTTTTTATGTCATTACATTTTATTAGGTTATAATTACACATTTAATAAAAATTACATTGATATTTAATTAATGTGACATTAATAAAAATATAATGGATTACAGCTACAAGCATTATATTATTACTATTGACGTTCCAGAGTCTAGGCGATGAATACTACAAGTATAAATTAAAAGACGTTTTTAAGTGACGTGAATACGCATTTCACTTCCAAGGCTGCAAAACCTTCGAAATTTGGAAGACATTTTGATGAAGAAGTTACGTACACACATAATTGTAGGCGATATAGTTCCTTGCGGGTTTTATTTTGGACAAGGATTTTATCTGTCTGGGCAACACTTTGTTTTTACTGGAGGACTGTAGCAGCATCTCATTCCCGGGCAGCATTCTTGGTGTTTAAAGCACAATCTGCCATAACCTAAACACGGTTCCGATTGTCGGCTGCGTCCCATCTAACATAGCAGTCAAAACATTAAAATAGAAATTTAAAATCCTGCAATGAAATTATTAAATCTCCTTTGCACAGTGATTATCGACGATTAAAATGATTATAATCAGGATTATAGTCACTATGCAAAAGAGTTTGTCAGCCTTTATTATAAAGTAATTTCTTTTAGAATAATAATGAAAATTTCTCATTTACAGGTTCATTCATATCCCCAAATGTATCATAATCGCCATCACCACCAGGATGGTCATGTTCGTCATCATCTTCTTCTGTGTACCAGGCGGTCTTTCTCTTGCTCCTTGGAGGACCCCCTAAATCGATGTCTCCTTCAGCAAATCCTATTTCAAAAACCAACAATAAATAAATAAATATACGTGGGAAAAATTGGTTTAACTGATACTTCATTTTTTATTCTAGGGTCTTAAAAATAATTGAAATTAAACATTTTGGTGAATAAACTATGAATAACAAAATTGCCGTACTTTAAAATGATGTGTATTAATTATGAATGTAAATGTGACTGTAAAGTAAATCTTCCATTGATTTTAAATCTCAACATTTAAATGTACATACTTGTCACGAAGAGGTATCAATGAAAATAACTCTTAGATTTTTATGGGGATAAGGAAAATGTAATGATTAATGTTTTGCTTTCGGATTTACCTTCAATGAGACAAAGTAAGTAGAGAATGCTCCAAAATAAAATTGCTTTAAGCCCATACATAATTATAAACGACGATATTTGCAATGTTTTAGTAGTGAAATGAATACCTCTTCTGATCCGCTTTTGCAGATTGAATGCCGATAGCACGCGTTTGGCGGCTAGTTAAGTTTATTATAATTTATAATTATATTAATGAGTAATCAAAAAGTTTTTATATTGAAAGTCATTTAAAAGTACTTATTTTAGTATTTTTTTTATAATTCAAACATAATGAACTTAATTTAATTTCATAAACTTCATTCAATTCAAAAATCACTTAAAATGAAAAATCTTTAGAGCTATTAAAGAGCCAAAAACTGAACATTCCAAAGCCCAGATATTGCCAGGCATTGTTTGTTAATTGTTACCGTATTTATTATTGTATTCAGGTTATAATGAAACCATCATAAATCAAATATTAATGTGAAATAACATAAGAAAAGGTAAATAACATTTTTAACAAAAAGTCATTATTTCCAATGTGCTTTTATTTAATAATTTAGTGGCTTTTGACATTAATTCACTTTAGATGTTTTGGCCTTTCTAAGGTATGCTTTGCGAAATAAATTGCCAAATAAAACAAAATATGATGCGTACATAAGCAGAGCCAAATGGAGACTGTCTTTAGTGGAACTACAATCGACTCCAGTTACTTTCATTACGTAAGCATACATGATAACAAAAAGACCCATAATCATTTGAAGTATTTGCAAACTGGTAATAATCATAGGAATCTTTGAGGGAATCTTGACTTTCATAGCGCGTAGTGCATAGTAAAAATACATTATAGAATGAACAAAAAAGTTCATTGCAGAAAACCAAAGGCCAGTTGAATTTTCTTGGTTGTAGGTATACCAACAATACAGGAGCACGGAAACGTGGTGGTACCTAATTGTAAACAAAATAAAGTTATATAAAAATGATTCATAAGAAATTCCTAATTATCATTTTCGTTAAAAGTGCAAACAGTAATTGTCAATTTGGTATTAATATTAGCTACTGCTTTGTTAATAACTAACCAATGAAGAAATATCACAGGTTTCTTCCGGAGTACCAAAAGGACAGAGTCGACAAGTTCAGGTACTTTTGATGCTATTGATAGCCATCCCCAGTGACATACAACAGGACTTCTGGTTTGCCTTAAAAAATGTGTAAAATAAAGAATAAATTCTAAACTTTGTTTCTTTATACTATGTATAGCTAACAAAGTGTTGGGTTCTAATTGCGTGTAATTTGTATGGGATGTGAATTCCAGTTTTTCTTGGGTATTCATTAATCACTTTGATCAATTAGCAGACATGCATGCTTGCACACAAAATCCCATAATATACTTGCATTCATGCACTTACTTTTGCCTGTAGCCATAAAGTACACGGCAAAAAATATGCCGGATATGCAATACTTTTCCAGAGCTGTAAATACCAACGTGCATTTATCTAAAAAATCGACAAAGTGGATTTTTGCATTCATATAGTATGTCTGATAATTACACATTATGAAAACCTTTTTAGAAGGCACGCTAAGAGAATGTTGTGTAATACCTCTCAAAACCCGACATGAAGTTTAAAGCGTTGATTTTGTTAGATAAATCTTATATGTAGTATACTGCTATAACGGTATCCCAATAAGACCTCAGTGCTTATATGCCTTACGAGTAAAATAGATTTCATTGTTTCAAACATGGTCGAAAAAATGTTTTGCCAAGCAGAGCCATGGGTTGTGTCACATTGGGTTCTTATTATCAGCTATAAAGTGTGGATATGAGGTGGATAATTTAAGAGTTTATAATAGGAATTTTAACCCAATTTTTTAATTACTTTTTTAAAGTCACCGGTATTAGCTAGCATATATAGTATTGCTTTGGTAATCAACATAGATCTACGTGATTTATGGGTATTCTAAGTTTTTTGTATTTCCCATGAAAACTTGACAACCTTGGCTATTTTACAAACTTATGTATGTGATAGCTCAGCAAGAATCGTTTTATGGAAAAAGTTCTTGGGAAACTTTTTTTGACCAAGCAAATATTTCCCACAGTTAAGTTGGATCTAGGTAGATTAAAATGCCTTGGTCAGGATTTCAGATACCCCTTTTCCTTTAGGTTGAAGCGATACTAAGAAAATGATTGAATTAAGTATGTACCATTAGAAATTTCAGAACCAAATGTTGGAAATTATAATTAGAGGATTAGATAATTCTAAAAAACCTTTCAAATTGCTTACCAGGACGTACAGACTGAAGAATGTATGCTATCACTGGTCATTAGTTCGGGAATCATCACGAAGGAACCCCAAACAGAAAACGCTGTTAATGACAAATTCCATAAAATAAGTGCATTTGTGAGGTCACGTGGTTTTCTATTTTTCATATATTTTTGTCCTGTGTAAATGAATAACAGGTACGCAGCAACTATGTAAACGGAAACGGACCAATTCTGTTGCATCCATGTTCTCTTTGCATCACTATTGTATTCAGTGAAGAATGTAATTTCTGTCGGACTTAACGACGCTGGACTGTAGGTGCTCTGAGATTAGTCAACAAATTTTGAATTTTAAACTTTTCAGGATTATTTCAATTCTTACAACATTAACTTCATACATTTGCTCAAGTCGTCTTATAAGAAATAATAAAATGAAATAGGTTTTTAAACTTTAATTCATACGATATTTTGACTTCTGTCTCTACTAGTCAAAACCCAATAAATGTATGAAAAGCATTTCTATTACTAATTACTGTTGTTAAAATAATTTTTTACTTTTGGGCTAGAGTTTATTGAAAAATTAGAGAGAATGGTAAGTACAAATGCAATTGTAATAAAAATTCTAAATGCTTACTTGTAGTAATTTGTATTCCATGTTTTCCAAGTGACACACCTGTTTCCTCCATGGATTGCGAAACAAGACTACAAATTCTGTTGCATCATACGTGAATTTAACTGAAAGCATTAATTACAACTCAATGTTATGTTTGACTAACTCGTTTAATTTTTTACAGGTACTCCACAACAACAAGAATTATATTGTTACGCAACGATCCTGGAATAATAATTATTTCACTATTACGGGAAAGAGGATTTGCCTGAGAATGGTAAACAGCGTAATAAAACATTTAGAAAACTTATTGTTTGAAGATGCTTTGAAGGTCCTTAAGGTAAATGTAAAAAAGTAATTAAAATGTACTTAACTACCACCCTTTAAGAAAAATCCCGATCGGCCGGCGTGGCATTTCTGAAGTGCTTAAATACGTTCATGATAGTACGATTTGCTTGTACAAATATTCCTTATAATATGTTATACTTTTCTTATTCCTTATGTAATATACTTTTCCCATGCCATTATATGAATGACTAGTTCTGCGCCAGAAAACAAGTAAAATAAAATTTCTTCTCTTCGCCCATGTTATCTTATTAGTTATGCTGAGCCAGTCTCTTAGGAAACATTGTGTGCTACTGAGAACAATTAAAAGGAATTTTGGTTCGCTGTCTTAATCTCTTTAATTACAATTCTCTAGGAAAATAGTATAAAAAATTATGACATATTAAAGTATGATGTTAAATTGTTTACACATTTAAAATCCAAACATCATTTCTCACCAACATAACAAGAAATGGGCAGCCTGGGACCTTTTACGTAAAAGTACTCACTAAGCGAAAAAACTGTGGAATAGGTTTCCGTCATTCGAATTATGTGTTGCCGGTGTTAAACAACCTCTGAGGAAAACCACGCATCAAAATATTAAAATGATCGGTTTATATAATAATTAATAATTAATTACCGTGTCAGTCCAAAGATGATTTATTCCTCTATAAGAACTTTGAGTTTTTTAACTATTAACTCGTTCAATGTATTGTCGTTTTCTGCTCTTTTGGAGTTCCTGATATCATTATTACTACCAAATTGGCAATTTACACATGAAATAAGCAGCATTGAGAAACTTTTAAAACTTTTCCGATATTACTGAGGAATATTTGTATTACTAATGATTACCATATGTTTAGCACTTATGTGCATGTAGTTTGCTCTAAATTCTACGATAGAAAATTCAGTAAAGTTAATTTGATAAGGATTTTATGCCAGTGTTTCCTACTAATTGTTCTCAGCGTTTTGAAAACTACTGAAAACTCGCTAAGACGAGAGCAAACATTTAAATGAGTTCTTTTTTGTTTGTTTGCATTCTGATGGCAAGTATATCCATTTTCTCATGTCAATGGACATAGTAGTAGATTTTTATTCTGATTCACATGTACAATGTGCATGATTCAAGGTAATGATACAAAGATTGCTGTCGGTTCTGCTGTCAGATATCTGACAGCAGAACCGACAGCAATCTTTACTTGTCTTTAGGTCTAGCAAAAGATAGACTTAAACCACAAACCCAAACAATAATGCTTGTACCTTTGATAATTAAAATAAATGCAGACTTATTGATTGACAGTGGAAATAAAGTAACTGTATAATAATACTCATATATTTTAATTTTACAATTATTAATTATGAAATTCATATTTTTGTGATAGCTAGTATTGTTTATACCCTGATAATTATGCATATACAACGCTAATTCTTTAATATCTTTAAAAGTTCAAGGTGATATCACTTGAAGTAATGGTCACGCCATTTCTTTCCATGAAAACAAAAAGTGTATTCTTTTGGCAATTTGGATAACAGGGAAGGATGAAACTTCTTTTCAAGGCCAGGCAAATCGATCGCAGACGCAACTGGGAGGTGAAGGACCACAGACGCTGGGATTTCTGATGTTGCTGAAGACACAGTAGTTCCACCGACCGCACGAAATAGTGCATCCAAAATCGAATTGGGCATCTACTCCTTGAGTCACGAAGACCGCAAGCAATACCATGGATGCAAACAGCACCATACACAAAAATTTGGTTTGGTTCATTTTGCTAGTTGAAGTGGACAAGCTGAAAAATCATAAATAATAGATTTAATTACTTAAAGTCAATGTTGTAGTGCGTTTAGAATTATTAAAATTGCTATTTCATTTTTCATTTTAACTAACAGAACTGTAGTTGTAATCAATTTACGAATTTAAGCTTTTAAATTTAAATTTTTAAAATTAATTAATAATTTTTACCTGAATTAAGCGTTAGTGAGTTATACAACGCACAGTGGATGTTTGAAACTTAAATAAAGTTATGATTTAGCTGGAGTAAGATCTTGGTATTTATACCTAATGGTAGCCATTATTTTCACAATGTATTCAGAAGTTTTGAATGAAAACAGAACCCTGAGTTGCAAAATTAAATATGGATAATTTATATGGTCAACATAACTATGGATTTCAAGGACCTGCAGAACAATCATAGTTCACTTGCAGGTGTCTTCATACAGCATATAATACCTCAATGTTATAATAATATAATATATTACGACATATCATGTCGTAGTTTTTGTTAAAATATATACGCGGTTCTGAAAATACGTGGTGTATATTTAAATGTCAAAAATTTTCCTCCTATTATACTTACTACTTTGAAAGTTAAATATATGCCAATATATTTAAACTATGTATAACTAACTTTGCAGTTATGATAGTGCATCATGCAATTAAATGTTTATCTATAAACCAAATGTTCAATTTCTAATTCAAAGATTATTTACGGATTAAAACAGATCGAGTCCGTAATGTTTGCTGATGGCAGGTGTCCAAAAGTATGGGTGCACATTTTCGTCTTTCATATGGAATTCATAATATTGATATTTCTGGGAAACTATTAGATAAACATTAAATGAAATAATCAAAGCGGCAAGCAAAATAATCACAGAGAGATCCAGAATAACGTTTTGTTTGATTAATATACACATAACAGTAATGATAGTTCTTAGAATAACGGATTGCAATGGCAAGAAAAAATATCTGGAGCATTTATTGACCAAGCGAAGGAAAATTGCGTAACTTCGGACAATATTGACTTGCTTTCTAATGGAGTAAATCGAAATGTAACGTTCCATCGGGTCACACCTGTTGACATTTAAAATCAATGGTATCAGATTCAGATAAATGGTTTCTTTTGCCACACAATCACAAATTGTTGGATTGCAAATTCTATATTAGATCTATGCGATTTGATTTGATCTATGTGAAGGAAACCTTTAATAATTTTACCAAACAGGTAATTAGTAATATTATTCTGAACAATGAATTTTGAGAATTTCATCCCATCACGAATCTAGAAAACTGACTGCTGTTATAATTATTTATATAGGCAAGAGATTCAATATGGTTAAAGCAAAAGAAAATGTCGTGGCTTACTCGAACTCTACAATTTTTTGATGTTTATTATACTTACCTTGCCTTTTTGAAAACGCTGGAAAAGCAAATTATGTTGTAATGCAAGATGAAAATGCTTGATATCGCTGTACTGGCACAAGCTGCCACGATTACATACAAAACTATAACAATTGGTACATGGAATATAAAGTAGCGGTTATGTTTAGGGATTAAAATATTTGGAGGAAGAATTGCCAAATCAATTTTGACAATGTATACCAAGCAAATTAATAAGGAAAATCCATGTGCTATGGGATTCAACGATCTTGATAGCAAAATGAACAGATTGGAGATACTTGCGGTTTTTTCTGCGCACTCTGCAATTTAAAATACACTTAAATATATTAAAGTAACCAAAATGTAAAATATAGATAAATTTCTTTGCTATCACTTATATTTGTGTATGCAAATCTAGCAAGTTTTTACTGATGATAATGCACAGCAAAATCTTTAATAATACAGCAATTAATTAGTAGCAAAAGTTTACACTTTACATCAAATTGGTGATGCATATTAAGAGCCAAGAAAATAACAAATAATTAAAAAGAAAGTCTTACCGGGGAAATTTTTATAATATAGAAAAGACATGTTCACAAGTTCCTTTATTGCATGGATTTTAGCAAAGGCACAGATGAATGCTAAAAGTGCAATAACTATGCAAAATAATGCACACAGACACAATGTGAAGTCGGGTATTGTTTCACCAGTTGAATATGCATATCTTAATCTTAGCAGAATTAAGATAAACTGAAAGAACGTTAGAAATGCGGTAGCATAGCACCTTATAAATGATAGTGGACTCTTTGAAATGACCAACAAATGATTTTCGTAGTCCCATCTCAATGGATACGCTCCTGTCCAAAAGCCGAGATTCAAAATTGATACAAAACCTTTTTCGATATTAGGATGCAGCATTACAATACATTTGTAACTCTATGACTCAACTTCAAATAGATTTTATTCTGTATACACGCAGTAATGAAATTTCGGTTATCAAAATATAAATTGCATTCCTTACATTCAATCAATACTAAAGGAAAATTTGGCGATTTGGTCACTTTTGGCGTTCTATTGCTCACAATTTTGCTAATGGACAACTGTATTGGTATATATAGGAATAAAAAATCAAATTATGGTAAACTCCGATTGTGCTTCTATATTTATCTGGATAATGGTTGTACATGTCTTTGCTCACTGCTCTACAATTTTCAGTCAAGGTATACTGTTCTTCCAGTTTTTTACGGAAATGTTATTGCTGTAAATTTCACTCAGAGCAATTCTTTTTTACTATCTCGATTGAAATCACTGAAGACTATACTTGTAGTCAGTTTTACAAAACATTTAACTCGACATGGATAGACTTTCAAAATTGTTGACCAATTTTAGTATAATTTCAGGTTGGCAAAATAATTTGAATTATATGTTTCGAATCCATAATATGAGTATCCATCAGGCTCTTTAAAATATTAGTTACTCAAATAGGGTAAAATAATAAGTTACTGCTAGCCGATGAAATATAGCTAAGTCCTGCAGAGGTATTGACAACTTAGATATTGACATGCTCCTTTATATTGTATCTTGTAGATTACCTATATATCGTAAAACACCTCCAAAGGGTGTATTGCGGTTCTATGCTCATATATTACTATGCTAAGCCATAACCATAACTTTTAACCATGCTAGCCATAACCCATAACCAGAAATCCCAAAGATAGCCTTGATCCATGTGCTTATAGTGTTTACAAATATACAATAAATGAACTCTGTCTTCACTGCAAGTCACATGAATATAAGTGAATTTGTTGTAATTTTTATTTTATTTTTAGTTAGGGTTATTAATTATGAAATTTGCAGATTTGTGATAGATATATCTTTATATTCCGAAATGTATGTATTTATAGCACATTTTTTTGAAAACTTAAAAAGGAAAGTTGGTAAAGGTTGAAATAAAGATCATTTCAAATCCTTTTGCATGGGAACAAAAATATTCTTGAGGCAACAAAAAATTAAAGAATTGGATAACTTATCCAAATCGATCGCAGACACAACTGGGAGGTGAAGGACCACAGACGCTGGGATTTCTGATGTTGCTGAAGACACAATAGTTCCACCGACCGCATGAAAGGGTGCATCCGGGATCGATTTTTTGGGCATCTACTTCTTGAGTCACAAAGATCGCAAGCAATATCATGGATACAAACAATACCATACACAAAGCTTTGGTTTGCATCATTTTGCTAGCTGAACTGGGTATGCCGCAAAAATCATAAAAAATGATTATTTAAAAAAACTGAATTTTGCTTTTCAATGTATTTACCTATACAGTTATTTATAGTACTATTTCATTTTTAATTCAATAAAGGATTTAAAACTGTAAACTTAATTTAAAATCTTTTAAATTAACAAGCTTTTACCTGTATTTAGGGTTAGTGAGTTGTATGACACACGAAGTTGTTTTCTATATTGGAGCTGCAGTTGAAGTTGTAATTTAACTGAAGTAAAATACTGATATTTATACCAAAACTTTGATGATTGTTTACACAATGTGTCCATGTTTTTTAATGGAAACGATTCAATCATTTGTTTAATTAATTAAATATTGATAATGCACACCTGCAAAACACCTTTGAGTTCCAAGGAAATTGCAAAACAATCATTGTTCACAAGCAGATGTTACTTATATCATGTTCCATGGGTATTTATTACATGAAGTATTGTTCCCATCTACAACTTCCGAGAATAAATTTATATGTGGCCGACGTCCGTTCAATAGTTAGATGGTTTCTTTCTCTAAATCCGTATTTTATAACTTTAAAAGGCTAAAATTTAATTCTTTCACGCCACTGAATGGTATTCGCAGTAAAGAGAAAGTCTACTGACTGAGCAAAATTTACAGAATGGAATTATGTGCACAAAGTAATGCGTATGCTTAATCACAATCAGTCACTTTATCGTTGTCACTGTCACTGCATTTACGGTGCGTTAAAATTGATAAGTTGCTAGCCATTTTGCTTGTAATCAGCAAAACACAAACTAAAACTAGAAAGGACAGCTAGGACACAAGTCTACCTTTTCCAAGTAAAGCAAAATCATCAAGACAACCATAGATAACTTATAAGACGGTACTTTGTATAAAGGTTGTAAGCTTGAATGCACAGAATACCGCTATAGACTATAAGGTCCTTACATCTTTCTTATCAAACTCATTGTATTACCATATATTGCTTGACAAATAACCAGTTACCGCTTACCCGGCTTACTATGTGCACAAAGAAAAGCCTGTAATAATGCCCTCGAATTATTTATGCCAGCCAACAATTCAATGACTGATTCTGATTAAACGTATATATGCATTACAACATTCCTGCTAATTTAAATTCATTTTACTGCTATTTTCAGCTGCATGTTTTCATTTTAACCATTCTCCCAGCCTGCGACTATTTCACTCAGTAAGTAAAAAGAGCAATTCATGCGGATACTATTCATCGGCATGGAAGGATTAAATCACAGCCTTTTAAAATGATAACCGTTGGACTAACTTATAAAATATATAAGGCATTAACGGTGTCACGATGGCAATGCTTGTTTAATGGATAAAGAGTAATGTGTATACCATTTTCTTCTTTTGATCGGATATTGATAGTTCTGGGAAATTAATGAATGAATTAAAAGGAGACTAAAACTAAAATAACAGATTTCCATACGATACAGCTGTTTATGATTTCTGTAACCTTCAATTCAATCAAATTTAGTTCATGCAAATAAAAAAGCCAATTACAAGTAATTAAATACAGATCTTCTGGCCCTCACAATTGTAAATTAATTGTAAAAGTCTTGGTCTTGACGTAATGGAAAGTATTAATAGTAAACACATTTCCAACGCTACTTCTCCGAATTATTAATATATAATTATGCGCCTTACGTCGATAGAGAGCACAATAATATTATTACTGTAATATAATACATCTGGATTATTATATTCACTGTTAAAACATTTTACTTTATTAGTTTTGTTCAACAATATTAACAAGATTTTCTTATCACGTTATAATGATGTAGTCCAACCACACTTAAAATCTAAAAATGCCAGCCATAAGTTAGTAATTGCACATGATCGTTGATACTCTTACTACATATGACGACCGCATTTTATAATCACATTTAAGAGACCTATACATACTAAAAGGTTAAAACCAGTGTTCTAATTCGTGTGGACGAACTTGTATTCGTGCATGTACACTGCATGAAATTCACAAAATGCACGAATTGCACAAAATGCATGAAAATGGAAATATACCAGATTTTAGTGCTCCACTTCACTAGAAAACCTTGAAAATGCAATTTGAACTGATGTAAAACAATAGATTTACACTTCACATAATCTTATTTTAACTATCTTTCCGTCCATTTAAAGTTATATTTATGCTTTCTGCGGCATTTTCATGTACAAGGCGAAAAAGACTTGCATTCTCTTGAAGTAATCAATCAAAGACAGCCCAGATATAGTTTCCTTTGTCATAAAAGTAGAGTTATCTACCATAACTAAATGCCTTTCCAACGCTTTTGACCATTTAATATGCGTATTCTTTTATTAATTTTTAAATAAGAAATGCATTTGTTAATTGGCTGTGTATTAATCAATAGCTATGTCCTTTTTGTGACGGATAAATAATCAGGCTACAATAAATTCCAAAAATGGTCATTTGAATAGAACAGAATTTAGATGAATAACGGGCATCTTAGTGAGAGTATAAATCCTGCTTTCAATTTTGTGCATTTCAAGCATTTCGTGCACTGTGCACTACTCATTTTATGCAGGCACTGTACATTTCATGCAGTGCATTGCGTGCATGTGTCCGGTGCATGCCAGTAAACCACGGTTTCAACTTGAAACTATGTGAAAATTATTTCCCAGATTTCATTATAGAAATTATTTTCCCAATTATGTTTATGAACTTCTTAAAGATCAATTCAAGTTTAGAGATGCATTTTCATTTCATTTGATATAGAAATTCTTAAATTTGGACTATAGAAGACGACAGCCGTAGAATGTTCGAGCAAAACTTCGAGAGTGCATAGACACATATATGTTGTATATTACGAATTCATTTTCTGCCGATTTTTAGAATTTCTTGCTATTGAACTTGTAATTTGATCAACAAGTACCAAATTCTTTGAAAGAAGAGGAGAGATTGGAAATAAGTTTTTAAAATAATTTCATTTTATTTACATTTCCATTTTCTAATTAAAAATTTATAGGATTAGGATACATGGTTATAACTACTAGATCGCTACATGCATTGTACCATTCTCCAAAACATTTACAAGTTAAAGCTGGTGACATTGGAAGATGTCGTTACTTCAAAAATAATATTCTTGCAGCAAATCGGGTAACAGGACCGGAAAGGAGTATATCTGTTCACTTAAATGCAAATCGATCACAGACGCAGCTGGGAGGTGAAGGACCACAGACGCTGGGATTTCTGATGTTGCTGAAGACACAATAGTTCCACCGACCGCACGAAATAGTGCATCCAAAATCGAATTGGGCATCTACTCCTTGAGTCACGAAGACCGCAAGCAATACCATGGATGCAAACAGCACCATACACAAAAATTTCGTTTGGTTCATTTTGATAGTTGAAGTGGACAAGCTGAAAAATCATAAATAATAGAATTACTTTAAAAAAGTCAACGTTGAGGTGTATTTAGAACTATTAAAACTGCTTTTTTATTTTTCATTTTTAAAGCACTGTAGCTGTAGGCAATTTACAAATTTAAATTCTTAAAGTTAATCAATAGTTTTTACCTGAATTAAACCGTAGTGAGTTATACAACCCGCAGTGGATGTTTGAAACTTAAATGAAGTTATGATTTAGCTGCTGTAAGATCTTGGTATTTATATTTATACCTAATGGTAGCCATTATTTTGACAATGTATGCAGAAGTTTTGAATGAAAACAGAAGCCTGAGTTGTAAAATTAAATATTGATAATTTATATAGTCAACATAACTATGGATTTCAAGGAACTGCAGAACAATCATAGTTCACTTGCAGGTGTCTTCATACAGCATTTAATACCTCAATGTTATAATAATATAATATAATTACGACATATCATGTCGTAGTTTTTGTTAAAATACGCGGTTCTGACAATAAGTGGTGTATATTTAAATGTCAATAATTTTCCTTCTATTATACTTACTACTTTGAAAGTTAAATATATGCCAATATATTTAAACTATGTATAACTAACTTTGCAGTTATGATGGTACATCAGGCAATCAAATGTTTATCTATAAACCAAATGTTCAATTTCTAATTCAAAGATTATTTAAGGATACAGATCGAGTCCGTAATGTTTGTTGTACGGCAGGTGTCCAAAAGTATGGGTGCCCATTTTCGTCTTTCATATGGAATTCATAATATTGATATTTCTGGGAAACTACTAAACAAACATTAAATGAAGCTAAAAATTACAGTAGCACATTTGCTATTCATGATTTTGGTAACCTTCAAATCCATCAAAAAACACTTTCAATTAAGTAGGTGCAAATAACAAAGCATATTACCGAATACTAATAGGAATAAATACACAGATATTTTCCCTTTCACAATTAAATTCATTTTAATAAGTCTTGCCGTAGATAGAGGTAATGTATTAATGACTTTGAATAATACTTCTTTTCAGTACAATTATGAAGGTTATGTTATTCGAGCGTAATTGTAAACTAAAAAACTGATTGGCCATGAATGAAAAGACTGGATTAGCAACTACAAAATATTTTAGCCAGTGAAAAGCCGAAAGGACGGCTAATAAAAAATACCGCTGAAAATAATTATTTACCATTGAAACGAGTGAAAGTGCCATTATTTTAACTGCAGTTACAATTACTATAACTACAGTTGCCATATAATACCCAAACATAGAATATCACGACCAATACTACAATTACCACTGAAATTGCTACTTTACCAAACTTTTTTATTATAAAACAAATTATAACTGTGATTAACTACTGCTTTAGGTATGGGTACTAAGATATATCAATATTTTTGCAAAAGGTCACTTTATTAGATATCCAGAAAGTATGCTTACATAACATTCACATAAACAGAAAACTATAAACATTCAGGCAATAAATAGCACTGCAGTAAATATAATGCTATATTGATTTTCTTCATAGGGTCAAAATTTTGTATATCAAACTAAATGATTGAAAGGCAATTAACCCTTTCTATATGATTATGGTAATGAATTAAAATTCCGAAGAGCTTACGTGTCTATTTTCTATTTAAAATATGCTGCGATGCTATACAATGTTATAGTAAAATAATAAAGGCAATAGTATTTTTAGTGGGATTTTGATTAAAAGAAGAGACTGTTTTCTCAAGGAGGTAATAGAAGTAGCATCAAATGAACGTAAACTGCATTGAATGCGAGGCAATATAATGCGAGGCAAATTGTGATATATTATAGGGTTTATGTTCTTTTGAATTGTAGGCCTTATTTGTATTGTTGGTACAGCCCATTAGTTAAATGTTGTTTTCCATTCGAGGTCATGGGTCTTTAGGGGTCAATTTAATATGAAATCATAAGAAATCCGAAGCAACTTGAATTTAAATTACCGTTATTAACTTTGCTAACCCCTTGGCTATATTGAATAAAAACCGTCCAACAGTACTTTTTTTAATAATATAGTAGTCCCCGACATACATGCCATAAGGAATCCACGATTTGCAAAACCTTCGCATATACATTTTGGTAACTCTGCTATTTGTAGCCATGTCGTTCCAAGAACGCTTAGTTGATTTTGTAATATTGTATGCATAAGCAGAATAGTAAAGGACAAGGCACCAAAATACAGCCAAACCAATAATCAAAGCAACAAGAAAAATAATCACAGAGAGATCCAGAATAACGTTTTGTTTGATTAAGATGCACAAAACCGTAATGATAGTTCTTAGTACAACGGATTGCGCTGGCAGGAAAAAATATCTGAAGCATTTATTGGCCAAGCGAAAGAAAATTGCATAACTTCGGACAATGTTGACTTGCTTTCTAACGGAGGAAATCGATATGTAACTTTCCATCGGGTCATACCTGTTGACATTTAGAAACAATAGTACAATAGCACAGATAAACAATGGTATTCAGATAATTGGTTCTTTGGCCACCCAATCGCAAATTGTTAGAATGCAAATTCTATATTAGTTTAAAATTTAATTTCCAAAATAATCAATATTTTTGTTTAGAAAGATTAATTCTTTTTCACATCTTAGTCCAGTTAATCCTTCTTCTTAACCTTTATAGTTACCCCCTAAACTGGAAAACGAAAACGCATGTCAAGAGAGAAATTATTTGGGATTTATATGCCTTTAAAAAGGAGATATTATTTTTGGCCCCCTAAAATACTCAATGTCACCCCAAAAAATAGTACTTCTCAAAAATACTACTTTTTGCCTATCTTCATCATTTATCGCCCCAATTAATATGGAATTTACCCTTGTACTTCATCATCATACCACCCAAGAAGCACATTGCTTCACTATGGACGTTTTGGGTGGTACGATGATGAAGTTCAGTGGGTACTACAATACACAAAAAAATCATTTTAATGTCAATTCATCGTCATTTATGGATCAAAATCCATTCATTCGACATTGGGGTCGACAATTACTACAGTCCTTTAAGAAGTAATGTCTAACTCGACATTATTCACATTATTGTCTGTTCGTCGTTTTACATTTACCATTACCGATATTTGAATTTCCTAATAGATTTTCAGGCAATTCCTCATTATAATACTATACTCTCAAAATTATTGCAAGCTACTGTAAACAATTATCCTATAATTGTTTCAAACCTATTGGAGATCCAATAAATTTGACAACCATTAATCATTAAAGGGGATTTGTTTGATATAGAATTTTTTAAATAAAGTGTGAAATCTGTATTAAATGAAAGTTATTGGGAAAAACTCAGAGAACATGTGTACAAGCATTAATCTGAAAACATTGACTCGTTGATAATTTTTCAAATTTGATCTATGAGATTTGATTTGATCATATGAATCCAGCTTTAATAATTTTACTAATAAAGGTAATTGGTAATATTATTCTGCACAGTAATTTGAGAATTTCATACGATCACTAATCTAAAAAAAACTGACTGCTGTTAATTATAATTAGTAAAGCAAGAACTTCAATATGGTAATAGCAGAAGAAAATGTGTGGTTTACTCGAACTCTACAATCTTTTGATGATTACTTACCTTGCCATTTTGAAAGCTCTGGAAAACCAAATTATGCAGTAATGCAAGATGAAAATGGCTAAAGTCCCTTGAGAAGTACAAGCTGCCACGATGACATACATAACTATAACAATTGGTACATGGAATATAATGTAGCGGTTATGTTTCGGGATTAATATATTTGGAATAATAATTGCCAAATCAATTTTGACAATGTATACCAAGCAAATTAATAAGGAAAATCCATGTATTAGGTAAGTCGATGATCTGGAAAACAAAATGAATCCATCGGAGATACTTGCAGAGTTTCCTGAGCACTCTGCAAATAAAATACACTTAAATCAATCATCGTAACAAGAACGTAAAATATAGTTAAATTAATTTGCTATCATTTATATTTGTAAATGTGAATGGAACAAAAGTTTTTATTGGTGGCAATGTTAAAACTCTTTAATAATACAGCAATTTAATCGTAGCCAAAGTTTTCACTTTACATTAAATTGTTGATGCATATTAAGAGTAATAGGAATAAAAAATAATAAAAAAGAAAGACTTACCCGGAAAATTTTTATTATATAAAAAAGACATATTCACAAGTTCTTTTATAGCGTGGATTTTGCCAATGGCACAGATAAACGATAAAAGTGCAATAACTGCACAAAATAATACACACAAACAAAATGCAAAGTCGGGTATTGTTTCACCAGTTGAATATGCGTATCCTAATCTTAGTAGAATTAAGATAAAGTCAAAGAGCGTTAGAAATGCGATAGCATAGCATCTTAGAAATGTTAGTGGACTCTTTGAAAAGACCAACGAATGATTTTCGTAGTCCCATCTCAATGGATGCGCTCCTGTCCAAAAGCCGAGATTCAAAATTGAAACAAAACCTTTTTCGACATTGGGAGGCAACATTACAATATATTTGTTGCTCTACCTATATGATTCAACTTCAAATGGATTTTATTCTGGGCACTCAGTAAGGAAATTTCGGTTATCCTAATATGAATTACATTCCATAAAAGTCAGTGCTAAGTATCAAAAGAAAATTTTACAAGGGCAATTTACTTTTCCCGTGCACAATTTTACTGGTGGACTACAGTATTGGTTTATATAGGAATCTAAAATCAAATTATGGTAAACTCCGATTGTGCCTCTATATTTACCTGGATAATGGTTGCACATGCACATAGATTTCTACTCTACAATTTTCACTGTTTTTACTGTTCTTCCAGTTTTTTGCTGAAGCATATTATTGTTATTACTATATTTCATTAGAAACTTTTCTTTCTTACTATCTCGATTGAAATCGCAGAAACTTATACTTGTAGCTAGTTTTACAAAGCACTTAACTCGATATGGGTAGACTTTCAAAATTATTGATCAATTTTAATTTAATTTCAGGTTGGCAAAATAATTTGAATTCTATGTTTCGAATCCATAATATCAGTATCCAACAGGCTTTTTAAAATATTAGTTACTCAAATAGGGTACAATATTAAGCTACTGCGAGCCGATGAATTATAGTTAAATCCAGCAGAGGTATTAAAGGAAATAATGCGATTCTAAGAATTTACAACATAGATATTGTTATGTATTTTTAGGTGTCTATGTTGCCCTTGTCTAAGTTCAGTTTAGGTGAAATACTAATTGTTGTCTGAGTGCTTGTAATAAAAATGAGTTTTGAGACAGAGATTTGCAACGGGACTGTTTTATTTAACAAACAAGAGGAATGACTGCCTAATTGGGGTCTAGGACCATTCTTATGGGTTGACCTAGAAAGGAAGGGAAGTGTCGTAAAGGAATGGTTGGGATCTGTTTATGACTGAGGAGAGGAATCTCCGCACATGAAATTGTGACTACAGTATTAGATATTTCATTGTTGGTATTTAGATTTTGACATAGCATTCTTAACGAATACTTACATATGTATATATGTAAGTATTAACAATCTTTAGCATTTCAACAATATTGACATGTTATGTGCTTTATGTTGTATCTTGTAGAATACCTATTGGGTGTACTGCGGTGCAATGCTCATAACTAGACGTGTCTTTTAGAAAAATCCTAAAGATAACAATGAGCCATGTGCTTACAGTGTTAAGTCTTGACAGCACGTACGTCCCATAAACATAATAAATAATATAATGAATAAATTTGTTGTAATATTTATTTTATATCAGTTATGATTACTAATTATGAAATTTGCAGATTTGTGATAGATGTTTATATAACGAAATGTATGTATTTATAGCACATTTATCTGAAAAAACTAAAAAATGAAAGTTGGTAAAGGTTGAAATAAAGATCGTCTCAAATTCTTTTGCATGGGAACAAAAATTTTCTTGAGGCAACACAAAATTAAAGGATTGGATAACTTATCCAAATCGATCACAGACGCAACTGGGAGGTGAAGGACCACAGATGCTGGGATTTCTGATGTTGCTGAAGACACAGTAGTTCCACCGACCACATGAAAGGGTACATCCAGGATCGATTTTTTGGGCATCTACTTCTTGAGTCACAAAGGCCGCAAGCAATATCATGGATACAAACAGTACCATACACAAAGCTTTGGTTTGCATCATTTTGCTAGCTGAAAATGCTGCAAAAACACAAACAATAATTATTTTTAAAAAAATGAATACTGAGTGTCAATGTATTTGCAGTTATTTAAGGTATTATTTCATTTTAAATTCAGTAATGGATGTGAAGCTGTAAACTTAACTTACAAATTTAAAATCTTTTAAATTAACAACTTTTTACCTGTATTTATGGTTAATGAGTTGTATGACACAGAAAGGTGTTTTCTATATTGGATCTGCAGTTGAAGTTGTAATTTAGCTGAAGTAAGATATTGTATTTATACCAAAACTTTGATGATTGTTTTCACAAAGTGTCCAGATTTTTTAATGGAAACGATGCAATCATTTGTTTAATTAATTAAATATTGATAATGTACACCTGCAAAACACTTTTGAGTTTCAAGGAATTTGAGAAACAATCATTGTTCACAAGCAGATGTTACTTATATAATGTTCCATGGATGTTTGCATAAAGTATTGTTCGATTGAATAATTTCCGAGTAAAAATTTCGACGTCCGTTAGATAACTAAATGGTTTCCTTCCCTCAATCCGTTTTTTTGTCGTTTAAAGAGGCTAAAAATTAATCCTTGCATGCCAATGAAAGGTGTCCGCTGAAAAGAGAATTTCTACGGACTAAGTGAAAGTCGCAGGCGGTGGACAAATAAAAATAGCAGTAAAATTAATTTAAATTAGCAGGAATGTTTCATGTTTCCATATGAATACTATATAACTATAAGTAAATAAAATTCTCAATTGTTAAATCAAAGGTTATGGTTGTAGCACAGAACAAGTTCTTACTGTTTGCTGATGGCAGATGTTTCAAAGCAGGTGTAGAATACGTTCTTTTTTAATCGGATATTGATATTTCTGGGAAACTAATGAATGAGTTAAATGGAGGTAAAAACTACAAATAGCAGATTTGCGCCCTGTATAGCTATTTATGATTTCTGTAACCTTCAAATCAATCAAATAAAGCATTAAATTTAGGTTATGCAAATAAAGGTGAAACCAAATGCACATAAATAAAAACAGATCTTTTGACACTCATAATTGCAAATTAATTGTAAAAGTCCTGACGTAATTGGATATATTAATAATAAACATATTTCAAATGATTCTTCTCCGTATGATTAGTATATAATTATGCGTCTTACGTCATTAGAGAGCACAATAGTATTATTGTAATCTAGTACAATAAGTGTAATATAATATTTATTATTATTATTATTATTTGTATTACTATTATTGAAATGATTATATAAGTATTTGTTGAGCATTGACCACTTACATTTTTGCGAAACACAACTATTTCTTATGGGGAGCTAAATATCACCTATCTGTTGTCCATTTGTTCTTATCAGCAATACATTACAAGTATTGGACTTCTAAGGTCAGCATAAAATAAGGAGCACAATGCATAAAGTTGGACATTAAGAAATCTTATAATACTAGTATGTCGCTAATAATATCAAAGACACACAACAAAGCAGTCCATTGATAATTGATATTCAGATTTTCTGGACTGCGATGATATTTTTATATTCACTGTTGGAAAATTTTGCTTTATTGGTTTTGCTCACCTTCATAATTCGAATAATATTAACAAGATTTTCTTATTACGCCAGCCATGTTGTCGGACTACACTATATAAATATGTCAGCCGTTTGCACAACATGATCGTTGATACTCATATTCTAATTTATAATTACATATGACGACCGCATTATGTAATCACAATTAAGAGACCGCTATACATACTAAAAGGTTGACACCAAAAGGAAAATGATTACCCAGATTTCATTACAGGAAATATTTTTCCAAATATATTTATGCACTCATTAAAGGAGCAATTCTAATTTTAAGAAATGTATTTTCAGTTCATTTAATATAGAAATTCTTCAACTGTAAAAGATGGTAGTAATAGAATGTGCGAGCAAAACTTCAAGGGCATATAAGTATTATGAATTCATTTTCTGCCGATTTTTAGAATTTCTGTTTATTGAACTCGTAATTTGGTCAACGAATACGAAAATTAGAGACGAGTTTCTTAAAATAAAGAGTAGAGGTAGAGTAGTGGAAATTAGGTTTGTTACAATAATTTTCATTTTATTTGCACTTCCAATTACTATATCATTAAAGTTTATAGAATTGGGATAGTTATATGGTTATAACTAGATCTTTACACGAATTGTACATTACTTTCTCTAAAATATTTACTAGTTAAAGTACGTGACATTGAAAGATGTCGTTATTTCAAATCGTTTGAAAATGTTTCTTGTAACAATAATATTCTTGCAGCAATTTGGATAACAGGACCGGAAAGGAGTATAGCTGTTCACTTAAATGCAAATCGATCACAGATGCAACTGGGAGGCGAAGGACCACAGACACTGGGATTTCTGATGTTGCTGAAGACACAGTAGTTCCACCGACCGCACGAAATAGTGCATCCAAAATCGAATTGGGCATCTACTCCTTGAGTCACGAAGACCGCAAGCAATACCATGGATGCAAAGAGCACCATACCCAAAAATTTCGTTTGGTTCATTTTGCTAGTTGAAGTGGACAAGCTGAAAAATCATAAATAATGGAATTACTTTAAAAAAGTCAATGTAATGGTGTATTTAGAATTATTAAAATTGCTATTTCATTTTTCATTTTTAAAGTACTGTAGCTGTAGGCAATTTACAAATTTAAATTCTTAAAATTAATTAATAGTTTTTTACCTGAATTAAGCCTTAGTGAGTTGTACAACACACAGTGGATGTTTGAAACCCAAATGAAGTTATGATTTAGCTGCTGTAAGATCTTGGTATTTATACCAAATTGTAGCGATTATTTTAACAATTTGTTCATAAGTTTTGAATGAAAACAGAACCATGAATTGTAAAATTAAATATTGATAATTTATATATGCAACATAACTATGGATTTCAAGGAACGGCAGAACAATCGTAATTTACTTGCAGTTGTCGTCATACACCATATAATACCTAAATGTTATAATTAAATACTACATTGTGACATTATGTCGTTTTGAAAGTTAAATATAGTCCAATGTATTTAAGCTATGCATAACTAAAGTTGTACTTAGGAATGCTTATGTACGCAATGAGAATGAGAATAGAATATATGCATGCAATGAAATGTTCATTATCCAAAAAATTCATTATCCATGGCTATTGGGCTAAACGATATTATTCCATCCAGGATATCAATTTGCATATCTATAAACCAAATGTTCAATTTCTAATTCAAAGATTATTTTCCGATTAGATTAACACAGAACGAGTCCGTAATGTTTGCCGATGGCAGGTGTCCAAAAGTAAAGGGTGCACATGTCGCTTTCATTCGGAATTCATAATATTGATATTTCTGGGAAACTACTAGGTAAACAATTCAAGGAATTGAAAATTACAATAATAAGTTTGCATGATTAATGTTTTGGTAACCTCCAAATCAACCAAATAACACTTCCATTTAAATCTATTTGCAAATACAGAAATAAAAAATTCAGGTTACGAAATGCCAACAACCACAATGTTAAATTCATTGTGAGTCTTGACGTAAACACAAAGAAAGCAAAGTATTAATTTCAATAAATTTTAAACCATACTTCTCCCTCCTATAATTGACCCACATATTTGAAGTGAGATTTTTTTAATCATCAGTGACTTTTAAATGAAACCAGTTGGTGAACAATAGCCTGTTACCTTGCCTTCTATGAAATTGAGTACAGAAACCAAAATTCAGTACTTGCGATTTGCCTAGGCATTTTCAGAATTATCCGATTTCTCAATTTACGGCTAACATATCATACTAAAAACATTTCTACTTCTAAAGGATGAACATAGTTCTATATAATTCTATCCCCCCGCTCAAGGTTATCTCACTAATTTTTAACCAGTTTAGCGTAAGCTTAATTAAACCGCTTGCTGTCCACAACCCACCAGCTGCAAAATATAATATTCATTTTGTTTACTAATTAATCAGATGTACATGTCAGCTAAATTTTCTTATCAACTGTAATTATTTCTGCATTGCGGTTATTACAATTTGCAAAAAGCAATTATGATGACAGTGCTAATGTTTAGCAAATAAATGGATGCTGCAATTTAGTTTAATTGAAGGAGACCCACTATTGCAATTTTATGTTTTATTCTCTGTATGAATACAAATATTAAACAATAATCCTTTCCAAATTTCATGTAAATCATAGTATTTTGCAACCTGAAGTTTCCCTGTGACCACAGTTTTACTTTTAGTGCTCAATGAAAATGAGCAAAGTCAAAATTTGGGACCATTTGTTAGAGTACACCATTTTCAACGCTTTCACCAACCGGTTACCACTTTCACCAATTCAAAATGGGAATTTTCTCATTTAAAGAAAACGACAAACTAACAGAAATTGAACTGATAGTATCAGAAAGAACATTTATGATTATCACTTCGATTCTAAAGCTAGGAAGTAAAATATTTCTGATTCCCTACAAATGGTTTCCACAGGCAAAAATGTTACAACGTTTGGAGTCCAGAGCAAAGATTCCATATTATTGTGTTCTTTTTATTTGCGTGATTTACCGAATACTGGAATTCGTATCTCTTTGCATTTCATTGAAAAACAGTAATATTTCTACTGCTGTAAGGGCAGTACATATTGCTTATTTAAGTGCTAATGCCATTGGGCTTTGCGACCAAATAAATACATTTCTATGTATGGAGGACTTAATGGTGCTAATAAATTCTCTTTTACATATCGACTCTACTCTGAAGAAAAGTAAGTCTATTTAAAATTCAAATTTGTTTTTGCAGTGCTCCTAATGAATTGCTCTATTACAACAATTACAAGCCATGCATTTTTTGATCCCTGTTTATTAGGACTTTGGCTGCCAAAGAAAAAGAAAACTTACAACATTGACTTTTTTGGATGGGCAATGACAGCATTAAAATTGGAATTGACTGTTGCTGGGATTTGTGGCCTTTTTCTGGTAATTTCAGAACAGTTGCATTTTGAAGAGCTCCTAATTGTGTACCACTTAGGAGTAGAATCAAAATACCTACTACTTTTTGGAAAACTTTGCACAGGATGCATTTTTATGACCATGTGGTGCGTTTCCATATTCTACGCTGTTATAGCGTTAACAACTATATTTGCTTTGAATATGTGGATGAAAAGACTAAGGTACAATTTATGATTTACTTAAATTCTCCTTTTAGTAGCATTAAGACAATTAAATCTTATAATTATACTTTATTTTTACAGTTTATTTGCAGAGGAGTTAGTGAAAGAGAAAGATGAAACAAATATTGACTTTTCAATTAGTTTCAATCGACATATCCTACTGTTCAGAGAAATCAAAATATTTTTCCTTCTTGTCAATGGAGGATTATGCCGAATTATGCTTCCTGGATCTTTATTCACAATGACTGTCACTGTCATAGTTTTTGCTTTTATGTTGATTTCGTTTTCACGTTTGTTAGACACCCCAGTAATTGCATTGTGTTTTATTATCATTATAATAATTCTGTTGTTGATGCATTTCGGAATGTATTTTGCTGTAGACGCAACTCAACAATCTAAACATTTCATAGAAATCCCCAAACGAAATTCGAATTTATCAAAAATGCAGATTTCGTACCTCAATTCATGTTTCCCCATTGTGTATCGAATGAACGAGTTTTTTATTGTCGAAAATGATACATCCCTAATTTTCTTTCGGATTATTTTAGAAAATGTCTGTAGTTTACTTCTAGGATATAACTAACTTACTAATTTAGTTAATTCGAGAGTTTAATTCATATTGCCAACAATTTAGGTTTTGATTCAACTATTTATGTTGTGCTTTTAACTTTGAAATGCTTCTAGGTCATCATTCATCACATTGCAACACTTCACTTGCACTGCTTACATTTGTCTAGCGTAATTGAAGCATTTTAATTACGTTACGTTGGATCAATTAAAACAATCACTTAATTCGTCTATTAATTTCCATGTCTGTTATCAAGAATCACTAAAATTTGACATTACATAATTTACGTGGCAATTATAAGCTGGAAATGACAATGAAGTGTCCAATTTAATAACGTGACAATTAAATGATGACTATTAGTAATCTTGGTGATATTATTATCTCCGTATTATTTGTATATGTACTTTGTTGATATTCATGTTGTTATCAATATTTCACAGTAGGTATGCACCCTATATAATTACCTTGTAAATGTTTTTCGGAAAGCACATTAATATTCCATTAAATGCATAAAATAATATTTCAATTAGTACTTTGATGAGAAGTTATTACAATATATTGATCACTTTTAGTATTATGTTAATTGAAATTCTGCTTATCAAATGCTACTTCTTTGTGGCAATTAAATTGGGGCTTGGGTAATCGGATGACCGAATGACCAGAATCGGATGACCAGAATCAGATGACCAGCGTCAAAGCGCATGCCCATGCTCACTATTACATTAGCATGCATAGCGCATAGCGTATTTAAGAACCTAACCTAACTAAAATAATCAAATTTCAAAGTAGGTATATGTTTATTAGGTTAGGTTCTTAAATACGCTATACGCTGTGCACGCTAATGTAATAATGTGCACGCGTTTTGATGCTGGTCATCCGATTCTGGTCATCCGATTCTGGTCATTCGGTCATCCGAATACCTAAGCCCATTAAATTGAAAGTTAGGCTTAAGCTCTCCAATGTCTAAAATTAGCTGAATAAAAGTTAAATGAAAACATGTACAGGGTGTAACAAGAAGATTTGCATACTGTATACTATGCAACTTAGGTACATTTTCAAAGTTACACCTGGCACAAGCTTTATACATAAACTAACGGGCATGATAAAGCTTCCGTCTTAACAATAAATACTAGGAATTACCTCGTTGAAAACCGCCAGTTATTAATATTTCACAACATTTTTAATTCCAATTGTACAATCCATGATTCCTCAAGTAGTTATTCCAGTCAGAAGATTTATATTGACAGTTGATGCTTTTAGTATTTCCCATTACGACTTCGACTAGTAATTTAAAATTGGGCTTACGGAGATTTACTTTTCTACACCCATTTGCCCTAAATATAGTCGTTGTAGTCAATCTGGGAAATTAAAAAAACCTCAATTTTTGTTTACTGATGATCACATGAATATTGTAAGCAGTTCAATGACATCCATGTGATATTGGTGATACCATTTATGTATATTTAGTACGAACGGAGAATTAATCTATACTGCGTGATTAAGTAAGCCTAGATAAAGCATCAGTGATATATTTCGTCACCAGTCATTCACGAAGTGGCAAAAGAAAAGGCATTTGAAAATGATTAGTTTTGACATCTATATTTTATTTTGGCAATAAATAGCGAAAGGGGTATGAAACAAAATTGGGAAAAACGGTTTTGACATTAGAGGCAGTAAAAATATTTTGGCGCTGGGCTGAATAATTTCAATTGAAATTGAAACGGAAAATGCTTAATCGACCGCCAAGTATTTGGAAGACTAGCTAACACTGATACCCCGAAATATCTAACGCACTTGGAATGTTTAGGTTAACAAACACGTAGTAATTTTGTGTAAGTAATTCGTGGGTGCCGTCCTATATTGCATCAATGTGGTAATACCACCGGCTTTAATTTAATTAATTCTAGGAATGTTGATCTACTGTGCTTAATGTCAGATAAATTATTTATCAATCAATTCATCAATCATTCATCTGTGTAGGGAATATATATATATATGTTACAGATAGTATACAATATTGGGTAGTATAGGATATTATCTAGATAGTATTATATTATCCAAATGATTTTTAGCAAATATGTAATTTATGTAGATAGTATCCTATATTATCTAGATAACATATAACAACACTGGATAATATCCTATATTAATATGGTATATTATCCAAAACCTTAAAAACATCATAGCAGACAAAACTTGTTTATCAATAAAGTCATGTTTATTTTCAAATTGGTGACTATTTATTTAAACAATTATTATTCTAAATAACACTTACAGATATTACGTAGAATATAGTACTTCAAATCCCTTAATATCTAATTAGCCAATGCAATAGTTGGCATAATACAGTATCGGAAATACGATTCACCACCTGTTTGGCAAACTCCCGTTTGGCAACTCAAAAATTTTTGGGGGATCGCCCTGTTTGGCAAATTTAGAAATTTGCCAAAGTGTCCATCATAAGTCCTGTTTGGGTGAAATTTGTGTTTGATGTTTAATAAGTTGTCAATTTTTGTTTTCAGTTTTATTTGCTCTTCAAATTTATTATTAATGTTAATCAGTCAACGGTAGTGTTATTAATGAAATGATATTATGAATGAATGAATTTATTAATTGAACATAGGACCCGCCAGCTCAATACAAATATCACCTTTTTACAGTTTAACAGAGATTGTATATAGAAAATAGGTACACTCATAGTCAAATATTGTCAGAGTAATTATACCATAGAAAATTTTATCAAATCTTGAGGAAAGTACATAGAATGAGAGTAATCATTAACAAATTTTGAATTATTGTATAACCTGCAAACACAGAAAGTTATGGTCAACAAGTTACATTTCTTAGCATTACAGCGTCTGCAGGTACATAATAATGGTTTTCAATTAAATCACATTTTCCAATAATATAGAACATAGCTAATAAGTCAGAAATAATTAAGATATCCTTAGTCATATTCAGTATTCAAAATAACAAATTGATATTTGCAATATTAATGTGTATACTGTATATTACCTTATAGTCAACGCGAGGAGCCCGAGTGAGTCAGAGTCAGAGTCAGTTCCGAATATTTAGCTTTCTGTTTACATAAAATTGCACTGTGTTCTAAAGCCAACATTTTTAATCTCGTTAACATAAATTACCAGACAGCGGTAGTATTTCTAATTTAATTTCTCCATTGGAATATGTGTATACTTTTTGGTCTTCAGCTTTACCAACGTGTAACCTGAGTCCTCGTATGAATGCAGGAATGTTAGCCAGTCTAGCTTCCTTCATTTTACGTACAAGTGCGTTACGTGCTACTCGTTCATTTAAAGTCATTGCGTTCTGTATGCTTATTCCCTTTCCTTTTAATTTGAAGGCATTTGCGTAGATTATTCTTTTGTCCCCAGAATCGACGAGTGTAAGCATAAATGGTGCATTATCTTGTTTTCCCATTTGAATGACATTGCTCATAGGTATGCTGATATTTAGTTTGCTTGAGAAGAAGGTAGACAACAGTTCGTACTTACTTACATTAGGCTTGCACTTAAGTCCATGAACGACAATTTGGTTAAGAGTATATTTTCTGGGTTGACTTGAGGTGGTTTGTTGTTGCTTGTCCTGCTGCTGATATATATCGAGACTATCACGTAGACCGTCTATAACTTTATCTCGAGCTTCGAGTTTGCAGTTCAGTTTGACTATTTCTTTGGAGACTTTATCGAATGCATTCTTTAGGGTCTCCAGTCCAGCAGTGAAGCCGGCATGCTTCTCCTGTGTAAGAAGTAGGCACTCTATTATCTTTTCAATCTTAGAAGATAGTGTGTTCACGGTGGCGTCGGTTGTCTGAGTTTTGTTGCCAATCTGCATATCCTGCACATTGATCACGGATAAAAGTTCGCCTTCACTTACAGTTTTTTGAATAGAACCAGAATTTTCACTATTTTTCGAACTTTTTGGACTTTTACACTTGCTGCGACCCATGATTTTAACAAAATATTATTGCGTAATAAATTGCACAGCTAATGATATAATTTTTGTTACTGTATCAATAAATTTAAGCACTTAAATAAATATAAGTATGGAACTACCTTTCTGTATGACCACCTCCTTCGGCTGACTCACTCGGACTCCTAATGAAATGATATTATAGTAATTTAGTAAGTATATTATAATGCAATTAATGATTTAGTCCACTTTAAATTGCAAGCAATGATATTAAGAATTTTGAATGTGGCATACTTTTTTCCCGTAATTGCGCACAGTTTATTGCAATTTGTTGGTGATTTTTGTATATTTCAGCCTTTGTTTATAAAAAAATGCACCATTGTCTATGAGAAATATGAGGCGGTTTGATTACGTTGTTGTTATTTTGATAACATTAAATGTTTTAAAAGTAAAATACTTAAAGATAAAGTTATTTGTCGGTTGCAAATTAATTTAAATAAAATAGATTATATTTACTTAAGTCGATATTCATCTTATTATCTACCTATCTGATCTACTAGTTATCTACGTACTACTGCATAGTGATGCAAAGAGATATTATTATTTGCCAAACAGACCAAAAGGATAACCAGTCTGGCAAATAGCTGTTTTGACCTCTTTTTCCAGAAATTGCCAAAACGGTCTTTTAGGTGTTTGCCAATATGGGTTTGCCAAACGGGCCTTTGCTAAATAATCATAGTAAGATATTCTATTCTTCCGTTGGTTTCCAACCTCTTTTCAGGAGAAGATGAGACTCTGATAAATAAACTTCATGATAAGACTCTGATGGGCACGAGCATTAACCCTATGGCTGTGAATTTTTTCATAAGAGAATAGTTGTTCTTTCCATTGACGTTTAGAGAAAGCAATGTTTTCAAAAGATTACAGTATCAGAAATAAATTAAACGCATACAGTTACAGTCAGGCCGCTTACGAATTTTTATAAAGTAATTACTTCTACCAAAAGGTGTGTATTTTTCAGGGAATTAAGTCACCTGAGAGATTTGGAATAAATATTTCTAGGTATTTGTACGGCACGTATGAAACATCATGGATGGGAATTATTGAAATGACGGAGATTATATAATCAATCAAACTTGTCATTTTGTAAATTCAAAACAAGATTACAAGTTCCATTTAATAATAAACTGGTTTTCGCAGCTTTATAAAAACATATCCAAAATTTGTATAAAAGGAGGCGACAATCAGTAGCTCATAATAAGTACGTAAATATAAGTCGAACACACTTGCCATTTTCAAATAATCTTTGAAATAAATACAGACAAGCAAAAAATCCCTGAATTATTCTTCAAGTAAACCACCATGCTTTGCAAAGTAGTTGTGTCGCTCATTTTAATTCTGGAGATTTCATTTTCCAGTTGTAGTTCCATTCCAAAGGAAGGTAATTTACATAACTTTTCAAAAACTCTATAGCACCTAAATTTCATGATAGAAAACGTTTAGTAAATATATCCTATAATGCATGGTAAACCCGCAGACAACCTAGGCGTTAATTTTTTGATTCACTAATACATCGGTCAGGTACTTCATTTAAAATCTAAAAAAATTTTCTTAATTAAATAAACCAAAATAAATAAATTTAGTTGCTCCATACATCCCTTACGGTGTATAAAATTAAAATCTAATGGAACTTGGTCAATGGATCTAAATTAATGTTTAATAATTATAAAAAAGTTTAATTAATCAATTTTTTAATGCAATTTTTACGATTAAAATTATAGGATCTACAAAATACTATGAAAACGCCATACTCGTTTTAAGAGCCGTAAAGGGCGATTAGTTCATTATTTTTTATTAGATTCTAGTGGTGGATTACTGAAGTGCTTATTTGCAGTTTGCATTGTAAAACTATTGAGGGTTTGCACCACGATAAATATCTTTTTGGTTAACGTTATGGTAAAGAATAAAAGGGAACACACTTCTAATATCAACTAAGTTAAAAATACTTTTTATGGGTACATCGGTGCACGCAAACCGTAAACCCTTATAATTGGAAATAATTTTTTGTGCAGATGTGATCACAGCACACCAATCTTCCGATATGGTTGTAGTGGGTCAAGTGGAGAAGAAGATATTTTTTATAAGCAATAACGCGGTATGAAACAATTTTTTCTATTATATTACACCTACTTTCTGTTGGCTTATGAAATGAACTTACAAGGTTAAATATCTTTAATGGAATCTTAGACAAGGGATGGAGGTTGGCTGGATGCAAATTACACGAGATGCCGACAAGCAGGCTTACAATTTGCCAAATTTGAAAACTCTCAGGAAGAGAACTACGTGTATTCTCAAGTGGGATCCACTAGTAAGTACATTTCCAGAAGAGGCACGAAGAATTAAAGTAGTTTATTGTAATTTCTGTGGCGAGAGTTTCCGAAATGCTGATATTTTCTTAAAATTCCAGGGTTTTGGTTGGCTGGTTGTTTGAAAGGACAGTTTGATAATAATGGTAATGGGGCGAGATCACAATTCGCATGGAATGATGGAACACAAATAGCAAACGAATTAAATTTCCTCATTAATGTAGCTGATGGCTTATGTATTTCATACTATAATGATGTCCTCTATCCCACTGGATGCAACACGAGGCTTCCAACTCTGTGTCAACTTATTCTACCATGAAAATTTAAAATTTTCTATATAACTCAATGTTATATATAAGCGTTTTTCTGAGTATTGACACTATTAGTGTATTCATACATCCTTCAAATAAAATTACATTTTAAAAGGTTAATTGAGACTTAAGTGGATACTTCAATCAGTTTACTATTAACTCACCGAAATTAATAGGTAATCTAACAGAGGAATTAGAGCACGATGTCATAATTTTAATTTTCTGAAGCTGATTGCATCTCATTGAAATTTTGCAGGTACTATGGTAGGGACTTCTTGACACGGGTTTAGTCCTCTTGAAATTCATTAGTTCTTCACAATTTTTTTCGTATCATGATTCTCTATTCAAGTGGTAGAATGCTTAGTATATTAGGTGACCTGACTTTCAAAAGTCGCAACAAAAGGCAACTAAACACTAACTTACTCCAAATGTCAAGTCACTAACTTCACTTCAATAAATTACTTCTAACCAGAAGCCACAGTACTGGTCAACAGATGCACTCATTCTCTTTGGTAAAGTTATATCTTACATAACGCGGCAATACCAAGGAATGGGTGGAAATAGGTTTTATTGATGATTTTGCTGTAGCTTACTTAAGGCAAGCTTTTGCTGTAGCTTACTTTGGTATTTATAAATTCAAGGATTAAAATAAATTTACTTAGCTGATAGATCGAAATGTTACGAGTGTTAACTTGCAGAACCAATAAATTAAAGTAGATATATCCTACGAGGGTGGAGGTATACACATTTTTAAGCAAATTCCTGCGGCAGATGACCCATGTAATGCGACCTTAATCTCCATTAGTTTAAAGTGGTTTCACAATTAAGAAAGGGGTAAAGAAAAGCATACTGACGTATTAAAATTAACGCCAAACTATCTACTATCTGCATTAAAGATTCCAGATTAGAGAAATATTGCTATTGTCCATAATTTAATGTAAAGTATATTAAAATATTTCTTCATTACTTTTAATTCATAATTAAAATATCTCCTGCAATATAAACGTCATCAACCAATATAACTGCCTAATGACTGTAGACGATGAAGAAAGCAATATTCGGCTACACGGTCTATTAGTATACATAAACTGCGGTAGATAATGCTATAATATATTTATTTTAGATATATTCTAGAATATTACTAGTCAAACAAAAAGTAATAGAGTAGAGTCTGTAGTAATCATGAGGTTCACTCACCAATTGAACGAATAACTAGTGTACTAAATGGGATAATCCACTAGCAATGGGGAATAATCTACAAAGACTGTGGAACCACGATTGGATTGTCACATCACGAATCCACAAAACTGACTGTTGTTGTTATTTATAGTTAGACAATACATTCAATATGGTAATAGCAAAAGAAAATTTTGTGGTTTACTCGAACTCTACAATTTTTTATGTTATTGCTTACCTTGCCTTTTTGAAAACGCTAAAAAAGGAAATTATGCAGTAGTGCAGGATGATAATGATTGAAGACCCTAAAGAGGTACAATCTGCCACAATTACATACAAAAAGATAACAATTGGTACATGGAATATGAAGTAGCGGTTGTGTTCCAGGAATAGAATATTTGGAGGAAGAATTGCCAAATCAATTTTGACAATGTATACAAAGCAAAATAAAAGGGAAAATCCATGTATTAGGGGAATCAATGATCTGAAAAGCGAAATGAATCGATCGTAGATACTTGCAGTTTTCACTGCGCACTCTGCAAATGAAATATACTTAAATCAATTATGGTAACCAGAATGTAAAATATAGATAAATTTAATTGCAATCACTTATATTTGTAAATGTGAATCTATAACAAAGGTTTCTACTGACAATGCACAGCAAAATTTATTTATTAATAGACAATTTAACCTTAGCCAAAAGTATTTATTCTGCATCGAATTATTTAACCTAACGTATTAAATACAATAAATAATTAAAAAGTAAGTCTTACCGGGGAAATTTTTAGAATACAGAGAAGACATATTCACAACTTCTTTTATGGCATGGATTTTCGCTGAAGCACAGATAAATGCTAAAAGTGCATCAACTAATAAAAGAATAATATCACGTAGAATACCCCCTAGAGTAGGCAAATATACATAACGACTACGCTAAGCTGCATGCTCATATATTATTTGGGTAGGGGGGTCTCATTCCAAGCGAGAGTCTTATTAGTTGGTGAGCCTTTTGACGCAAGTATTCAGACGCTCAAGAGGGCCTAAATACGGAAGGGGGTCATAATAAAGAAAATATACTATGTCATTACTGTACGTACATGTTACAGTTTATTGTGATTAACTCCAAACGGGTGCTAAGATGTAACAATATTTCTTTTACAAAAGGTTAGTTTATTAGATATCCAAAAATTATGCTTGCATAACATTCATAGGAACAGAAAACTATAAACAGTTAAGCAATAAGTAGACCTGCAGTAAAAATAGTGTTATATTGTTTCTCTTAAAAGGGTCAACCTTTTGTGCATTAAACTAAACGATTACGATTATGAGTGAAACTTCTGAGGAGATTACGATTCTATTTTCTATTTAAAATGTGCTGCAGTTATTGTAAAATAATAATGGCGATTGCAGTATTTTTAATGGAATTTGGTTAACAGCAGAGACTGATTTCTAAAAGAGGCAATTACATCAAATGAAGGTATAAACTGGCAATGAATGACAGGCAATATTATACGAGGCAAATTGCTTTATTATGTCTTATCGAATTATAGCTCCACTTAAGGTGGGATAGCTTACCTCAAAGCAGAGTAAATATTGTGCCACAATTTTTTTAAATTTAGATATGTGTAATTCTGTACTCCTTTTCGTTACCGCATATTTTTTGCAGCGCTTATACCAAAAATTTACATGTAAAATTTTATTTTCCAAATTCCAAGACTTTGGGAAAGCATACACTGTTCTAAAATTATCAAAAAATAACTATGAAAATTCTCTATCGACTACGAAAGGCCTTTTTAAAATTTTTATTCTCTAAAATTGAAATAAAAATAGAAATGCATTTCTCAAATGTATTTCTCCTACTCCAAAGAATGACAAATTGTGGCCTTAAATTTTTTTAGAATTAGAAATATGAGTAGCATTAAATAATGAAAGGTTTATTAGTCCACGTTTCGCCGTTCTCCTGGAATCAGGAATTTTCGAACCGTCAACCCTTCCTTAATACATTATTGACAAAGTCTATTAGTTAGAGGTAGCATTATTTTTCCATTCGAGGTTTTTGATATGAAATCATATATAAGAAATTGGGAGCAAATTAAATTTAAATTGCTGTTATTAACTTTGCTAACCCTTTGGCTATATTGAATACAAACTGTCCAACAGAGTTTTTTTAACAATATAGTAGTCCCCGACATATATTCCATATGGAATCCACGATTTGCAAAACCTTCGCATATACATCTTGGTAATTCTGCTATTTGTAGTCATGTTGTTCCAAGAAAGCTTAGTTGATTTTGTAAAACTGTATGCGTAAGCAGCGTAAGAAAGGACAAGGCACCAAAATACAGTCAGACCAATAATCAAAGCGACAAGAAAAGTAATCACAGAGAAATCCAAAATAACGTTTTGTTTGATTAATATACACAAAACCGTAATGATAGTTCGTAGTACAACGGATTGTACTGGCAGGAAAAAATATCTGAAGCATTTATTGGTCAAGTGAAACAAAATTGCGTAACTGCGGACAATGTTGATTTGGTTTCTAACGGAGGTAATAGAAACGTAACTTTCCTTTGGGTTATACCTGTTGGCATTTAAAAACAATGGTATCGTCAGATACAGATAAAGAGATAAATAATTTGTTTAACCGATCAACCACTATTCTGTAGTTATCAGATTGTAAATTAATGTAATAGTTTAAAATTTAATATCCAAAATAACCAATATTGTTTTTTGTAAAGATTAATTTGGGACAGCTACTAATCCAGTTATTCCTTCCCCGTGACTTTTTAGTTAACCCCTTTTAGTTTTTAGTAAACTTTCTGAAAGGCGACAAAATGTTTCACTGAGGACGTCACGAGGGAAATAATTTGGAATCCATGCCTTTGAAAAGTGATGGCCAGCTCCACATTATTGTCTGCTCGTTGTTTACTATTAATAGACATCGATATTTGAACTTTCTATAGATATTGATGCAATTCCTCATTGTATACCTTCAAAACTATTCCGAATGAGACAAACATTAATCATTATAAGGAATTATTTTCTAAAGTTATTGGGAATATTATTACTGCAAACTGTAAAACCAACCGACCTGAAAGGACATGTGCGTAAGCATTCTTAAAACATTGATTTGTTGATAATTTTTCAGAATTGATCTATATGCGATTTGATTTGACCATATAAATCTAAGAAACCTTCAATAACTTTACACCAAGCACGGTAATTGGTAAAATTTTGAACAGTAATTTGAGAATTTCGTCACATCACGAATTTACAAAACTGACTGTTGTTATAATTGGTTAGGCAAGAGCTTCAATATTGTAAATTGTAATAGCAGCAGAAGAAAATGTTGTGGTGTACTCTTTTTAAGTTTACTTACCTTGCTTTTTTGAAAACGCTCGAAAAGGAAATTATGTTGTAGTGCAAGATGATAATGGTTGTAGACGCTACAGAGGTACATGCTGCCACCATTACATACAAAAAGATAACTATTGGTACCAGACAGGTCCCAGGTTCAATTCCTGGGAGCCCCTAGGTAAACAAGATGGTAAAGTCGCTTATGAGGGTCTGGTCTGAAACTCTAATATGCCTTACTGTCAAACTACCTTGTAGATGTTGGTATGAGTCATCGGCTCTGTGTGTGGAAGAAGGCGATTCCTAAGTCCTATATTCCCAGTACGGATGATACGGCAGGCAGCGGGAAGAGGGAGTACACTGTGCACGGATACTTCACATGTACTCTCTCAACTTTGGTCTATGGTTGGGATTGAGGTTTGTGAAGGACACTGCACAGTGTTTATCTCACTCAACCCCTGTCTGCAAATACTCACTATACAGAAAAGTTGTGTTCTAGTGGAGTTGGCAATGAGCTCGTCTGTGGCCTGAGCCCGGAACACCTTCTTCCAATAAGAATGGTGTTCCCCACTTATAACATACATACATAACTATTGGTACATGGAATGGAAAGTAGCGGTTATGTTTCGGGAGTAGAATATTTGGAGGAAGAATTGCCAAATCGATTTTGACAATGTATACCAAACAAATTAAAAAGGAAAATCCATGTATTAGGTAAGTCGATGATCTGCAAAGCAAAATGAATCGATCGGAGATACTTGCAGTTTTTCCTGAGCACTCTGAAAATAAAATAGACTTAAATCACCTTTAGTATCCGGAATGTAAAATTTTGTTAGATTTATTTGTTACCCTATATTTGTAAATGCGAATCTATAGCAAAGGTATTTTCTGATGACAATGCACAGCAAAATCTATTTACTAATACAGCAATTTAACCTTAGGGAGAGTACATATACTAGTACGACTTTTTTCGACGTTTTATGACCCCCACCCCTTTTGAAGTCACTGAGGACAATCCATATTTATTTTACATCAACTTATTTAAGCTTATTAAAAACAATAAATTAAAAGTTAGTCTTACCGGGGAAATTTTTCCAATAAAGAAGACACATACTCACAGTTCATTTATTGAATGGATTTTCGTTAAGAAACAGATAAATATTAAAAGTGCAATAACTATGGTAAATAATGCACACAGGCACAATGTAAAGTCGGGTATTGTTTCACCAATTGAATATGCATGTCTTAATTTCAGGAGGATTAGGGTAAACTGAAAGAACGTTAGAAATGTGGTAGTGTAGCATCTTATAAATGACAACGGACTCTTTGAAATTACCATTAAATGATTTTTATGGTCCCATCTCAAACGATGTGCTCCTGTCCAAAAGCAGATATTCAAAATTGATGCATAGTCTTTTTCGATATTAGGATGCAACATTGCAATATAATTGTTGTTCTATAGTTCAACTTCAAATAGATTATAATAGATTATATTCCATGTACAGTAATGAAATTTCGATTATCCAATATAAATTGCAATCCATAAAATTCAATGCTAAATATTAAAGGAATATTTTCTTACATTTGTCGTTTTACTTCACTGTTCTACTCTATAGGTACTACTACTTCTAGTAAACTACAGCATTGCGATATATACAAAATCAAATTATGGTAAATCCGATTGAACCTCTGTATTTAGCTGGATAATGATACCGCATCCTTCTGCTAACTGCTCTACAATTTTCATTCAAGGCTGTTTTCTCAGTTCTTTGCTGACGCACATTCATGTTATTACTATAAATACATTCGGAACTTTTTCTTTCATATTATCTTTGTTGAAATCGGGAAAGTTTCTACTTGTAATCAGTTTTACAAAGCATTTAACTCAATGTGGGTAGACTTTCAAAATTGATCAATTTTAAATAACATTCAAGTTGGCAAAATACCTTTTGAATTATATCTTTTGAATGTATAATATCAGTTCACAAAAGAGCTCTTTAAAATATTAGTTACTCAAATAGGGTACAAACATTTGTTCTACCTAATGGGATTCTAATGGGATATTGACATGCTGCTTGATATTGTGTCTCGTAGCGTACTGTTTATATAGTTTAGTCTCCAGCGGTATTGAGTATTCGGGTGCAATGTTCATAATCACACGTACTATTCCTGAGAGATCCTAAAGATAACAATCATAACAATGAACCATGTGCTTATAATGCTTACAAATATGCATAAAATTAACTATGCCTTGACTACACGGCCCTCGGTACATAAATAAATAAGTAATATAATAAATACGTTTTTTTTAAAATATTTATCTTATTTTCAGCTGAAGTTTTTATTATTAATAATGAAAATGGCAGATTTGTGATAGACACAATATTTATATCCAGAAATGTATGTATTTATAACATTTCTCTGAAGATTTAAAAATGAAAGTTGGTAAAATTTGAAATAAAAGTCATCTCAAATCATTTTGAATGGGGACAAAGATATTCTTAAAGCAACAAACATTACAGGATTGGGTAACTTATCAACGTCCTGCAAATCGATCACAGATGCAACTGGGAGGTGAAGGACCACAGACGCTGGGATTTCTGATGTTGCTGAAGACACAGTAGTTCCACCGACCACATGAAAGGGTGCATCCAGGATCGATTTTTTGGGCATCTACTTCTTGAGTCACAAAGACCGCAAGCAATATCATGGATACAAACAGTACCATACACAAAGCTTTGGTTTGCATCATTTTGCTAGCTGAAAATGCTGCAAAAGTCATACACAATAATTATTTAAAAAAATGAATTCTGCATTTCAATGTATTCCCAGTTATTTTAACTATTATTTCATTTTTAATTCAGTAATGGATGTAAAGCTAAACTTAATTTACAAATTTAAAATCTTTTATTTTACCTGTATTTATGGTTAGTGAGTTGTATGACACAAGATGTTTTCTATATTGGAGCTGCAGTTGAAGTTGTAATTTAACTGAAGAAGATATTGGTATTTATACCAAAACTTTGATGATTGTCTTCACAAGGTGTGTTCAGATTTTTTAATGGAAACAACACCATTATTTGTTCAATTAATTAAATATTGATAATGTACACCTGTAATACACTTTTGAGTTTCAAGGAAATTGCAAAACAATCCTTGTTCACATAGGTAAGCAGATGTTTGCATATAAATATATCATGTGCCACGGTTATTTGCAGAAAGTATTGTTACATTCTTAAATTTCTTAAATTAAAGAAGAAATTTATATATGTCCTAGGTCCGTTAGATATTTAAATGGTTTCTTTCTCTAATGTTATACAACTTTTAAAAATAGTATCCGTTGGAATAGTTTATAAAATATATTATGCAATAACGGCGTCATGAAAAATAGTAATGTTTGTTTAATGGACAAAGAGTAATAATTGGTCTTTCAAGCAGAATAATCGTAAAAATCGAGAATGCCTTAACATTTTTATAGAAAGGTACAATTGGCGAATTCTAAAAAAATTATTTATCAAATAATGATTTGGAATAATCTTTCGGTATATGGTATCGTTGAGGTGGCCATTGATAACTAATTTAATTTAAAGGAAATATTTTTTTGAGGAAATTGGTATCTGAAGAGCCTGCAGAGGTACAGCTAAGCGATTAATTAGTGCATGACATTTGTTTCCATATAAATAAATAAAATCCTCAAATGTTAAATCAAAGGTTACAGTAAGTAGTCATTGCGGCACAGAACGACTTTGTACTGTTTGCTGATGGCAAGTGTTTCAATGTATGCGTAAAACATTTTTCTTTTAATCAGAAATTGCTATTTCTGGGAAACTAATCAATGCATTAAATGGAGGTAAAAACTAGATTTACGGATTTGCATACCATATAGCTGTTTATGATTTCTCTAACCTTCAATCCAAATCAATCAAATAACACTTTCAATTTAGATTATGCAAATAAAGAAAACCAAATGCAAGTAATTAAATACAGATCTTCTGGTACTCACAATTTGAAATTCATTGTAAAACTGTTGACGTAATGGAAAGTATTAATAGTAAACACATTTCAAATGATACTTCTCCGTATGATTAATAATACATATATAATTATGCTCTTTTAAGAGTACAATTATCATTTGCACAGACTGTTTCTTCGGGGGAGGTAAATACTACCTATCTGTTGTCCCTGTAGTCTTATCAACAATAAAATAGTAGAAGTGATGAGTTGGACGTTTATGATCAGCATAAAATAAGAAGCACAATTCATGAAGTTTTGCATTAAGAAATTTTTGTATTGTAAATAATGTTCAAATCAAAGGCAGACAACATAGTAGCAGTCTACTGATAATTGATATTCAGATTTTCTGGACTGCAATTATATTATTATATTTATTACTGTTGAATTGTTTCTTATATTTTGTTCGCCTTCCTACTTCAAATGATACTAAAAACATTTTCTGATGGCAGCAAAAGGATTTTCGAACAAAACTTTGAGGGTCGCGTGTGAGAGTGTATATAACGGATACCTCTTCTGCCAATTTTAGAATGCCTTGTTATTGGACTCGTAATTTGGAAAACAGATACAAACATTGGAGTCGAGACTAGATTCGTAGAAAGAAAAGATTATTGCAAATAAGTTTGTTGAGTCAATTTTCATCAATATCCGGAGTTGGGTTCCCTAATTACACTGCTTACATTTGCCTAGCGTAACTGAAGAATTTTAATTACATTTGATCAATTAACTAAGCCATATAATTCGACAATTAATTTCCGTGTCTGTTATCATGAATCACTAAAATTGCAAATTCAGTTGACCATACATAATTTACGGGTGGCAATTACAAGCAGGAAATGACAATGAATTCTCCAATTTAATAACGGGACAATTTAATGATGACTATTATTAGTGTTGATGGTATTATCTCCGCATTAAACTATATTGTTGATATTGGCGTTGTTATCAACATTTCACAGTATTATCGGTATGCACCAAATAACCTTGTAAATGTTTTTCGGAAAGCACACTGTTATTCTATTACACACATAAAATAATACTTCAATTAACACTTCGCTGAGAAGCTACTACATTGATCACTTTTAGTATTATGGTAATTGAAATTCTGCTTATCAAATGTTACTTATTTATGGCAATTAAAATGTAAGTTAGGTTTAAGCACTCCGATTTCTAGAATTGGCTGAATAAAAGTTGAAGTACTGCACTTCTGTCATTTCACAACTGTACTTTTAATCACAAAACGGCGATGGAACATAACTTCAAAGTAATCAGTAAAGCTTTTAAAGCAATTATTTGCTTTTAATTTTTTAACCCACTGAGTATAGGATAAATGAGAGTTTAACTTTTTTTCCCTGAAACGATACAGATATTTACAAGTCGATTATCCAAAGTGCTCAGCATGTGTGATAATATCCATGACATAATGCATTTATGCAATATATCAGGTTGAGTTGAACCGTCCTTTGATTAATTTATGATTGAATAATTGTGAAAAGGAACAACTTTGCGACACAAATCATAAGAACAGTTTTGGTGTTGTAAAATTATGAAATATCTTTGTTTTGTAATTGTTTTTATTACATTTTATGAAAATGCCGAAGTAATTAGTGCAAAGATATGTAAGCATGTAAAAAACATAAATATTTGAAATGGTAAATAAAACAGCAATCTCAAAATTTTATTTTACAGAAAAAATAAATTTGCTATGACATTCATAGCATCATTTTTCAAACGATTAATGATATTTGTACAAGACATAATAAATAATTAACGATAATAGACCCAAGAGCTAAAAGCATGAGGATCGACTTTAACTTTAACATCTCCAACATCCGGATCCCTCAAATTGAAGAAAGCATCCTCATTTTTGGTGTTGATAACAATAACAACAGTTCCACCATCAGGTCTTTCAAAAACACCGACTTCCAATTCACCTTCTTCCTCTACTCTGGTGGATTCAATTCTGACGGTGCCAGGTGGGAGGAATTTACTGAAGTGAGCCATGGCATAATACTGGGTGTTTTTATAAAATTCGCCTGCATCAGGGTTGACAATGATTGGTGCAGAGTGAGTGTTTCCAACCCAATTGGGACCTCCTTGCATATCTAGAACGATATTCCAATCAGTCCATCCTTGAACATAATGAAGTAAGTCAAGTAGGATATCATGAGCATAATCTTCAGCCAGATGCCATAATCCCAACCCAATTCGGTCGTTCTCATCAGCTTCGTTACGATTACATGCTTCAGTGGCCAAAAGTATTTTATCGGGGAATCTTGAATGGATTTCATCGTAGACTTCGTAGGGGCCAGCAGTTCCGTAGAAGTACCAATGAAGAGCAAGTCCAGCGATGTAGCGGGAAGCATCGTTGTCCGTGAAGACAACATTTGCCCAATCTCTAGCCAAGGGACGGTTGTGGTCCAGGGCCAAAATCTTGAATCGGTCTGGAGTAAATCCAGCAGCTTCGAATACTGGTCCTAGATCCCGTTTGGCGAAGTCACGTTCCATCTCAGCGTTGAATCCGCAAGTGTTCCATGGGAACCAAGGATCCCATCCGGTCATCGGTTCGTTTTGGATGGTCATTCCCCAGAAATCAAGACCGCTGTCTCTGTATGCCTCAAAAAACCTACAAAAACATTACATTGCTTAATTTTTTATCCTATAAATAAAGAAATGCAATTTTAAAATGTAGAAATTCGTAGAAAAGCATAAGGATGATCAAAAAAGCATGCTGCTTTAATTTGAGCACAAGAAGTAGAGTAAGAAAAGTAGTGACGCATGCTCAGAAGAAATTTATTTGGAGCAAAATGAGAAAAAAGACAAATGAGAAACAAAATGAGAAAAAGACAAATGAGGAACAAAAGAGAAAAAAGAATGAGCATTGAAACCCCCGTTATACTAAATATCATCACATTTTAAGCAATGGAAAACGAAATTAACAAGATTTGATAAAGTATTTATTACCTGAGAAGATATCTAGCATACTGTGTCCATTGGTAAGAACCAGCTTCTCCAATAAGGCTTCCTCCATGGTTAAGTTCACCATTTGTTTTCATCCAGGCTGGAGGACTCCAAGAGGAACCCATGAATTTAATTGGTTTTCCAGCGTGTCTCAATGCTTCTTGCATTTGTGGAATCTACAAATACAAAAATAAATGAAAATATGTTTATAAATATTTCCTTACCATAAATTTTCAAATAAATCCCAAAACTAGTACCTTCATTTGTGTATCTTCTTCTACCAGACTCCATCCTGTCAATTCCCAATCATTGAGCCTGTCATCATAAGTGTAGGGTCTGTTGGAGAAGTCACTTCCTGAAATGACAACTCGGGCAGTAGAGTACTCGATTCCTTCTTCAGAGAAGTAAGAGCGGAGAACTTTGGTTCTAAGATTGGGGGAAATTCTGTTAAGTCCGATGGCTCCAGCATCACTCCAGGAAGAACCGAAACCAATGATTTCCTGATATCTTCGGTTCCTGTCTACGGCGACATCCCTCAATGGTCCAGAGAGATCATTACCAAATCGAATTTCTCTTCGCTCTAATCGTTTTCCTGCGCGGTCACTCTCATATACGTGGAGAATTCCTCTGTCCAGGCGGGTAATGGGGTCAAGAGTGTCGCAATAGTTTTCGGTGCAGACACAAACGACGGAATCGTGTTGAAAACGTCTGGCTTCACATGGCGTGGCTGCCTGGGCTGACGGAGGGTTGTGTATCGAAAACACGGAAATTAGTAGAACAGTAGTAACTAAAATGGACGAAGCACCCATTGTGACTCGATGCAGAATGCAACTGCCCAGCCTTCCTACTTTGCTTTAAATAGAGACCCTGGAAAATAGGCCATTTGCTTTGTACAAATGAATACCTGGTACACACTGGCCGTGTGATTATAATTACAATCAGGTGACTTTCGGTTATCGAAATGATTGATTATATAATGAACTTAAGAGTCTCAAGTGCAGTTTAATTAAAATAACGGAGGATGGACGAATAAACCACACCAACTTTTGATTTTATTAGTGCTATCCATAAATTACGATTAACTTAGTTTTGCTGTCCATCATTATTAAAAGTGTTCTGTCAGTTTTTATTGATAAGACTTATTGACCACTTTTGTTCCGCAAAATATGTTTATTGATGTAATGTAATTTTCATTGCCCTGGTATATATTACAACAATTGTGCTATTTATATGCACCGTTCTGAAAAGATAATTAATTTTCAACAGTAGTATAGTGATATCTTTCTACTATCATCATATCAATCATTGTTATGTCAATTCTTGTCTTTTTGCGGACAACTCATGTGAGATGTGACACATAAAAACAAATTTGTACAGTAAATTGCATGGGAATCGTTATCAATTTCGGTTACTTTGTCATGTTGGTTCAGGTTAGTATTCCAATATATCTGGTACGACATAGGAGTTTGGTCATATTTATTACATATCCTTTATAATTTCTGAATAAATATATTAATTATGACCATTCTCGTGGATTTGGGACATGATGATAATACGATTCGTAAATAATAAATGCATTAAATAAAATTTACTGATAAGGGGGATGAAATGTAAAAATTATTGAATACGTACGGATAATAAAACAGTAAGTGTGTGTAAATTAACTTCTTTATAGAAAAGCAGTACACTTGACCTTTTCAAATAGTAAAATATTCCCATTGAAATGGCTAACGGTCTACAGCTATTGAATTCTTTCCTCAAAAATCTATTTTCGCTGTGCTTAAATGTCCTAAGGAAAGTCTTGGATACCGTGTTTAACGAAGAGGCGAACCCCATCGCAATAATACCCAAAAATATACAAAAGGATGTCGTTACAGGCAAAAAAGGGTAAAATAATTTTGGAATTATTTCATACATTTCGACTGCGCAATAGATACATAGAATAGTGAGTAGGCCATTAGCAATAGCCGAAGAAGGTGCTACGAATTTAAAAAACGACTTATCCGATTCGATATTAATTATTTGAAGTTCTCTGTAAAATTTCAAAGCTCTCATACGGTCTCTAAAATCAAGGAATATTGAATTGCGAAACGTTCGTCTCTTTACCTCTCTGAATGTAAAATATTGAAGCCAGAAATTGGATATAAAAGAATAAAATATTCCAATTATAACACCAATCAAAACGGGAAACCAGCAAAATAATGACATGTATATAAATAGAGGAATCAGCATTATTCAATAGCGAAAGCTATTGTATGTTTTCGGGATGTCTGTCTGTCTGTCTGTCTGTCTGTTAGTTAGTTAGTTAGTTAGTTAGGTAGGTAGTTAGTGAGTATATGCCATATCTCAGGAACGCTTTGAAATATTTTGATGAAACTTTCAGTGGACCTTCTAGGGACAAAGTGTAGGTCATCTTTCAAAAATGGTGTTAATCGGTAACTCCCTTCTGACCTTTAACCTCATTTTTGTCCAAACACATGTTATGTGTTATATTGCTGATGGTGTGTGTATGTTGTGGTATATGTCGTAGCCTTTACTAGTGACCACTACATGATGTAGTCTGACTGGCGGCCACTATACGTCGTAGTCTGCACTGGTGACCACTATACGTCGCTTTTTGAATAAATTCAAATAATTTAAATATGATTTGAATAAATTCAAATAATTTAAATATGATTTGAATAAATTCAAATAATTTCGAAATGTTTTGAATAAATTCAAATAATTTAAATATGATTTGAATAAATTCAAATAATTTCGAAATGTTTTGAATAAATTCAAATAATTTCGAAATGTTTTGAATAAATTCAAATAATTTCGAAATGTTTTGAATAAATTCAAATAATTTCGAAATGTTTTGAATAAATTCAAATAATTTCGAATGTTTTGAATAAATTCAAGTAAATTCGAAATGTTTTGAATAAATTCAAGTAAATTCGAAATGTTTTGAATAAATTCAAGTAAATTCGAAATGTTTTGAATAAATTCAAGTAAATTCGAAATGTTTTGAATAAATTCAAGTAAATTAGAAATGTTTTGAATAAATTCAAATAAATTCGAAATATTTTGAATAAATTCAAATAAATTCAGACTTTTTTGAATCAATACAATTATTTTCCTTTCGCTATTGTCTTATATCCGTTTTGCAATGGTTTATTCTTATCTCAAGGCAGTCGATAAATGATAGCCGCGTTTCCAGAAAATACACAGTAGGCGTCCTTTTAAAAAATAAAAGTGTGCAACCAGCGAAACAGGATGTTCCCACAGCAAGGACAATACACAACCTTATCAGATGCTTATATTTTTCCCTTTCAAAGGTTGCGTTTCGAATTGCAACTTCTCCACAGTATTTACCTAAAAAAGAGTGAAATATTATAAAAAACCGTGAATTTATGTATATTTTTAAATGTTTTTGAATATGAACATTTTAGAAATAGTTTTCAAAAATATAATTTTTAGAAAATTTGCATACCAATATATCTTTGGTCCAAAGACAGCACTTCATTAATTAGACATGGCAATATATTCACACTTTCACTGCAATGTAAAAGTAAATGACAACAAATACACAGTGTTAGAGCTGTTGCAGTTATTAAGTAAACCACAATGAAGCCAGCATGGAAAGAAGGTGAAAATATCTCCATCAAAAGTGACACAATGGTATACGAATCAAAGATGACCAATGCTGCAACTAACACATAAATCCAGTAAAATCTCCACTTATTACAAGACAACTTAAATATTTTTTTCTCTGGTGACCAATGCAGAACAGATAGAAAAGCGTGGCGACTCCAAGTATTCCAATATTTATTGGCAAAATTTTGAGCAATGTAAGATACCATATTTAACAAAGCTTATTATGAATGACAATTCGGGACAAATAGAATTAGCAATTTTTTATGCTTATAAAAGGCTTATGAAAGTTGCTACACTTTTTTGTGAATTAAAAAACGCATTAAATATCGAAAGAATTCATTATTTGTATGTGTAGCACAATGTCAGTTGGGTGTACTGGTTTATATTGCATGCCAAACAGGGAAACAGGTGCATTAGCTGAATACTGGAAACCCTTCCTTCTTAAACCCACAAACCCACAATTTGATGCGCTCGTGTAAAACAACAGATAGTTTTTAAAGGCGCCATGAGGTTTACACATATTCAATTCTAATTGTTCTGCTATTAAAATAAATGCAGGAAACAAGACGTCAAATGGTTTTATCAGACAGTAAATTTTTAGAACATTTATTGTCAGACTTAAAATTACTTTGTGAACAGTGCAAATGAAATGAATTTCGTATATCCTTCACTTGAAAAATAAGTATACAGCAACCTTCGAGTAATTTGCAAATAGGTCACCTTCGACTCATAAGGTTCAAGGGAAATATAAAGTAGGTAGTACCTATACAGTAAAAGTTTGCTGATAGCGGCTTTTTCTGCTTGAATAAACCAACAAAATTATTCACTGTCTTTCTTCTGCAAAGAATGCAGACGTTTCCAGAAAGTACACAGCAGGCGTCAATTTAAAAACTAAAAATGTACAGCCAGCAAAAACAGGATATGGCCACAGCAAAGACAATAAAACACCTTATCAACTTTATATATTTTATCCCTTTTTATATATTTTATACAGTTGCACCACTCGTACATTCTAACTTCTCCAAAATATATTTATTTAAAAGGCTACCATTTTTTTGAAACTTAAATGTCTTTATAACAATTTGCAATAGACATGGCAATATATGAAGCTACAATAATTGTTTGCGATTTATACCAGCTTAATAATAGTTAATATTTTCAGATATTCGATCAGTACTAAAATTTTACTTCCATACATTTTTATCGCAATATCCAAATATTCAGAAATTTTTCTTTGCTATTATTTATTATACCTATAGGCTTAGCGGTATCGTGAAATAAATTAAGGCGTATTTAGTATTTTGTTACCTCCACCTCAAAATAGAAAGTAATACTAATTAATTATGCTGATACCAAGAAAACCTGGAAACTGAAGTAAACCTAAATTTCGGTTTACATATTATGACGAAAAATCATAACACTGTTGCACTTAAATATTGCTTACAGTACAGGTATTTACTTTTAGAAATTACAGGCCGAGCAATGTTATAATGATAAGGAGTTAACTTAACTGCAATTTCCGTAGTCGTATAAATAACTCAGTGCCCGTCTTTCTAAAAGCAGTGCAAAGATAAAGATATGCATGCATTTAAGTCAAGTTCATTTACACAAAATATTTTGTTTTAAATTTAGCTAACAAAAATGAGGGGTTCGTTAAGTTGCAACCTTAATTGAATCTAATTTGAGATATATTCAATTAGTGCCAGGCACGTATCCAGAAAAATCATAATGGGAGGGGTTAACGAAAAACATATTCCAATAATTCCAATAAATTTTTGACATTTCAATATAAAATTTCCTCTTTTTCAAGATTTTAGGAGGGACTTCAGCCCCCAACCCACCCCCTGGATACGTGCCTGATTAGTGCTTATAAAACTGATCACAGAATAAATTTTGAATTAAATTCTCAAGGACAATAACACAGTAATTGTACGTAAATTGACTTCTTGACAGAAATCGAATACTGTGGACCTTTCTATGTACATGAATGGTCCCACAGAAATAGCTAAGGGTGGAAAGTATACCGTTGGCGTCCATTCAAAAAACATACGGGTGCAACCTGCAAAAATTGCAGTTAAAAAACCAATGAAAAGGAGCATTTCGGTCAGCATTAAAAAATTGTCCATTTCGTCAAGTATGTTATTCACTTCTGCTGCTGTAAAGTAGTTCCCTAAAAAAGTACCAAAACGTGAATTGAACTTTTATGAATTCCATAATTGTTTAAAATAAAAATATTTTGTGTAGGTACCTATAAGTTTTTGGTCCAGAAAAATTCCTTCATTTATTAAGCAAGGAAACATGGGCACACTTTCACCACAGTGAAAGAGTAAGTGAAAGCAGATAGATGTAGTCACAACTACTGACATTGTTAAATGAACGACAATGTACCCAGCATGGAAAGTGGGCGAAAATATTTCCATGACTAGCGAACCAATGATGTAAGTATCAATAGTGATAAGTATTGCAACCATAAGATACATCCAATGTAACCTACGTTTACTCTTGGTTACTTCAAACTTTTTTCTTTTTGGACACCAATGTAAAACGGACACGAAACTATGATTACAACAAACATTCCAAAATTTTTCAATGGCTTTTTCGCCAATGTATCCATCTTGTCCAACTACTACTAAAACGGTTGCTGCTTCAAAAAACCTCGAAATGGGATTTAATTACGTATTTTTCGTATTTATACTTGCAAAAATGTTTTTTATTTTTAGAAACCACTAAATATTATTTTAAAGCTGCGTGGAATTCATTCAACTTGACTTGTATTGGACGTTGAGAAAAAAATTTATAAAACAGAATTTGCTAATCCAAATGTTGAGTTTCCAACTGAAAATATTTTGGCCTTCTTTCTATAAGAAGCAGGAAGTCTTTAACCATGGTTGGTAAACATTTGGTGATCGACTAAACTCAATCTGATTTCCCATAATATTACATCGAGACAAGGCCAAGAAATGTTTACGCCGTTAAAAATAGCTACATAATTTTCATATTGCACAATGAAAAGAGTTTCGCCAATCTATTTGATGATACTGCAAAGGGATGCAAATCACTTATGACAAATATTATTGACATATAACAAATCGCAACAGCAAAGTTTTCGATTATCTTACACAATGTGTGGCTATTGACCAGTCGCGTATTTATTGAACATAGTTCGCCTTTTCTAACCTGTTTGGCTCGCTTCTAATCTTACTGTGAGGATCTGGAGAAACGAAGCACTTGTTGAAAACACTGGCAAAAGAATTTTAGAACTGCCTGTAAATTATAACTAATTTAGTGGTTCTTTTGTAAAAGTAGACACATTACAAATGTAGCAAATATTTATCTGAAATGCTGCAGTACAGTTATTTAGTAATTTGTGGCGCAATTTATTGTCCATTTTGCTACCAAAAACACTATTTTACTACTAAAAAATGTTGCAATGTTAACTTCGACATAGTATTTGAATTATTAGTAAATAACATCAATCATCAGAAGTATAGATACTATTACACGATTCTTCATTTTAAAATTGTTCTGAATATTAGAGAATCTGATAAGGTCTAAATTAAAAAGCCGGCTCTACTTTAAATCACATCATATGTGTACTATTATGTACATAAGATTTCACACTGTAATAGAATTTCTCAAGGATTGCACTAAATTTAGGGTTCTAAGAACTATTGTTTAGTTAGCAAGAAAATTTGTTAGCTTTCTTGTGATTTTGCTTATTGTTAACTCTAGCCTTCCCAAAAATAGTACATGTAAAAAAAAGAATCAAGATAAGAAGTCCTTCTAAAAGTGAATTTCACTTACAGTACACCAAGTGATTTTGCAGATATACGACAGGACAGTATATATTTAGAAAATTACTTCCTGAACAACCCGAAACAGCCTGATGACTAAGAAATTTTAAATCTGTTTACCCTTGGTTGTTCGCACAAAATAATTGGCAACCTTCAGGTAATTTGCCAGTAAAGTACCTTTTAAATGTAGTAAAATTGATGCGAAACTTTATGACAAACACATTGCAATATTTTTCAATGACCTTTTCGGCAACATGCGACGCCCATTCTTCAAGTAATACATTTTCTTAACAAAACGCAAAACAATAATTAGATTAACGTACTTTTACTACACACTTAAAAGTGATAAATATTGATTTAATACTTTGTCAATGCAGCAAAAGTTGATTTTGTAAGACTTAATTTTATTGTGCCTTTATGAAAAGGAAATTTTCCGGTATTGAATGATGTAAGCATTGAAAACTTATGACAAATACTACTGAGATAACGTATTTCTCAATAAAAAAAAGTCTTAGATTGCGAATTACCTTAAAGTGTGTGCCTATTTGCCAAAAGATTTAATTAACGTCTTTAATATCTTTGGTCACAAATAAGCAAAGGATTTTCATTTACTGTACTTTCCAATGTGAAAAACACAATCACTGGCTAAGAAAATGAAAAATCACATTTCATATCATGACTTTCGTCCTTTCCGTTTATTGAGATAACGGTTTATTTTAATTCATTCAAAGTAATCATAATGAGTCAGGTGTGCATTATAATTATATGTAAGTTTATCACTAATCCCTTTCTCTAGAAAAGGTAAAATTACTTAAGTTTTAAGCAAATGTATTATATATATGTAGAATACGCCTAGTAAATGTATCTAAGTACAACGAGAATGAATAACTGACAATGAAGGTTATATCAAATATTACATAATTATTTAAATTAAGCAATTAGGAATATATCCTTCAAAATAGCCATCAAAATGAGATTCTCTTTTACGTAGTAACTCTGTAGCCTTTTAAGTTGTAATTCAGTAAATGTATAACAAACTTTGTCAGGAGGCCAGGACAAGACACAGACATTAGTAACATTTTACGATAATTTAATGAACACGTTGATTCAAAATTTTCACTGACTGCTTTAATAGTTGCTTTCTTGACACAAAAAGTTGTTCTGACAAATCTTGATAGGTTTTCCCACATTCCATTTCATGCTGTCTATTTAAAAGCGAATTTTGAAACGCTTTATCGCAGTAAGTACACTTGTGAATCCTTGAGATAACAATTGAGTGGACCATTTTCATGTGTTTTCTAATCAAATTTGGATGCCTCGATTTATAACCACATTTCAAGCAATATATAAATTTTACATCGCATAGTATACTTTGCATTTGAGATTGACTTAAGAAACTGCTATGTTTACTAACTAATTCAGGAGTTTTAATCTTACTAGTATTTTTAATTTTAGAAGAGAAAGAGAACGACGATTTATTTATTTTCTCGATTTTTGAATCACTAGAGTTTTTTTCAATGGTCAAACGTTGTACATTTCTTGGGGAGATTCTGCCAGGAGAAGTTGATGGACACCTATTTCTATGAAGGTTCCCATTTTCAATTGGGCTGAGAGTTCTACACGTCTTCACGTGAGTTTTCAACTCTGGTCCATATTTAACAATTTTGTGGCATATATTACATTTATATGTTTCAGTACAGGGACTTATGTTATGTTCTGATTCCAAATGTTTTGCATTACTACATTCGTTACTTGTTCTGAATTTGCAAATAGGGCAATCAAAATAAATGGTTTTTGCTGGTTTCTCCATTTGTGAAGTAGGCTGTTTAGGATTCATGCAATTGTACTTGTGCCTTTTCAGCGTGTAGTTGTCTCGAACCATGCCTCCACAAATATCACATTGAACTAGCAGTGCGTTAGACACTTTGTGAACCTTTTTCAAATGTCGTCTTAAATGAGACCTTCGATTTGACTTATAATCACAAACCACAAAAGTACATTTGAACCATTTTTCGCCACTCGCATCATTTGTGGTTTCAGATACGCTCAATTGGCTTGGATTAACTCTTCCTGCTTCGTTAACTTTTTCACGTAATTTCAATTGCTTCGAATTTTTACTTTGCTGAGTAGAATTTAACTGGCTTCGGTTATCGGTAGTAACACATTTTTTTGAAGAAACGGCATTAGCACGAACATTTCTTTTGCGACAAGTTTTCAGATGAACATCAACATTGGTATTTGTAGTTAGGTACACCTTGGTGCACATTGTACAACATAAAATCGTGTTTTGAGGAATATTATGCATATTCTTCATGTGGCGAATGACATGTTGAGTTTTCCAGGTTTGATAAGAGCAGTTTAAGCAGTCGTAGAGAGGTCTTTGTGACATTTTCAATTTTAGTTTTTCAGCAAATTCTTTGTTTGTATTTGTACAACATGTTTTTCCCATATGTGCTTTCATAGCATGCCAAGTCGAATACAGTTCGCCACAAAATTTGCATTTGTGTATCTTTGGATTGTTGTCTCCATGATGCTTTTTCATGTGAGCTTTGACGTTACCGGAACCTCGATTTTGATAACTACAACGTGTGCACGAAAACATTGTAAGAGCCATTGATATTTTCTCTGTGTATTAAAATAAACATAACATTTAGTCCGTTTGTATTTGTATTACGCAAAAGAACTATTTTAAACTGTTGGTTTTAAGGATTACCTTAGTGAATATTAGAAAATTGAATACTTGCCTCCCACACATTTATATTTCACTGGAAATATTTTCCGATTCGTTGTATGCTCCCGTTACCTGTATTAAAAAAGTAATTAAAAATATACATTAAGCAAATTAACAGTGCTTAACTTGAGTTTCTAAAGATTACAGGCAGACTGAAAATTTTAGCTAAATATATACAAATTCAGAAAACCAATAGCAATGGTTGCTTCCGAAACGGAAATGAAAATCATTTGACACACTATTCTGGAATATAATCGCTGGTACAGTCAAAAAAATATGATTCTAAAGGAAACTACAAGCTACATGACAAGTTTTGTCAAGTTGCACAATTATTGAAGACGAAATGGAATTGTGAACTAAGGTAAAAGGTGAAAGAGGTACAAATGTGGAAAAACGGAAGAAGAAGAGAAAATCAAAATGTATATAAAAATCGAAATACAAATATTTAAGCATTAGAATAGGGTTCAACAAAACGTGTGGGACTAATTATGTACAATTCCAAAAATGTATCTGTATTAGGGAAGACCAATCTTCTGATTTATAGCGTTATTGGAACATGAATTAAAAAATTGGAAATGTTCCTTGTGACATTTTAACATTTATTTACTTCATTGAGATTGAGCATCCATCATTTCTTTGGTATTTATCAAGTGTGTCCCGTAATCTTGTCACCTACAATCAAAAACAAATAAAATTATAACTTCGCTTCCTGAAGATTTAGTTGGGTAAGCCAAATGACCAAAAGAGCTTTTAAATTAAGCAGGGAGAAGACAGAACATATAACTTAGAAGACTCTTTCTGTTTAAGTACTACATGGTTATCAATATCCTTGTGAGAAATAAAAGTATAATAAACTACTTCAATAAATTGAAACTCACCTGACCAAGAATGACCCGTTAAGTAATAAAGATTAGCATCTGCAGTCAAAGCAATTAATCATCTCTGATTGAGTATTTTTTCAGAAATTTGGTTTGCAGCAAAATAAACATAAGAACTTATTCACTCTTCGCGCAATTGTAGAATCCAAACGCGGAGTGAGATTTATGTGCTTTGTATCAGGGGAAACTAGAAACTTCGCTGAAGTCAATAACTACAGGGTTCTGCCATTTCCTGCCCTATCCTCTTATACCCTGTAATTCTCATAGTTCACTTTAAGATTTGGAGAACTGACAGCAGGATTTAAGATATTTAATCCTGATTAATGACTGAAAGTTCGCAATTGAAATGTTATCTAATATCAATATGTATGTATTATTTTATGTCCATGAATGTAGTGAAGGAATAATGCATTGCCAAGAAAGCTAAGGTTTTAAAGCTCATTTTTTAAGGAAATATTTATTGGAATTGAAAATGACTTTTTATACGACTTTATATTACAGCCAAATTAATTACTAACTCATTCAATATAACGTCTCTCGGTAGGTATCGGCACTTTTGTTTATGACAACAAACCAGTTTTCTGTATTTTATGCTACCGAAATGTAGTACGTATGAAAATAATAACTTCCAATTTATAATATTTATAGCATGGAAATTTAAAATTTAAAATAACTTTTGCTTTATTGAGTATATCACAAAATTTTTTGAGATAAATTACTGTAGTACGGGATTGGATTTAAATGAATTGATTACTATGACTGTCTCACAAAATTAGATTAATATCTCTATCAACGCTATATTGATCTTCACCCTCAAGAGGGTTGAATCTCCGAATACCCCACAAAAGTATCAATCAATACAACCAAAGTAAGTTTTGAATTTTGTGAAATTTGATAAATTGTGCGACAAAAACCGTTTTTCGTACCACATTTGGCAAGTTTTTCATCTAATCATATAAATAGCAAATGGTAACGATTATGATGTACGATTGTGAAATATTATTTTATGTTCTACAGGCATTAAGGTTGACCCGATAATGTAATTCAAGGGGGGAACGGGTAAACTAGGATCAAATTCAACTTTGAAAGCTTCGCAAATGTTGACAGTAAAAATAAATAATTCATCTCTGGCTAAGGATTCTCCAGGGCATACACGCCTTCCAGTTGAAAATGGAAAGAGAGCAGGATGTTTTATGACTTCAGTTCCGTCTGCATTTAAAAATCGTTCAGGTCGGAATACTTCCGGGTCACCCCAAACATTTGGGTCGTGGTGGATTCCGTATAGGTTGCCAAACACAAAAGTGCCCTTCGGAATTAAGTATCCATGAAATTCAATGTTTGCGGTTGCTTCGTGCGCGATACTCATGGGTGATATGGAAGAAAATCGCAAGGTCTCTAAAATCACGGCTTCCATATACGGCAACCTAGGATTATCATTTCAATTTTTAGATAGTCTCCGTTTAAGCATTTGAAAGTTTATTAGGGCGATCTGAAGATAACTAAGTTTACTGAAGACAATGTCAGTTAGGTAAGATCTCGAGAAATTTAGGTATGGTAAATGAACAGGGCTTACATTGGTCTATCTTTCAAGGATATTTTCCCTGGTTGGGTTTTGAGGAATTGTACTAGAGAAAGATTTAGTTTCTCTTGTATGTCTTTATGGTGGGCTAAAAGGAATATCAACCATCTTATAGTTGTTGAAACCGTTTCAGCTCCAGCTAAAAATAGATGTGCTAGGGATTGACGGAGATTGTCATCTGTAAAACATAATCATATGAATTTGCCATTAATTCAAAGCATTCTAGAGTTAGATTAAAATCTAAACCCAGATATAGTTTCGTCTAGAGGTTCCTCAGAAGCCATAGAGATTTCTCGGTGGAACTTGTAGAATTTCATGAGAAATCTCCTGAAGTTCCCGTGTGACACGCCAGTCACCATGAGAAATCTGAAAAAAAATTCCCTTAGCAACTTAGGGAGACTTCTCAGGAATTTCCAGTCGCTGCTGCTTCTCAGAAATCTCCAGTAATGCCTTAGTCTGGATAATTTATATTGTTTTTACATCCGATCTCCTTATAAAACGACGACTCGGGATCAGTAGTGCTTTGAATTTTTCTTAGGGAAGAGTCAACAAAATCTCCTTCTACTTTTTCGTTAAAAGACTGTTTATGAACATCGATTATCTCCTGACAGAATTCATAAATCGGTTTCAGATGATTCATAAGTCTTTCGTAGCCCGATAGCCTGGGCATTAGTTTGCCTAAAATTGGAAAAAACACAAGAATGCCTTGGGTAGCTGCATCCGACATTAGTCTGAAAACATCGATTTCCAACAATTGCAAAAAAATTGTTAATAGGACCATTTTCCATTACAGGAATAATAGTATAAAATCAATAAGATTAATTGGATTTAAAAGTATCTTATTAATAAGAACTTTCTCACTTCTCAGCATGATGTGTTAACTTCAAATATTTTTCATCATTGCAGCAATATCTCTCCCCAGCGATGGTATTCCATAATGAATTTATAACAGAAATGGTAAACAGGTTTGCAGTTGATGTTGGGCGTTCTTGGTAACTCCTTAAATTTTCAATTAATTCTTTTGCTTCATTTTCTACCAACGTTTCGACAGGCACTCCATTACGGAGACTAGACTGGATGTATAAGAAAGCAAAACGTCGTTGTTCCATCCACGTTTTTCCAGAAGTACTCGCTATTCCTTAATATCGTCATTTTACATTTGTATTCATTACCAAAATCCCTCATGCCTGGTTTTATTAATCAGAAAATGAGATAATCAGATAGTATAAATAAACCTCCTAGTTTTCCATTGAATGGATTTTCAAAATGCTTTATTGCAGGTCTTCCACAAAAAGCAGACATATTAAATGCCTCTTTCAACACTTTATAGTCGTTAATGAAAATTGTTCTGCAATTAAATATTACATTCTGTTCTCATCATCAGTTTTCGTTATTTTAATTAGTTTTTAAATACATTCAGATGCATTTGGATTAATAAATGGCGTACCTTCGAGGTCCCAAGTCGATAGCAATTATATTGCCATATTTCTGTTTCAATTTCATTACACTTTTGTAAGGCTCAAAACCAATTTGTGCAAGGTTTCCCACAATAGGCCAATTAAAAGGACCTTTCAAATCCAATCCAACATTTTAAGTCTTTATATCCAATTTTTTGTTAGACACCGCTTTCCACAATTATAATTTAAGAATTCAAAATAGTTTACCTGGTGGAAATCGATGTGACCTCTTTCTCCAAATGATGAAAAACCAGGAAAACAAAAATACAGCACAAAAAACTTCTAGCATCTTGCAAGATGTTTACTTCACGAACTTTTGAATAGATATACTGCTGTTCTGTACTAGTACACTGAGCGTTTGGGTCGTCTAGCAATTAGTATGTCGGTGCAATTTAGATACAGGAAAATTGAAAATCCTTTAATAAGATTAATAGAAGTAAAATTTTATGATAATAATTCATATGTTAATATTGAAATGTAGTCACTAATAAATTATTGTTTGACGTTTTATGGGTGGGTTAAATATGAGTAAAACTGGCTTCCTACTGCACTGTAAACCTTACAGAAATTTTTGTAGGCTGGAGGAAATTCAACTAAAGGAATATTTAATGTACAATTATTGCGCGTTGTTATTGCAGGCAGCAATACGGTTTGATTCCTATTTCTTGGTATTGTTGGTATGCGTATCCGAGCGTATGTTAACTCACACTGTGAAGTGAATGCCAACAGGTTTCTGTTGCAATCAAGATTAATAAAAGTCGCTTAAAGTGTAAAAGCAGTTGTAGACTTTATATGTTGTACTCTGCAGTAATGAAGTCTTCTTTGAACGTACATCAGATATATTACTATATTATGATCGTTGACCGAATCGGGAAAATTAAGTTTCCTCTGCAGCTACAGGTATGGGAAAAACAAGAGTACATTTCGTTTGTTTTAAGTATTAATATAACTTTACAGCTTTGATATAAAAGCAAAATGAAATTTGGTGTACAAATCAAATTTTCAGAGAAATGAATTATAATATCATTTCCACAATGGAAAATTTATAGTAAACACGAATCAGTGTGGATTTTTTGTTTATAAAATGAATTTTAGGATTTATCAAATATATGAACCTATAAAATTATAATTAAAGAAATTCTAAAAAAGGATGAATCTCATCATTTATAAAAGAATGCAGAAAGAGGTCCTGGTTACACATTCACACTAGAAGTGTGCAATATTATATTTGTACGTTATTTAGGATGTAGGTTGAAAGCAGACTGAAAATGTACATTAAAATCACATAAAAATGACAAAGATTTTTATTTAAATTGATTGGAATTAATAACTATTGATATCCTTCTGTATTAAACCTTTGAATATGCTGACATACCCTTCCCTTCATATTGCTATATCAGTTGGCATCGAAGCCCAACACTTAAATAAATACATCTGCAATTGGAATCCATACTACAAAGTTCTAATCTACTCATGTAAAATTACACTTCACTCCGTGATTTTCAAATAATGCTATTAATAATTTATTACTCGTTGGCATTCAGACCCCAACAAACCTAAAATAAATGATAATACCTATTAATACTTGTGGTAAATGAAAATGTTCGGTTTCGAAGAAATATAACTAAACACCCTGTGTAATCCAATGCCGTAATTACTTTGTGTATTGCTAATCTGTCAACATTTAAAATGATATATAAATGCACAGATAAAAATAATACTATTTTAAGTGCACTGTTTTTAGAAAGCACTCTTCCACAGAACACATCATGTTAATTGCTACATGTTTGCTTAATATTGAAATGAAAATGCCAATTAAATTCTTTCACTAGAATTATCCAGTGTTTTATTGAGCTTTTTTGGAAATAAAATGGTAGGATTTAAATGATTTGATTGTATGTCTCACAAAAAGGAATTAATATGTTTTTTCGTACCACAATTGGTGAGTTACTCATCTAATCAAATAAATAACGACGATTATGATAAACGATTGTGAAATATTATTTTATGTTCTACAGGTACTAAGGTTGTACCCATAACATAATTCAAGGGTGGGATGGGTAAACTGGGATCGAATTCCATTTTGAAAGATTCCACAAGATTCACAGCAAAAATAAATAATTCATCCCTAGCCAAGGTCTCTCCAGGACAAATACGCCTTCCAGTTGAAAATGGAAAGAGAGCAGGATGTTTTACGACTTCAGTTTCGTTTTCATTTAAAAATCTTTCAGGTCGGAAATTTTCTGGGTCACCCCAAACATTTGGGTCGTGGTGGATTCCGTATAGGTTGCCAAACACCGTTGTGCCCTTCGGAATTAAGTAACCTTGAAATTCAATGTTTTCGGTTGCCTCGTGCACCATACCCAATGGTGCTATGGATGAAAATCGCAAGGTCTCTAAAATCGTGGCTTCAAAGTACGGCAACCTAAGATTATCATTTCAGACTGTAGGATAGATAGTTAGCAGCTAGCAAGTAACTACTTTTACTGAGGTGTCAGACAGTCAGACAAGATAAATTAGGGAAGATCTGTGGAAATTTTCTATATGGTAAATGACAAAAATGCTTACATTGGTCGATCTTTCAAGGATATTTTCCTAGTTTGGGTTTTATAATGTACTAGAGAAAGGTTTAATTTCTCTTGTACGTCTTTATGGTGGGCTAAAAGGAATATCAACCATCTTAAAGTTGATGCAACCGTGTCAGCTCCAGCTAAAAATAAATGTACTAGTGATTGACACAGGTTGTCATCTGTAAATAAATAATAATGTACATTTGACACAAATTATTATAATATCTAAATTAGTTTAGACATCATGGCTAGAGATTCTTCAGAAGCCACAAGGATTTGTCGGTGGAACTTCTAGAATTTTCTAAGAGATCTCTCCTAAGTGCCCCTGTAACGCAGAAGTAAAAGGAGAAATCTGAAAGATTCTGGAGTAGCCTCCTGAAGTTTCTCCGTACTCAGGGAGACTCCTCAAGAACTTCAAGAGTTGTTTCTTCTTAGAAATCTCCAGGAGTGCCTTATGTGAACAGTTTATATTGTTCGTACATCCGTTCTCCTTAAAAAACGACGACTCGGGATCAGTAGTGCTTTGAATTTTTCGTATATAACAATCAACAAAATCTCCTTCGACTTTTTCGTTAAAAGACTTTTTATGGACATCGATTATCTCCTGACAGAATTCATAAATCGGTTTCAGATGATTCATAAGTTTTTCATAGCCAGATAGCCTTGGCATTAGCTTTATTAAAATTGGAAGAAACACAAGAATGCCTTGGGTAGCTGCATCCGTCATATATCTGAAAGTATTGATTTTCAACAATTACAACGACTAATTATGATTAGGACCATTTTCAATTTCAAGAATAATATTATAAATAATTGGATTTAAAAGCATTTTCGTAATGATAAGTTTCTCACTTCTCAGCATGATGAGTTAACTTCAAAAATTTTTCATCATCGCAGCAATATCTCTCACCAGCGATGGTATTCCATAATGAATTTATAACGGAAATGTTAAACAGGTTTGCAGTTGATGTTGGGCGTTTTTCGTAACTCCTTAAATTTTCAATTAATTCCTTTGCTTCATTTTCTACCAATGTTTCAACAGGCACTCCATTACGAAGACTAGACTGGATGTATAAGAAAGCAAAACGTCGTTGTTCCATCCACGTTTTTCCAGAAGTAGTCGCTATGCCTTAATATCGTCATTTAATTCAACCAAATACTAAATCAGTCATGCTTGGTGTATTAACCAGATAATGAGATAATCAAATAAGTAAATTGACCTCCTGTTTTTCCATTGAATGGATTTGCAAAGTGCTTAACTGTAGGTCTCCCGCCAAAGGTAGACATATTAAATACTTCTTTTAAAGCTTTGTAATCGTTAATGAAAATTGTTCTGCAATTACATATGACATTCAATTATCTGTTTTCGTTATTTTAATTAATTTTTTAAAGACATTCAAATGTATTTGAGTGAATAAATGGCTTACCTTTGAAGTCCTAAATCGATAGCGATTACATTGCCATATTTCTTCTTCAATTTCATTACACTTTTGTACGGCTCCAAACCAACTTGTGGAAGGTTTCCCACAATAGGCCAACTAAAAGGACCTTTCAAATCCAATCCAATATTTTAAGTCTTTATATCCAAATTTTTTGTTAGACACGTTTTCCAAAACTATATTTTAAGAATTCAAAATAGTTCACCTGGTGGAAATCGTGGTGACCTCTTTCTCCAAATTATGAAAAACAAGGTAAACAAAAATACAGAGCAAAAAATTTCTAGCATCTTGCAAGATGACGAAAGAAGACTTCACGATGAGCAGATTTACTGTTACACTGTACCAGTACGCTAAGAGTATGAGTCCTCTGCCAATAAATATGTCGATGCCTTGTAGATGCAGGAACGTTGAAAATTGCACAAATTTAATTCAAGTATTGTTTTACAGATACTGTAGATATGATAATAATGAAATGTTATCTAGTTATAAATTATTGTTTGACATTTTACTGGTGAGTTAAATATGAGTATGAGTAACACAGGCTTCCTATAGCATTGTAAACCTTTCACAAACCTTTGAGGAAATACAACCACTTAAAGGAATATTTGATGTACATTTATTGCATATGTTACATATAATGCAGAGAGCTATACCATTTGATTTTTACTTAAAAGGGTATATAGTGCAATAATCTTCTACACTTTATATGTTGTACTCTACAATAAGCAATAATGAAGTCTTATTTGAACTTCACATCAGATATGTTGCTATATTTGTATTATGATCGTTGACCGAATCGGGAAAATTAAGTTTCCTCGCTCAGTTACATATACGATAAAATCTGAGTACACTCCGTTTGTTTAAGTATTAATATAAATTTACTGCTTTGATGTAAAAATAAAATCCAATTTGGCATAAGATTTACATATATTCAGCTTTGTATCCACAGATGGTATACCTACATGACACCTCTACTCCGTGAGTGGGGGTTTAGCAGAATTGTATATAACTATTTTAATAGCTTACATGTTCGTTTTCTAATATTTCCGGCTTACCTATGTAGGTATAAATGCGGTGGTAAATTTTATGTTCTGTTAAACGAATAAATTATAATATCATTGACACAGGCAAAATTTATTATAAACGAGAATCTAAATATTGATTTATTGCCAAAAAAATAAACTTCATAAAAAATAAAATTCATACAATTGATTTATCAATTGTATGAATCTATTAATTTTTTGTTGATATAATATGGGAGTATTGGATTGAAAAAATACACAAATAAGTTACTCTTAATTTGAGTGTTGAGAGAAAACTCATCTTCACACTTGTAACAAGTTGTCAATAGTCGAGTTAAAAAATTAATTAATTATCAATGAGTTCTTGGAATTTAATTACTAATAATCCTCACAGACAAGTAGACAGTTAGACAAGCAAAACAAAAGCATAAAGCGAACTTGGATCATTTTCATAAAAAATTTTTTTCACTATCTTCAAGTCAATTTAAAGTTATATGCTTTCTGGGACATTCTCATCAGTAAGGTCCAGAAAGGTGAAACAAACTTGCATTCACTTATATATTCAACCCACGAATGCCCCCTTTGTCATTAAGGAATAATTACCCAAAATGATATTCTCAAGTGAACTTAATTTGGAAGTTGTAACCGATTTAAATAGTACACTTATAAAAAGGGGAGGGTTAGCTCGTGCCCTGTATACATACTAATACAGGCAAAACAATGTAACCTCCTTTTCCACCAATATATATAATAATAATGTTTGACCCTTTTGCTCTGTTTTACCTTTATATACCGGTATAACCCTTGTTGTCGATCTGCTCCAGTCACTTCCGTTCCACTGATGTTAGACACAAAGCTGTAAACACTTTAATTACTCAAAAGATCCGATCACAATTAAATATATTTTAGTGCACAGTGATAAATAACCGACGGAAGAAACAAGACAACTTTTCTTGGTCGTAACAGAACTTAGAGTGGCTTTATTCTCGTATTTAGATAAGCGCCTTTTCCTTTTCTCCAACTCATATGTATTTACATTTGTTGTGTTCATTCTCCTACCTTCCAGCTACTAATATACATAATATATTCCATAAGCTTATCGCTACCTTCCTTCTACTTCTACACACATCACAACATACAGTTCCATAGGATTCAGTGCCTTTCACACTGTGTGTGCTTGAAATTTCAATGTACTTCTCCGCAATGATTTCAACCTTAAAGTTTGTTTTCAATGATCAAAAATACTCAATTAAAAGTTTTATGCATTCTAAGAAGTGAAGTAAGACAATTTTTAGCTCCATGTGCTGATTTATTTTTTCCCCAATGAATAGCTTTACAATTTTTTAAGTCTCATTTTGATTAATTTGCCTATAAAGTTTATTATCAATTCTGCATTTTGACTCAAACAGTTGTGGTGCAGTTAATTTAAATTGATGAATTACTGTGCCTTATAAACGGAACTCCAACACAAGAGGATTATGACGATTATGATATACCATTGCGAAATATTACTTTATGTTCTACAGGCATTAAGCTTGAACCGATAATGTAATTCAAAGGGGGAATGGGTAAACTAGGATCAAATTCCACTTTGAAAGATTTACATAAATGTACAGTAAAAATAAATAATTCATCCTTAGCCAAGGATTCTCCAGGACAAATACGCCTTCCAGTTGAAAATGGAAAGAGAGCAGGATGTTTTATCACTTCAGTTTCGTCTGCATTTAAAAATCGTTCTGGTCGGAATACTTCTGGGTCACCCCAAACATTTGGGTCGTGGTGGATTCCGTATAGGTTGCCAAGCAGCACAGAGCCCTTCGGAATTAAGTATCCATGGAATTCAATGTCTTCGGTTGCCTCGTGCGCCATAGTCATTGGTGCAAGGGATGAGAATCGCAAGGTCTCTAAAATTACGGCTTCAACGTACGGCAACCTAAGATAATAATTTCAGACTTTAAGACAGACTTCAGAAGCGGCTATCAGGCAATTAAGTTTATCGTGTCGGACAAGAACAATTAAAGATCTTTGGAAAGGTAATTAGTATTTTCTATATGGTAATGGTAAATGACAACAAGTCTTACATTGGGCGATCTTTGAGGGATATTTTCCTTTGTTTGGTTTTGAGGAACTGTACTAGAGACCGGTTTAGTTTCTCCTGAATCAGCATAGCAAACTCCCGTACACTCTTTAAATCAAGTCAACCCGTGCAACCGAAACTCAAGTGACAGGAAAATTTCTATTGTACATGTAAATATTAGATCTTTATGTAACAAACTCCACCTAATCAAGGACCACCTCGACAACGCTTGCGACTATGACATACTCTGTCTGACTGAATCCTTTCTAAAAGAGGGAATGATCTCTCCGCAAATAAATGGTTATAACTTAATTCGAGAAGACCGTAAGTACAAAGGTGGAGGAGGTATTTGTATGTTTCTCAAAACTAATTATAAGAACAAAAAATTATCACTTAAAAATGATTCCTTACTAAAACTAAATTGCAATATAGAATACCAATATGTAAACATTCAATATAAATTTGAGAAATCCTTCAATGTTTTGTGTATTTATAGGCAACCTAATTACGAACAAGCCACTCTTGACTATGACTTTGAAACTCTTGATGTAGTCTTTTCTGATATTGCCCAAATTAACAAAGCTGTATATATTACTGGTGATTTCAACTTTCGAACTGAAGCTTTACTGAAGAGGTTTGATAATTTACTTGCATCTTACTCCCTGAAGCAATTTGTTATGCAACCAACAAGAGGCAAGTCTAAACTTGATTTATTTATTGCCCATATGGACTCTAATGTAGAAATTAAAGTATTTGAACCCCACCTGTCTGATCATTGCCTTGTATATGCAGAAGTTAATTTGCCCAAAATTAAGCAATGTAAAAAAAGCATCGATATTGAAATAATTAATGAGAGTACCCTATGTGATTTAGCATCCGCTGTATGTAATTTAGAATCCTTAATTGATAACTCAACTTCCTTAGACGATAAAATAAGTGAATTTTGCGGGAATCTTCGTAAGTGTATTTCGATTGCTATACCTAACAAAACGATAAAAGTGAATACTCTTAAGCCCAAATTATTATTATCTAATGTAACTAAAGATCTAAAAAGGCAAAGAGACGAAGCCTATACTAAATTCAAAAAATTCCCCTCCGTTGTTAACAAAGTTGTTTTAAAAATCTTAAACAAGCAAGTATCATTAGCAATAAAACAGGATAGTAAACTTAACATGAATTTGGAGATAGGAAAAGTTGGAGTTTTTAAAGCATTAGGAAACATTATCAATATCGGGAAAACAAAATCATCTGATTTGAGTTATTTTGATGCTAGCTTAGTAAACGACTACTTTGTTGACATGAATTCCGAAACAAATTCTAGCCAAATACCGCCATTATACAAACATCAAAGTTTACAAGATATGACCTCGACTTTTAAAGTGTCTACTATATCCATAGCGGATTTATTCTCAGCCTGGAAACACTTAAAAAAGCGTAACTCGAAATCCAAAGACTCACTTAGTTTGTCGCCTATCTATTTTAACACACTAATACATGCCCCTATAGTTTATGAAGCATTATTAAATATGTATAATCAAAGTATTAAAGAAGGCTATGTTTGTAGATCTTTAAAAATATCCAAAGTCCTCCCTATTCCAAAAATCGACTTTCCCACTGAACCTATGCATCTCAGACCTATTTCAATTCAAACTATGCCCTCTAAGTTATTAGAAAAATGTATCTATAACCAACTTATCAAATATGTCAATGATAATAATATCTTACACAATTCTCAATTTGGGTTTAGAAAGAAACATTCTACTGTTCATGCTCAGGCTGCTCTCACTGATTTCTTGTTCAAACAAATTGAAATGAAGAATGTATGCATAATTTTATCATTAGATATAGCTAAGGCTTACAATAGAATAAACATAAAAATCTTGCGCGAAAAGCTTAAATGGTATGGAATTAATCCTCATTGGTTCGAATCTTTTTTAAATGATAGGTCTCAGTTCGTATTTTTAAGCGATTCAAATAAATCAGTAGCTAAGGACATAAATATTGGTCTTCCACAGGGGAGTGTATGCGCATGCTTGTTATTTTCTCTGTTAATTAATGATCTTCCATTACACGTGAATAATAGCATGACCATCCTCTTTGCAGATGATACGCAATTAATTATTTCGGGCAAACCCGGAGATTTAGAAACTGTAATATCTAAACTCAATGATGACTTTTGTAATGTAATTAAGTGGATGGATATGAATAGCCTTGAATTAAACTTAGATAAAACTAAAATGCTTATTGTTTCAAGTCCACATATAATGAAAAAGTTAAATAACACCACTTTTACAATAAATAATAATCTAATTACTCCTGTAAAAGAATTAAAAATCCTAGGACTTATCATTGACTCAGAATTAAATTGGACTAGCCACATATTGCACGTTACAAAGAAATGCAATTCTGTTTTATGGTCGCTGTATCCTATCCAATATGTACTAGATATGCCAAATAGAAAATCTGTAATTGCCGCTTATGTTTTATCTGTGATTAGGTATATGTCGCCTATCTGGGGTACGTGTAATAAGAATAATTATAAAAATGTAACTAACATCTTCAGAAGAGCGGCTAGATTTGTGCTGGGAAAAAGGAAGTACGATCCGGTAAGAGAGGATGTGTCGGAAACATTGAAATGGCTTTTTCCAAATTACATGTATAAGTTTGAATTATTAAAATTGGCACATGGTATTTTTAACTCGGATTGTCCTCCCTATTTCTATAACTATGTTAACCTGGATAATATTGTCATTAGAGAAACTAGAAAGAAATGTTATACGTTTAGTGTCGAAAACAATACAAAATCGGCCTATGGTGCTAGAAGTTTTTCTAGCCAGGTAAAAAAAGAATGGTTAGCCCTTCCTGAGAGCTTAAGAAATGTAAAAAATTTTAACTTATTTAAAAAATCATTGTATGACTATTTACTTAATTTGCAAATAGCAGAAAACAAACCTCTTTATGACCTATGCGACTTCAAACATTATGACGAAACTATTGAATCAGTTGTTAAATATTTCTATCTTTTCTAACTCCTTGCATCTTGACTATTTATGTATTAAATATAACAAATGTAAAACGTTAACATAATATCTTGTCAAGTATACATAGAATAATGCGTGCTAATAATATTAAGTATAATAATCATGACCTTATAATAGCCATAACCAAGATTCGTTCATAACTAATCCTTATAACTAATTTTATCAGACATTCTGTAATAATGATCTAATGTCCGGGCGAAACCAACTACCTCCATGGGAGGAATTTGTCCGTGTAATAAATAAATAAATAAATATCTTTATGATGGGCTAAAAGGAATACCAACCATCTTAGAGTTGTTGAAACCGTTTCAGATCCAGCTAAAAATAGGTGTACTAATGACTGACGTAAGTTTTCATCTGTAAATAAATAATCACACCCATTTGTCACAAATTATAAATATTCTCTAATTAGTAGGACATCAAAATTAGTCCAAACAAAATGATGTCAAGAGGTTCCTCAGAAGCCATAGAGATTTCCCAGTGGAACTTCTTGAACTTCCTGAGATATCTTTGATGTTCCCCTGTAACATTCTGTAACACCACACAGTCACGTGGAAAGTTTGATAGGAGTTTGTTGAGTAACCTCCTAAGATTTCGGGTAACTTCGAGAAATTTCAGGAGTTGTGGCTTCTTAGAAATCTCAAGCAGTGCCTTAGCCTGGACAATTTATATCGTTTGTACATCCTTTCTCCTTAAAAAACGACGAATTGGGATCAGCAGTGCTTTGAATTTTTCGTATATAACAATCTACAAAATCTCCTTCGACTTTTTCGTTAAAAGATTTTTTATGAGCATCGATTATCTCCTGACAGAATTCAAAAATCGGTTTCAGATGATTAATAAGTTTTTCATAGCCAGATAACTTGGGCATTAGTTTGCCTAAAATTGGAAAAAACACAAGGAGTCCTTGGGAAGCTGCATCCGACAGATATCTGAAAAGTATAAATTTACAATTACAATTACAAACACTAATCATTGCTATGACAATTTTCAATTTGAAGAGTAATATTATGGATTTAAAAGCATTTTAGTAGTAATACGCTTCGTACTTCTCAGCATGATGTGTTAGCTTCAAATATTTTTCATCATTGCAGCTATATCTTTCACCAGCGATGGTATTCCATAATGAATTTATAACGGAAATGTTAAACAGGTTTGCAGTTGATGTTGGGCTTTCTTTGTAACTCCTTAAATTTTCGACTAATTCTTTTGCTTCATTTTCTACCAATGTTTCAACAGGCACTCCATTACGAAGACTAGACTGGATGTATAAGAAAGCAAAACGTCGTTGTTCCGTCCATTCTTTTCCAGAAGTAATTCCTATTCCTTAATTTCGGCATTTAATTCATATTAAAATGCCAAATAAGTCACTCATGATTTACTTATTAATGAGATAATCATATAAATGAATAGACCTCCTGTTTTTCCATTGAATGGATTTGTAAAGTGCCTTATTGCAAGTCTTCCGGAAAAGGCAGACATATTAAATGCCTCTTTTAACACTTTGTAATCGCTAATGATAACTGTTCTGGAATTACATTAAATTTTCTCGATATTTTGATTTATTTTTGATTTTTTAAATACATTCTGATTCATTAGAATTAGTAAATGGCTTACCTTTGAAGTCCTAAATCGATAGAGATTATATTGCCATATTTCGGTTTCAATTTCATTACACTTTTGTATGGTTCAAAGCCCACTTGTACAAGGTTTCCCACAATAGGCCAACCAAAAGGACCTTTCAAATCCAATCCAATACATTAAGCCTTTATTTCCTATTTTTGTTAGGCACCGCTTTCCACAATTATATCTTAAGAATTCAAAATTGTTTACCTGGTGGAAATCGCCGTGGCCTCTTTCTCCATATGATGAAAAACAAGAAAAACAAAAATACAGCGCAAACAATTTGTAGCATCTTCCAAGATGACGAAAGAATACATTTACTGCTAAACTGTCCCTGTACACTAAGAAAGTTAGTCTTCTGCTAATAAATATAATCGATGCCTTGTAAATGTTGTAAATGCAGGAAAGTTGGAAATCCTTGAACAAGTTGATAGTTAGTTGAAGTATTGTAGTATTATTTTATGATATTAAAGATACGATAATAACGATATGCAGTCTATTTAACTGCTTAACTTTACAATAATGAATTCTTCTTTGAACACCATAACAACCATATTGCTATAGTATAATTATTGTTGATCGAATAAGGAGAATTAAGCTTCCTATGCAATTACAGTTACCGCCATGGTTTCGGTATTTCCCACTTCCCACCCCAATAGTTTGGGCACCTGGGAAAGTTGGGAAATTCGGGAAAATTGCTAAAAAGCGGGAATTATGTACAGACTCTGGGAAAGCTTCGGAAAGTTTATATTGTACACGTGGAATTTAAAATATGACAGGGATAATTCTGTTTAAGATTCAAGATTCTTATATCTTAAGTATTAAAAAGGAAGCAATTAAAAATATTCATGACATATTAAATGAATTGTCCATTATAGCAACAAGTAACAACAAATCCTATAACAATAGCACAAGTCCTTGCAAAAAATTGCAAAATTATATAAATGATATGACGCAAGAAAGCAAATAGCTCATTAAACATTTAAAATAGTTATGTAAGTAAATTGACGAAAATTGATAATCGACTTTTCAAATATCAATCTGTATACGTTTGGAGCTTCAAAGGGAAAACTGTTGTAAAGCAAATACTTCTTATATTTTCCGTATTGTTTGTAGAATACCTTTTCAATAACAATATTCAGTTTGCAATTTGAAACGCAACAAAAACCCACTGTCCATGGCAGATGCTTAGACAACAACGTATTTATTGATTTTTAGTGTGATAATTACTAATATGATTGTATATTTGGGAATATTGTGAAACACTTGCAATTAGGTATCTTTATTGGCCTGTTCAGTCAATATTTCTATAGTGCTGTCACAATAAACATTAAAAACTTGGAGATTATTATTATGCAAAGTTGTACTAAACTATTTCTCAGAATAATGATAATAGAAAATTTCCCCTTTATCTAATCTCTAGACCATGAATCATCGTTCTCGGAAAGATATATCCTGCCTTAAACTGTCAGTACTAAGAATTCTCAATACTACTCTCAGTATCTAAGAGAATGTAAAACTGTTTTCCTGTTAACCGATTTGCAAATGCTGCATATGAGATATCACTTTTAAGTTTTGCATGTATTTCGTTAATCAAGTAGAAAAACAGGTATAAATGTGACCTTAGTTTCCTCTCATTAGATAATTGTAAAATATAGAGCTCTTCTTGATCCGCCTTTGTATTCTTTAATAATAAACAAACAATTGAGAAACAAAACAACAAAAACAAATAAAAATTAACCTAAACATGTTTAATTTCGCTTGATTAAATTTGTTGCTCACAAAAAAGAAAACTGAGACGTAGTTCAATTCCGTCCCAGCAGGCATTGTACAGATGAAAACTGTCATTTCTTAATAAGTATCTTATCTCCATAACATAACACTATGTCACAATAGTATTATTCTTACAGGTATACATTACCGATATTACGTTTGCATAAAACTACTTTCAGGTCAGGGGTTAAAAATACTTAAATGTGAAAGTAAATATTAATTGCAGGGAAATAAACATTTTTAGATTAGTTGTCGAAAAATAAGGGTAAGCATTTGTGACCAAATATGATCTTGGTTGTAGAAAAGTAAGGATTTTCTTTTGTGGAAAAAGGAAATCAATTATTTATGGGTAAGTGGTCCAGTAAAGTAATCTTCAACAAAAATAATCACTTTACCTCATATGAATATATGTGAGATTTTTTAGTAAATGAACCAGTCTCTCAGCCTTCTGTATTTCAATGAAATCCACATCCAATCTACGTAAACCAATCAATCCAATCAAAGTCAAGGTGCATATGCATCCAAAATAATTAACCAAGTAGTGATCTCATAGAAGACTCTTAAACGTACATAAGTGATACTAGGTGTCATGTATCAGTTGGATTCTTGGAATCAAAGCCATGACTTCTTTTTTCGTATTCACTTACATACTTTGACCATTTTAACATATGGATTAAGTGAATTTGAATTTCTCTATATTTTTCAAATATACTCCTGTTGTATATTCTACATATAATTTTAAAACATTCCCAATCAAGAATTCGGTTGACTATCTATTTACGAAACGACGATCTTTCACGATTCACGATGCAGAAGATTAATTGCACTTCAACATTACCTTTTTCTAAATTCAAATATTTCCAACCTATTTAATGAAATTCTATACACTACTCGTTTGTCTACTTTTTCATTAAATATTTTTTACTTCCTGTTCATTGCGGCAATGCTTTGTGAAGATAATAACTTGAAAAGAATAAATGCTAAACATGAATAATTAAACAAGATCTTAAAAAAGCAATTATTTTTTGAACATTATGTATTGAATTATGCAAAACATAAAGCTCATCTTAATGCTGATGCTCAATGAATGTTGATGCTATTTCGCTTTTAACAGTTGGCTGAATGCCACCTGTAAACTTGGCATACATATCAATATTTACATATAATTCAGCAGTTGCAGCCGTAGTAGATGGTATAACCTACATGACACCTCTACCACCTGAGTTTAAGGAGAATTGTGTATAGCTATATTTTATGGCTTACATGTTCGCTTTTTAAGACTTCCGGCTTACAAATCTTATATTCTGTTAAATGAATTTATAATATTGTTGACATATGCAAAATTTATAAGGTTTTATTCCCTGCACACTGTGTGTACCGAGAATTGCAATGATTTCAACCTTAAAGTTTGTTTTCAATGTTAATAATGTCAAAAATACTCAATTAAAAACGTTATGTTATACATTCTACGAAGTGAAGTAAGACAATTTTTAGCTCCATGTGCTGATTTTTTGCGCAATGAATAGCTTTACAATTTTTTAAATCTCATTTTGATTAATTTGCTATAAAGTTTATTATCAATTCTAAATTTTGAGTCAAACAGTTGTGGTCCGGCATTTAATTTAAATTAATTACTACGCTTAATAAACGGAATTCCAACACAAGAGGATTGGATCTCTGCGGATACTAAACACAACAAAAGTAATCGTTTTGAATTTTGCGAGATTGTGTGAGACAAATAAACAGTTTTTTCCGTACAACGTTTGGCGAGTTTTTCATCTACTATTATCATAGAAAAATCTTGGATTAATAGTATATACGAGTATATACTAACATAAGAAAGTCCAGTCTTCATGAAATTGTGTGTGTAGATAAAACAAGGATAAGGGAGGAGCAAGTGCAAGGAGAATCAAGGTTTAACTGCAGTTTGCGCAGAGCCAAAATTTGAGTTGCTGTTGGACCTAGAAATGAAAACTACATCTGTTGACCAAAACTTTGCTACGAAAGCTCGCAAAAATGGTAAGTGATATTAAAAATCAAAATTAAAATTTTGAATTAGTAGTATTACTTTGTCATAAAACGTTTTAGACATTTAATTTTGATAAAGTTGTGATGTTTATAGGAACAACTATTGGTGGCAGTTGAAAAATTGAACGACAATGATTATCGAGACTTTATGATCTCGGCTTTCTCAGCGACAAGGCCTCCAGCGATTCAAAAGTCTATAGTTTGCGGGATTCGAAAGAGAGGATCGAAGAATTCCGAGGCTTACAAGAAAAAACAGGAGAAAGATGATGGCGTAGACTCCAAAGGAATCGTGTTGTCATGGCCGTTTCTTTCTCCTGAGGCAAGTCAATCTGCGTGGAATGTAAGTTTATTTTTAAATTCAACATATCTACTTTAGTCATAAACTAAATGCTTATTTGTTATTAATAACTTTACATTTGCCTTAATAGGTTCCTTTCATTTACCGAGGAGATTTAGTTCCTGACAATGGTTTTGTTTTTGTGGACGTGGAGAAGATTTCCGCCAGGACATTAACTAAGAAGCACAAGTTGATGGGAAGCGTGTTAGCAGTCGTCAATGAACATAAAGATGTCATTTTATGGTGTTTCATTAAGCCAGCTGAAGAAGTGTGCCAATACTTCCCAAATATTACTGGATTGGACAAATCAAAGTTACAAATGGGCCTTCCATTTGAAATTGTAAGTTCCAGTGCAGCAATAAGTTACAAAAAATACTCCGTAAGCTATTTTAAAATTTATAATAATAATTTTAGGTCAAATTCTTTGCTGACTTGTGCTTTGCGGGGAACACTGTAGTCGGGTATGACATGGACAGCGATTTGGAGTGCATCGGAATAAAACCAGATATTTTAAAGGATGACTTAGCCAAATATTTTTACGAGAAGAAGATAGATCCAAAGTCTGGAAAAGACAATATCGAACCATTCTCCCTTAAGGATTTATGCAAACATTATTTTGACGACGAAATCCAATGTTCTGTTCATTCGGCTATCATAGATGCGTAACTGTAAGGTGTTGTTAACAACATTTTTAAAAGAGTTACCTATTAAGAAAAAAATGTCTGCATGTTCAGGCTTAACTACAGATGAAAAAGAAAATTCATCGATTGGATTTAGGAGTCCTAAAGAATAAGCTTTCTCTATAATTAATACTTCGTCTTTAGATCCCGATTTTTCAGTTGACATCATATTTTTGCATGTAGAACAATCATATTTTGAAAATGACTTTTTGACACAATAGCTGTCCGCGTACTTTGCTACCATGTTATTATGGGTTCTAATAACTTTTGCACTTTCCTGTTTACCGCAACATTTATCAAAAAACGCTATTCTACAATTTTCTTCTACTGCAGTTGTGTTACATTCAACTGGACATGTCATCTCAGTACATTGAGAGACTACTCCATTCGCAATAGCATTGTCAATGCAATTACTTTTAACAAAAACCTGAAACTCTTTCAAAGATATCAGTGACTTTTGCTTAATACTTTCACAATAAGTATGTGTTGAAGATTTAGTTACCTAATTTAAAGATTTAGACATACCTATAACCATTGGACCCACATGAATAGTAGATTTCCACAGAAATATTCTTTTCAGCTTCAGTATAGTGACAATGCTTCTTTTTTGAGCTGTACCGATGAACTTGAGAGAGCATCAAGTCTGTCGTTGCAGGAGCGTCTTTAAATACTTCATCTAATGTTTCAGTAAAGCTTTTTGATTTCTTAATTTTTTGTTTCATCCGTCGACATTTCTGCTGCTGAGTAAGAAGTTGTCTTATTATTTGACATAACTTCCTGCGATTGGTGTCAGCTCTTTTTGGTGTTGAAGGATATGCTACCGCTGTTCCTGGCTCAGCTATTCCACTAGGTACAACAATGACGCATGTTGAATTACACAATGACGAATTCGATATTGGTGTACTCTGGACTCTGCAAATAAATATTGTCATTCACTAATTTAATTAACAATTTCTGCTTATTAAGAGTTTGGTATTTGCAACTGTGGTTTATGTTTTATTATTATTACCCGTTTCCTTTACTACTTCGATTTGGAAGAATGTTTTGTATATTTGACATTGGCTTCGACAGTACTGTTTTAGTTTTCATTTTTGATGTTGACGAAGGATATGCAACAGCTGTTCCTTGTTGAGCTATTCCATTAGGTACACCGATGACGCAACTTGAAGTACACAATGTTTGAATAGATATTGGAGTGTTTCGGTCACTGGAAAGAAATAGTCATTCATTACATTAATTCAATAACTAATTTTCCCTTGCTAATGAGTTTGGTATTTTAAACAGTAGATTGATAATATTTTGTCATTACCTGTATTGGGAATTACTTTGAATTGGAAAGATGTTTTCTTTGTTTGTCATTGACTTAGGCAGTATTGCTTTAGTTTTCACTGTTGATGTAGACAATGGATATGCAACAGATGTACCTTCCTGAGCTATTCCATTATTAGTTGCAGTTATGCAATTCTTGTTGTTACACAACAGTTGGAACTGATGAGAGCACGAAGATCTGTTTCAGATGTTTATGTGTCAATTTAGATTTATCATCAAATATTTCCTAAAATAGTAAACAGTAGTAATACAATTTTACCTATCATTTGTAGACTTTTGAACATTAAATGGCAATGCTTTTCGAATTAACCGACTACGGCTTTTTTGATCACTTTGGAAATGAATACTACACACATGACTATATCTGGTTACTGCTTTAACGTTTAAATTAAGATTTTTGATCCACTGGGTTTTCCTTTCCGGCGTTTTTGGAAATCCATATAAATTGATGTCTGGATTTTGGTTACTATTTTTACCACAAACTAAGCAAATCTTATAGCCCATGGCAGTAAGAATACACTATCGAAGCACGTGTACTGTAAGTCACGTTGTACGAAAATAGGCTGCGCCCTACAACATTAACAGGCAATCAAAAGTCGAGAAGGGAATTAAATCCTCTGAATTAACCGCCAATCATGAACCTTAATCGGAGTGAGTGCCGAAAAATCTCGCTTCACCCCACAACAGACTTCCATCAGTCTCTACTTGTATAGTCTCTGTACTATTATAAATAAAGACAATTATACTAAGCGATTATGAAATATTATTTTATGTTCTACAGGCATTAAGGTGGAGCCGATAATGTAATTCAAAGGGGGAATGGGTAAACTGGGATCAAATTCCACTTTGAAAGATTTACATAACTTTACAGTAAAAATAAACAATTCATCCCTGCCCAAGGATTCTCCAGGACAAACACGCCTTCCAGTTGAAAATGAAAATAGAGCAGGATGTCTTATGACTTCAGTTTCGTCTTCATTTAAAAATCGTTCTGGTCGGAATACTTCTGGGTCACCCCAAACATTTGGGTCGTGATGGATTCCGTATAGGTTGCCAAACACCATGGTGCCCTTCGGAATTAAGTATCCATGAAATTCAATGTTTTCAGTTGCCTCGTGCACCATACTCAATGGCGTAATGGAAGAAAATCGCAAGGTCTCCAGAATCACCGCTTCAACGTACGGCAACCTAAGATTACAGATATAGTACTTTAAGATAACAAGGTAAATAAGTTTACTGAAATGTTAGAGCAGGACATTTACATTTACACTAGATATAGGGAAATTTTAGATGTCCTGTATGGCAAATGACAAAAATGCTTACATTGGTCGATCTTTCAAGGATATTTTCTTTGGTTGGGTTTTGAGGAATTGTACTAGAGAACGGTTTAGTTTCTCCTGAATATCTTTATGGTGGGCTAAAAGGAATACCAACCATCTTAGAGTTGTTGAAACCGTTTCAGATCCAGCCAAAAATAGATGTACTAGTGACTGACATAGGTTGTCATCTGAAAATCAATAATAATATACATTTGGACCAAATTCAGATCTTTCTACTATAACTAGTATAACATTTATAGTAGTCCAGACATAGCCACGTCTTGAGGTTTCTCAGAAGACATTGAGATTCCTCTGTGGAACATCTGGAATTTTCTGAGACATCTCCTGAAGTTCCCAGGTAACACACCAGTCGCGTGGGAACTCTAAGTTCCTGAACAACCTCCTAAAGTTGCGGGGAACTTAGGGAGACCCATCAGGAACTTCTTTGCATCTTAGAAATCTCAAGCAGTGCCTTAGTCTGAACAGTTTATTTCGTTTGTACATCCGATATCCTTATAAAACGACGAATTGGGATCAGTAGTGCTTTGAATTTTTCGTATATAACAATCAACAAAATCTCCTTCGACTTTTTCGCTATATGATTGTTTGTGAACATCGATTATCTCCTGACAGAATTTATTAATTACTTTCAGATGACCCGTAACTTTTTCGAAACCAGATAGTCTAGGCATTAGTTTGCCTAAAATTGGGAAAAACACAAGAAGGCCTTGGGTAGCTGCATCCGACATTAGTCTGAAAACAGTGATTTTCAACAATTACAAGCACAAATTATTATTAGAACTATTTTCCATTTCAATAATAATATTATGAAATCAATAAATTGAATTGGATTTAAAGGTATTGTACAAATAAGTTTCTCACCCCTCAGCATTGTGAGTTAACTTTAAATATTTTTCATCATTGCAGCTATATCTCTCACCAGCGATTGTATTCCATAATGAATTTATAACAGAAATGTTGAACAGGTTTGCAGTTGATATTGGACGTTCTTCGTAACTCCTTAAATGGCCGATTAATTCTTTTGCTTCATTTTCTACCAATGTTTCAACAGGCACTCCATTACGAAGACTAGACTGGATGTATAAGAAAGCGAAACGTCGTTGTTCCATCCATTCTTTTCCAGAAGTACTCGATATTCCTTAACATCGTCATTTTATTCATTACCGAAATCAATCAGGCTTGAGTTAATTAATCAGATAGTGAGATAAGAAAATATGCAATAGACCTCCTTGTTTTCCAGTGAATGGACTTCCAAAGTGTTCTATTGTGGGTCTCCCGCAAAAAGCAGACATATTAAATGCCTCTTTTAACACTTTGTAGTCGTTAATGAAAATTGCTCTGCAATAACATTGTGCATTTAGTCATCGGTTTTAATAATTTGGATTAATTTTTTGAATGAATTTTGATGAATAATTTATTAAATGGTATACCTTTGAAGCCCTAAATCGATAGCTATTATATTGCCATATTTCGGTATCAATTTCATTACACTTTTGTACGGTTCCAAGCCAACTTGTACAAGGTTTCCCACAATTGGCCAACTAAAAGGACCTTTCAAATCCAATGTATTGCATTAAGCCTTAATATCCTATTTTCGGTAGACAGGTAAATAATTTTAAGAATTTAAAATTATTTACCTGGTGGAAATCGTCTCGACCTCTTTCTCCAAATTATGAAAAACATGGAAAACAAAAACACAGCGCAAAAAATTTCTAGCATCTTGCAAGATGTTTGCTTCACGAAATTTTGAATAGATTTCTTGGTGCTCTGTTGCACTGTACCAGCAGTGCACTGAGCGTATGAGTCGTCTGCCAATTAGTATGTCGATGCATTGTAGATGCAGGAAAGTTGAAAATCCTTGAACAAGATTAATAAAAGTACTATTTTATGATAATGATATTGTAATCATGAAATGCAGCCCTTTAATAAATTATTGTCTTACACGTTTTACTGGTGTTTTAAATGTGAGTAACACAGGCTTCCTAATGCAATATAAACCGGCCACAAACGTGTGGACTGGAGGAAATTCAACTAAAGGAATATGAAATACATAATATATTGCATGTTATTATAGCAGGCAGCAATACGATTTGATTCCTATTTCTATAGGTATGTGCAGTGAATGCCAACAGGTTTGTGTTGCAATCAGAGATCAGAGTTAATAGAAATCGTTAAATGTGCAAAAAGCTATACTACGCTCTATGAGTTCGGCTCTACATTAAAGACGTTAATGGAAACTTCTTTGAACTCCATATCAAGCATATATAGGTATTGCTGTAGTATGATCGTTGACCAAACCAGGAAAATAAAGTTTCCTCTGCAGTTATACGTAGGTACGGTAAAAACTGAGTACATTCCGTTTCTATAAGTGTTATTATAACTTAACTTTTTTTATATAAAAGTAAAATCCAATGTAGCATACAAATCAATATTTCCATTTATTCAGCAAATTTGTGGCCGTAGCCACTACATCATGTACGTGACACCTATACCCAGTGAGTAGGGGTTTTTACTAGAATTGTATATATAGGTAGTTATTATTATAGCTTACATTTTCTATTTCTAGGTTTTCCGTGTACCTAGGGTTTAATTGGTAAATTTTATAATCTGTTAAATGAATTATTATATCATTTCCACAAAAAAGTTGGATCTCACCAATTATAAAAGTACAGAAAGATGAAATCCGGATAGCGCATTCATACTAGAAGAGTACCATTAAATTATTCAAGAGGAAGGTTGAAAGCAGCATGAAAATGTGCATTAAATTCACATTGAATTGATTAAGATTAGCATTTAAACTACAAAAGTATTTAGTACATACTCCGTCAAAATTTGTTTGGCAGTAAATTAATGTAGTGGGAAATGCAGTAATAATTATTTCCATTTTAGTGAAATTATCGCTGCATCCTGATGGATATCTACAATCGAGCCATTTTTGACTCGATTGCTAAAAATTCATTTGACTAACAACTATTCCTTACATTGTATTTTATCCCTTCTTGCTTATTTAAACCATTAAATAGTGCAACGAACGCAAACATGCAATCCGTTGACCTTGGTATACTTTACACTGTTTTAAAAATAACATTTAGGTTAAAAATTGATTCTACATCCAGTAATAGCAGTATACCGGCATGCAGTACATTCAAACATACCTACTAACATTATAACATGAAAGCAAAGCGTTCAACTTAAGAAAACATGAGATGTACAAAACATCCTTAGGAATTACTTTAGTGGGAATGAAATCTTACTTGTATAGGCAGAGTTTCCATACACCTCCTAAAGGATAAGAGAAATTACTCCCTTTGGACGATTATGAAAACTATTATATATAGTTAAATAAAGAGTAGCACATTTTTGTAAGGCGAAGGATTTGTCCTTTCTAGAATTCAGTTTGCATTTCTGCTTTCTTTACTTACATGTAAGCTATTAAGCAAATTACATAGCTTGAGTTATGAAGGACAGGATCTTTGAAACATGCTTTGACATTAATTTCATTACTGTAAAGCGATTTACATGCTCCATATGCATACTTTAGTATACTTTCTAGTTATTTTAAAGTTATTTATTGTGTGATGAATTTTAGTATTCTTTATATTACATATTATATTTTCTATATTGTTTATATATAGACACTGATAGGTAAATAATGTGGTTTGACTGGTTTTTATTTATTTAACATGTAATTGGTTATTATTACTAAAATAATTAATAGCAATTTTTAGAACAACTCTCGCACTTTTACACTCAATAATGAAATATGGTTTTACCCTGGAAAAGTATCTTCCTCCTTGCATTTTGATATTTTCCTTGTAGATCTTTGTTTTCCGTAGTATTTTGTCAATGTCACCTTTAAATGTTTTGTATTCATTTAGGTAATAGATTTGACCACCATAAAAATATTAATAAGCGAAACAGTTTTCAGAGTTAATGGGCAAATAATATTTCCAGCATTTAATCTGCTTCCAACCTTCTAATTTTTGTATCACATATTTACCTATTTATAAATTACTGCCTTCTATCCAGATGGTTTGCTTTTCATGATGCATATAATTGCCGATTTTTACGTGAATATGTAACACACATTTTAACAAAGATTTAAGCTTGTATTATTGTAATACTGCGTTGCATGTATTCGCTGGTAATTTATTTTTACATGCAGCTCAGCACCAAAATACCTCAAAGCTCTTATTAATTGTTTTATACCTTCAACTCTGCAATCTAATAAAGCAATAATTTGGAGTAGAAAATAATTAATAATTTTCTAAATGACAAGAAAAAATTGTAAATTGAAAATCGGGACTGCTAGTGAATGGAAGCTTATACCGGCAATATTTAAAAGAAATATTTTGAGTTATCCTTCCTCTTCTCCGCATTTTGCGCATCAAATAATATTTATTTTAAATAAGGATAATTAGAAACCCTAAATAATGGAAATTCCAATCGTATGAATAATTGCAACAGCAAGGAAGCTAGCATTAAAATTAGAATGCTTATTCCCCGAACTATGAGGTGATTAAAACTTCATTCAGTCAAATTTAGATAAAGAGTGTTAAATATTTCAAGCTACCAAGTTTTTTCCCAAGTTCAATAAAATATGTACAAGATGTATATAGAAAATAACTCAAATTTAATTCCGCAAGACCTGGAAAGCATGAAAATCTCCAACACACTACTTCTCAGCATGACAATAGTTCTCTGTGTGTGCATTCTCGGATTAATTGGAAATTGTTTGAGTGCCGTCACATTATTTCAGAGAGATATGAGATCTTCAACTACATACCTTTTACTTGGACTTACTTTTTCAGATACTTTAATCCTGGTATTAGGGTTCATAAGAACTTTAAAGAACATACACCCTATAAACTTGGAATCCTCAGAAGGATTAAAAACGTTCATTTTTCTGTGGGATTGGACATGTAAGTCGAAAATAAATTTTTATGGACGATTGTCAATAAAAGTTTACAAATATTGTAATTTATGCTAATTAAGGTACAAGTGGAACAAAATATTTCACAATGGCCATTTCACTCGAACGGTATATTGCCGTTTGTCATCCCTTTAAAGCAATATACTGGATATCGGAAAAGCGTTCTAAACAATTTACCCTTGCCATAATTGGTTTCAACATGCTTCTGGCTATTTCGAGTTACTTCTTTAAAGACATGTGTTCCTATGGATATGAAATATACACCGCCATTACTCTGCATTTCTTACCATTCGTTGTTGTTCTTGTCCTCAATATTCTCATTTATTTTGGGGTAACCAATTTTTAAATTTCCTTACTAAATCCTAAAACATTTCAACAACATAGTAGTATAGTATATATTTTTTTGAATTTAGATAAAAGAATTTCAAAGAACAAGGAAGGAATTAACAGCTGCAGATGCAAACACAGAGTCTGTAACAAAAATGCTTCTTTGCGTTGTCCTCGTATTTGGAATTTGTCATTCGTTTGAATTTACCAGGAGAATCCTCAACTATGCCGGTTATTTTGATGCAAAATACAAATATTATGACTACACAATAAATCACTTGGCAGATTTCTTTTATGTGTTAAATTCTTCTGTAAACTTTATAATTTATATTTGGATGGGACCCAAATTTCGTAACCAATTTCTTAAGATTGTTAGGAAAATATTCACATTCGTTAAAGCCCCACGTAAATTTGAAAAAATGGAACTTTCTGGTTATAGTAATTCACATGCTAAAGGAGAGACAGTGTCTTCTTCTGTTTCAAATACCTTTTAAGTCAAATGTCAAGTTAACTAAATATCTGCTATTTCCGTCTAAGTCAAATAAATATTAAAGTATCTAGTTTTATAACCTGGTGCATTGTAATTTGGTCCCTTGTATTTCAATCTTTTCTATTAATTTCACTTTTGCATTTTAAGTCAAAAAAGGTAAAAAATGCCGTACTCAATTTTTTGCATTTCTGAATTTTGTCGTTTCCTGCCATGAGTTTGTAAATGTAAATAACCAATTTTCAAAGCAAAAGCAAATAGTATGTTTTTTATTCCAAACACAGATTTATAGTTATGAGGCGAGGGTGACAAATGACAAACTATTAATACTTCAATACATGTTGCAAATATATACATATAAATGTGGTTAAGAATTACTCAAAAACAACTTTCTCAAAGTAATTTTCCTGTAACCTTTTCCCAGTGACTATATATTACTTGTAACTCGTATATGCCATTATCCATTTTCGATGACCTTTTTCTTGTGCCGCTTATAGTATATTCAATTTTTATCTCACAAAGACATTTTAATTTATACTCCATAATTATTTTCAATATTATATGCGTTGGTAATTTTAGCCGTTATATATTATATATTAAAATCATTTATAATTCATATGCTTAAGGCAAATAAAATTTTGATCAATCAGGTGCTGCTAATTAGTCGGAACTACTTTGCATATTGGGAAGCTTGGTGTAGTGGACTAGCCATTGAGCATATTTTACTACACCTTGAATGTCAAGAGCATATCGCAAATTCTTATTGAGGTGAACTGTAAATAAGACAACGAAAATGCAAGGTCAACGAACCCAAACTGCCGAACATAAAAGCATATCGGTCTCAACGACTCGGCCTGTTTTCGAATAACCTCATCAGCATTTTTACGCAAAGTAGCGATAAAAACGGATGACAAAGAATGGATTCGAGATGCTTCGTGCAAGAGCAGTATAGCTAAAGGGATCAAAAAGCTAGTCAGAGCTGGCATAAACAGGTACGCTGCCAGTGCCATTTTCCTTTTCAATTTTATGGTGCCATATATACCGATAACAAGGAGAGCTTGACTACATGAGACTAGAATGGGCGCCATAAAGAAACGTATCATTCTGTTGACGTATACATTGTGCACTGCTAGCCATGAGTAGATTTTTAGTTGATCTGTGCTGCTATTTAGGTTGGAAAGAAACCGTAACCAGTATTTGGCTCCTTGCATGTAGATACATCCCAGCATCAAGAATAACGTTACAGGTGCAATGAATGTCAAGGCCACCAAAAACATGCAGCTTCCATAAAACACTGTCGTCATCACTTCGGAAAGTGTCTCCGCTTTCGTCACTTGAAATTCTTCTCCAAAAGTCAGACTGGCGCCCACAGTGGAGAAGTAGCACGAAATGCTAATGGCTATCAGCATTTCGGTAGGAAAAAGGCTATAGATAAATAGCCCAAAATAGTCCACCCTTTCCAGTTTTTGTTTGCAAAATTCGGCTAGGCGACCTAAAACATTAAGATATTATTTGCTAAGGCTTAGGTTCGGCTAGGAGAAATGAAATACTTTGTACTTACTATTACATTGCCATATCGAGTTGACAGAAAAACTTTTCATTTCCATGTCCAGGATATTGTCGCTTGCCGTGTTCACCAATATTCCTTCATTCCCACTGGACTTCTTGTTTGCCCATATTTTGCTTTTTTCTAGATATAAAGTACGTTAGACAGTTAGAATACAAACAATAAATAGTTACCAGTATATAATAAGTAAATTATTCGATAAGTATTAAATTAACAACGGTTGTCAATTCCACTTTCTTGGCATAATTTGGCAAATCTTTTTTTTGTCGCATTTAAGAGAAAAATGTGTGATGGTTTGTAGACTTAGGTTTATGAAATTTTCAAAATGAGACGATGGCAACTGAATTATCAAATATTAAGCCACCTGAAAATCTTTGATGTCTATGGAGATCAAAGTTATGGGCCATCTATATAGCAATCAAGTCTTTATGGTTTTTAAACAATGCTAAGAGGCATAATTATTGCTCAATAGATTACAAACCCCAACAAGCAGGAATAAAATATTTAAGAAATGCAAATGCAATTCTAATTCTTTATAATTACATTAATCCTTGTGAGAAACTGAAACTGTTATAGAATAATTGTATTGCTGTTACGTTGTTTTATTGCTATGCTTCACGCAAATAGAAATACCATTGATATTAATATATCTTATTTCATTCTCGAAAAGCCTACAAAAATCCCCGGGAACTTATAGACTCATAGCTTATTTCATTCCTCTACCACAATCCTCCATAAAGAGGTGACTCAGGCGACCAATATTTTGGATTCTGAAGTTTTGTAGTTTATCACGCCTGAACTCTTATAAAGTAAAAATAAAGAATTATCTTTAACTAGTTATCTGAAATTCGGTGTTTGAAATTAAACATTTATTGGTAGTCAACCTGAATTAACATTTCCTAAATTCAGTGTTCATTCTTTCCATCCAACACATCTCATAAATATCATATATCACCCATTTATTATCACCTATACTGACGCAGTACACAGACTGGAGGACACAAATAAATATATTTGGTGCATCAATGTCTCCCCACTATTGATTACTAAATAAAAGTAATTCACTTAATGGAATTCATTTTTCTTGTTTATCGATTTGCTCTTAAAAGTTTGTTACTACTGGTAACTCCATTCTTTTCAATGTATACTGGCATACGGTGTATACTAGAGCCGTGCAATAGGGTCAATTTTAAAAACCCAACCCAACCCGATCTAAAATTTTTTAACCCAACCCGACCCGTAACCCGATTTACGCGGCCAATTACGAACCCGACCCGACCCGAACCCGATATCAATTAACCCAACCCAACCCGAACCCGAATTATTTAAAGAAATCCAACCCGATTTTTAAGGACAGCAAATTATTGAGTTTTAAATAAATGCGAATTGTATTTAATTCCCATTAAAAGATAGTTTTTTTGGTTTTTAGCTAGAAAATGCACATCGGAAACGAATATATTTCAATTATTACATATTTTATTACGGTGTGAAAGTGATACTACGTATTAAACGTATTTATAATGGGATGAATTTCAACCCGAGCCAAATGAAACTGAACCCAACCCAACCCGAACTTTTTCAAATGCAACCCAACCCGACCCGACCCGATTGATAACCTCAATATTTTGACCCGACCCGACCCGAAACCCGATCGGGTCGGGTCGGGTTACGGGTTCGGGTCGGGTTGCACGGCTCTAGTGTATACATAAATAATGACATGAATGTGGCAACACAAAATGAAGAAATCGGAGTGTATGGATGGAAAGGGTGGGGACAGTGAAAAAATTTAAGAAATTAAATCTCTTGAGGAAATACTTTGGTCCTCCCCATTTTTATTGAAATATGAACTGGTAACTCATCTGTATTTAGTATTTACATGTGAATTGGCATCACCCATAAATATGAATTGCTGGCGCTGTTCAAATGTTATGAAATGGATTCTGTAAACTGTAAACTTAAAAAGCAGGGATTGATGGAAAATGCTACCAAAGCACATTTACTGCAACTAACTATAATTCCTTGAAATACCTTTGGTGGTGCATCTATTTGCCCTACCATAACAACAATCTGTTAATACCCTTTAAGGAAATGAAAATAGATTATTATTTCTGTTACCTGCTTTTACGAGTTTTTCATCTAATATAATAAATTGATTGATGGGTTCAGGCAATGCATGGATACCAAAGTAAATTATTGTTACATTTGCTCCTGTCGAAATCACCAGAAGGACAATGCTGCAGAATAGAAGCAAATAATCCTTTATTTCTAAGTAAGGATAAATTAAGGAAAATATGCCCAATATTAATAGTACTACAAGGACAAGACAATTGAAGATTGCCCCAATTGCCCAAGTAGCAATTTTCCATTTTCTTCTGGACACGCAAATTCTTCTGTCTTTCACTTCAAATGGAATGAGACCGCAGAAACCAAAGAATTTTAAATATGTAGTCAATGCACGCCAAAACAAATTAGTAATCATGTCTCATTTTTACTGGATTTTGAATTTTTACAACCAAATGATCAACTGCACAATGAATACAACAAATAAAGTTTTATACTTCTCCTAAGGCCACGAATGCATAAATGGCTCACCATACTAACTTCTCTTTGCTTATATTATTTTAAAGAATGTTCTGGAATATACATTAAGGTAATTATTTATTATAGGTACTATTTCTAGCATACACAATAAAACCTTCACAGGAAATTGCCGTTGGTGAATTACAGGTATGGTTTGTAAATGGTCACTTAAATGTGGTTCCGTTCTGTTGGATTGGTTTAAAAAATTTTGGGTTGCATTGGGTTCAAATTTTTTGGGTTGTGTTGGGTTTTGAAATATTGAACCAATGCACTGCTCTAGTGTTGAGCCAAGGAGTATACTATTTTTAAAACTTAACCGAAGATATTTCCTCACTAAATTATTCTGTGCGTACATATAATTTCTATTCATAAAATTGCATTTACTAAATAGGCACGTTTTTGCATTAAAATTAGGAAATTTGTTTAAGAACTCGGAACATGATTTAATTATTTGCATATTTTTATCTTGGCTAGTACGTTTCTAAAATTCTTCCAACAGTTATACTTAATATATTTTTATGCATCTTTGTAATGTAATGGTTTTACTGCCAAACACTTTCAGATTATTCAGATATAACTCTGGTTTCTAATATAGGACCGCATTATACTACATTATATTCATATGCATTTATGCAACACAAGTGCTACACTACTATTTGCTATACTATTTCCTCAGTCCTCATACATTACTTTCCGTATGTCCACTGTCCACCACGTCTACATTGCACTCGTCAAACGCAACCATGAATACCCCTTTACCATACATAGCCAAGTAAGTTCCTATTCCCATTTTAACTCCATTTTTTTACAGAATAAGTTGCGGATTAACATTATAGTATGCATACAGTAATTCAAAGTGACAGCACACAACTATTGATTATTGATCATCGTTAAATATTTAACAAGCAGAACATACTATTTTTGTAAGGTATGTGTTTTGAAGAACGGCGTTTAGTACATTTCGACTTTCTTTACTTACATGGCATTATATGACTTACATACACAGCTTCAGTGACCACGACTCTGTAAAAACGATTTCGACATTGTTCTCATTTTCGATTGACGATTTTGGCGTTCAAGTATTCTTTAATGTATTTTCTAGTTATCTTAAAATTATTTGTAAGTGAATGTAAAGCTGTAAGTCCACTTTGGAATAATCATTCTTTTATATTACAGCAAAATATTAATTAGATAACTGATTTAATTATAGATTCAGATGTATTATGGTAATTTTATTGATTTTAGGATTGCATATGCAGAAAGATGCGGTGAAGTGTGTCAACCATATCTAAATACGACTGGAGATTACTGCTTTTAATATTTTGAAAACTCTATTTATGTAAGTAGAACTTATATCTTTTTGAGGAAATACAAATGTTCATTTCAACTAAATGATGTTGATTATATAATTATGGTGCATTTAGAAAGTTGTTTATTCTTTTGCTCCTTATCTTCATTTGGTGCTTTTATATATCGACTTTTCATTGCGGCTAACAGTAATATATTTGTATTGTATTATCTAATGTCGGCTACTATCACTCTTTTAGGTTATTAATATAATGTAGCAAGAAAGCCAAAGATTTAATGCGTAGGTGGGTTGCATGTCATCATTTCGTTGAAAGGATCGTCACATTTTGTTATTAAAAATTTTCACCTCAAATGTATAAATATGGTTTTACCATTGACGCGATTTTTCCCCGTTGTATTATATTTTCCTGGTAAATCCAAGTTTTGAATAGTATTCCTCCAACGTCAAGACAATAAGTTACCGTAAAAGGGAACAGTGGTAGGTGTTAATGGATAATATTACCAGCAAGCTACCTTGACAACTTCTAACTAGGTGATGCCTTACTTTGTTTCGAAAAGGATTAGACCATAGATATGAGAGGAGTATTTATTTCATTGAGTAGAATAAACAAAAGTGTGGTAGAATCATATGATTAAATTATTTTAGTATATGAATTAAGTCATCACCTAGTAAAAGGAAATACGGTGTCTATAGGAACCTTGATTTCAAGTTTTTAATTTCCAATTTTTATTGAGACATTATTTTCGACACCCCTAAAATACTCAATATTACCCCAAAAATAGTGCTTTCCAGAAATAGAACTTTTCCCCAATTTCTTCATTGCTACCCCAATTATTGTGTATTTTACCCTTTACTATAAATTCGCTTTGAGGAACAAAAATTCAACTGAAGTAATATTAATCAATCAAAAAACCATAGAATTTCAAATATGTCGTTGACAATATACTTGCATATATAAAGATATATATAATGCCTTTGAGACCTTTGGACCAACAAAAGTGCATAGGACACTTTAAAAAACTGATTAAGTGTTCATAAAAGTAGACATATATTTGCCCTTTTTGGTTTTTTTGGACTTACTAATAATATTACTTTACTTGAATTTTCGTTATGCAATGCTTATTTATAGTTAAGGGTAAAATACATAATAATTGGGGTACTAATGAAAAAGTTGGGGGGAAAGTTCTATTTCTGAAAAGTACTATTTTTGGGGTAAAATTGAGTATTTTAGGGGAGTCGATAATTACAGTCCATTTTTATTTTACGTAGTGACAAAGTTCCGAAATATTTACCCTGTAATGCTGACAATGCTGTCTTCTTTCATCAAGTTGTTATGCTTTTGTTGACGTAGTTGTCGATGTTTACCTGAAATGTCCAAAATGCATTGTAACGAAAACTTGAACTAATGTCAATGTTACTCTTAAAATTTGTTTTTACAAACATGTCAACCCCAAATAGCTTCAGCCTCATATTTATTGTTTTAAGTAAATAAAACAATAAATTTTGGAAAATGTGACGGCTAGAGATAGCTTTCCAAATAATGGCATTATAAATTAAATTATTTGCACTTCGCACTTTTTAACATTTTTCAATGTTGCTGTAGTATAATCAATACTGCATCTGAAATTGTCCTCATCACAAACTTAGTATATATAAGTGTGACGGATGGCCAATTTTCAGAGGAATAACAAATAGTTGATTTTTGATTTTGAACTTTGATTATAGTTATGACGATGACAAAGTATAATTCCATTATGTGCATGTGGATGTGGTTAGGAATCATCCAAAGCAAACTTCCCAAAGTATTTTATCCTGTATCCTTGTCCCATTTGCTGTATACTCTTGTTAGCTCTCAAGGACGCAAATATTTTAGTTTATACTTAGTTCTTAAATAATTAAGGCCACGAATTTTCTCATTATCATTGACTATGAAATGTGGCTTTCCTTAAAGCGACACATAGGTATTATCATAAACACGATTTATTATTCATGTTTTTAAGGCAAATATCATTTTGACAAGCAACCAGGCAATCAGGTTTTCTTTTAATGTCAGCGTTTCTTATTGTAGACAAACAAATTCCAAAAAAGTCTATTTAATTAGGAAAATCAAAGTTGAACTGTTTTAAATATTTTTTAGTCAGTTATGCTAGTTTAAAATGAGTTATATTGTTAAAATTTGTTAATCGTTTACTCTTGAAGCAACATAATTTTCTGTGATTCTGTATTTCGGACATTTGAATTGTTAATACAATGATTGACAGTTTTGATGTGTATACCATTGTGAAGATAATATTAATAGTCAGTAGCTGTTTTCAACTCGTGGTTTGTCGCAGAGTGGATGTGGATACGAAAAATCGAAAGTGCCCCTCTGCAAAACAATCACCCGAAATTAGGATACTAGAACACGGGGCAGACTTTCGTTTTGGAGATGGCAGGCAACTTGCAGAACATAAGCTTCTATTGGAATGCATAGCCGCTTATCCCATACGTTGGGACTTTATCCCGAACCATGTTAGTAATCTCGTGTATTTCATTTATCAAACATTCTATTTAAGAAAATTCTTCCTAATATCACCACTCACTCTAGCCAATTTCTGTAGTAGACCCATAATTATCAATACATTAATATTGAAAATTAATTTCCGTAGTTCTGTAGGAGACCTGCACTTTATTTTTGGTTTTTTCTTAATGTAAAAACATTATTTTTATTTAAGGCTATTCGATACCACACTGAAAATCGTGTTGTTGAAAACAGTGTGGACAAGAATTCATTTTGCTACATTGAAGTAATTACAGCGGAAGCCTTCCAAGATTCTGGAAGTGGAAGATCAGGAAATTACACCTGCAAAAGTGTACTCAAACCGGAGCTAGCCACCTGGAAGTATTTTCACATTCGAGGTGATGTTTCGTACAGTTTTTCAATTTCTAAAATGGCTTTAAAATATATAGCATAAGCAGTTCTCATATAAATGAGGTTTTTAGAACTTTTAAAATATACCGTAAGGATGAGAGTCAACCCGACATCGCCTTTTACATAGGAAAGACAATTTACATTGGAAAGACACGCCACAATACACATGTAACTAGGGCAACAAATGAAATACAAAATAAAATAAATTTAATTCTCCGTGTCTTTCCAATGTAAATTGTATTTCCTATGTAAAAGGCGATGTCGAGTTGACTCTGATCCTTACGGTATAAGGGTTTAATATATTGGGCATTATTAGGGCCAATGTCACGAACGTACTTTATCTCTCTTTTTGCAAATCCTTATCATAATACTAGAAGTTTTTAAATATATTTAAACGTATCCAGATAATGAGAAGTTATTCAAAAAAGTGGGCGACGACGGAATTATTTATTCGGAGTTGCAGAACGGAACAGAATGGTTAGTTCCTTGTCCAGCCAACATCAAGGAATTCACCAGCATTCACCTTTACCAGTATAAAAATACGGACGTAAGTTATTTTTCATTAAAAAATAAATTACAACTATGTGAATTCCACTACCTTAATTTATTGTTCTTGACATTTAGACTACCAGATCAAGTTTGCTTGTTTCATTAAATTCACACGAAGAATCGCGGTACGATCCAAAGTATGGATTTCTGCTCAGAACATCAGAATTTAGCAGACCAGAAGGATTTTATTATTGCGAAGGGTATCTGAACCTTGAATCTGAACGCATTAATGTCGAATTAAAGAATTACAACGGTTTGTTGCAATTGAATATTAAAAATTTTTACTCGTCATCAATTGTAAAATATAATCATGATAAATAATTTATTCAGCGATTCCATCCAGCAACTTTGTGCACTACACGAACAATAACACGATAGAAATAGTATGCGAGTCGGATGAAGACATAACCATCGACCTTTCTCAAGCGAATAATTTGAAAACAATAGAATCGTCGAATTTTAAAAGCACATCTTTTAAGAACTCAATAAAGTTGGTACTCCAAGAAGACATATCGCCAAATTTAAAGGGAAAACAAGGAACTATTGGTTGCACAACCGTTGCTTCTAAAAGAATTTTACATTATTGGATCCATGATATTCGAAAATCCTGCAATTGCACAGAAGATGTTTCCAGCAGTAAGACAAATTCATTTTAATGAAATGATTAGTCTTTAGTATGTTTATAGTGATTTCAGTATTTATAAAAGTAACCAAAATCTAGTTAACAAGATAAATAATCCCGCATTCATGTATGAATGTCATCACCAAACTAAATTTCCAAAATCTTATACAAATTCCCAAAATCTGTAGTTTCTAATGTAACAATTTTACTTCGATTTGTCATAAGATTTTTATGCATTTTAGCAATTAAAACTAATAAGGTTATATTAATTTTCCATTTAGGTAGTGAAGAAATCAAAGTGGAGAAGAAGGACGGAAGTACATATTTAAATTGTGGGAGCCGTTACAAAGTAGAGGCGGATCCCGATATCGCTTATAAATATGTTTCAAGTCCTACAATGCTTAATTTAGCATTAAAAAACTTTAACACGGTAATGAAGCATTATTTATAATTATTGATCAACACACTAACAATTTTCTCTTTAACTTATTATTAATTTACTAACAACTCGCTTAAGCCTGCCTTAGCTATTTTAATGTACTATCAGTAAATGCGCACTTATTTTACTTATCTGATGGTGTATGTCAGAATCCTCACAAATATGCAAATGCTAAATTTTAGAATGTCGGTATTACATGCTCACCAATTAAAATATGCATCTAACAATTTAGCTGGGATTACAAGATGAAAATAATGATGGTTCTCATGTGGACGAAGACAGGGAGGGGAGAAAACAAGTGCACGTTCATTTGGAATACAGTTCTGCTGTAGTATTTTGCAATATAGACAACATAACAACAGTCATACGTGGGATTTCAACGCTGGATGGCATTGGTTAGCCATAACAACTTTAATTTTATTTAAAACAGAAATATTATTCATCATTTACCTTTTTTCACTTTTAAGTGCAACAGTAGGCAAGACTGTCTTTTACCCGTTACCAACAATAATTCTTTTTTGTCATGATCTTTAAAATTATTTCCTTTTTTCCTCTGATATTTCATTTCTCTTTCAGTGTTCTGGAGAAATAATGATTTTAGTTGAAATAAATTAATTTTATATTGTTCACCAAAATTCAATTTTTTGAAAAACTTTTGTAAAATTACTTTTCAATTCGCCAAACTTTAAAAAAACGATTTTCTGTGAATATCTCTTTAGCATACTTCTTTTAATGCATTTAGTATTAATACATGTGAAAGTTAAAGCATAATGGTTATTTTATTGCGATTGAGTAAAATTTTAATTTTTCTTTTAATATTTTACAGAAATGAATCCAATTTCTGAAAAACTAAACCTGCCAAAAAATCTTCAACTAGACATTGAACACAAAGAAGTATCCGGTTATGCAGAGACTAACCTAGTAGACTATTTCACTGGTGATTACGCTAACTTCGTTTGCAGCGCATCTAGATTTTATTTTACGAGTCCAATGAAATGGACGATTCACTTTAAAAATGGAACTGATGTCAAAATCCAATCGGGAGGTACATTATTATTATACAACACATTTTAAAAAGAGCTTTCAGAGTCACAGTCTTATAATAAAATTCAATAATTTATGTTTAAAGGGGAAACGGGAAATATCACTGAAACTTGGACACGATACGCTATCGTCAGCAGGTCTTTTACACCAATAACAAATGAAATTGAATATATTTCGTGCTCTGCTCCTCTGATCAACTCTGCGAAATGGGAAACTGTTAAATGGTTTACTAATCAAATACAATTAGGTAAATTAACCTGTAAAATTTACTTTCAGTTAAAATCTTTGCATGCAATTCCAATGCCAATGGTAGAAAAATAATTTTCAGCTGACTATTTTCATTCTATTAAAATGCAACACTTTTGCATAATTAGAAAGTTTTCTTACTTATAATTATCAATGGTCGTATTTTCCATTCTAAATAGTGATTTTTCCAAGGCATTCCAAATAATGAAATTATATACGTTTCAATGAGAAAACAAGAATGAAAACATTTACCAGGCATTTTGTAAAACTATATAGATAAGATTATACAAAACAATTTTATTAACCACACAAGAGTGTTGTCACTAGATTCAAATCGTAGAACGCTAATAAAAGTGTATAATATTATGATTTCAGGTGCTGCAGGCATTTGGAAGAATTCAACAAAGTAAAACAAGAAAGGATTACCACTTTACAAACCAATCAGCAATTTTACAGAATTCTAATGTTTTTCTTTATAGATGCAGCTCGTCATCAAAAGCACCCACCATAATTTTAAAGAGATTCCATCCTAATGAGGAAAAACAGAATGTTTTGAAACTTCACAATGTAACCAATTCTGATTTGGTCCTTAAAAGCAAGAATTTAAAGATTGAGCTCATTTGCAGAGCAGAATTTCCAATTGAATGGAGATTTAATAAAGATTCCGTAAATAAATTAATTTAAATTCTTACACTTTTATTAATGTTAATTATGTTGTTATTTTATGTCAATTTATGTGGCGAAAATTTTTGCAGTGGTTATCTGAAAGCAAAAAGACGTATTTTAATGAAAAACGAAAATCTGATGAAACTGCAGTTCATGTAGCAGCATGTTTTGAAAGTACTGTTGAAATCACTACATATAGCATTTCTTCTACTGGGGAATACAGTTGTCGAAATCGAGATTCTGAAAATGTGGAGCAAATGAAATCATATGTGTATATTTATGTGGATTTTGAAGGTATCTATTTTAACAAAACTTCTTATAAACTTTTAGTATGTATTCGACAAGCAAATAAAGGACCAACGATTTTTTTGTCTTTTAAACCATTTTGTTAAAAGAAATATTAATTTTGATCAAAGCCCTTTCCTATCTTTAAAGAGAGATGTATAGATTAAAGTTTAATTTAAAAAACACGATTAATTTTTTATGTATTGTGCTATTGTGCAGAATCACCTGAGTTAATGGATACCGGGGAGCACCGCGATGTCAGTATTTATGAAGGTGATACGCACACTATAATCCCGTGTAAGCCAAATAATCCATTGGCCAAGGTTGAAATTTTCCACAAGGAATCTCAGGTAAACTAAAAGTTCCCTTATTTTAATTTTTACCGTATTATTTTGTTTTTCACACTTAAATTTATTCAAAAGTTTGCTTTTTGAGCAAAACTCAATTCGACAACTTGAAATAAAAAATACAGTAAATTTTAAAACTGTCATTTCCTTAGGGAAATTACCGAAAAATGAAAGACACTGAGTATGAAGAGTACAGTCCTAAAAAAGGTTTCACATTTAAAAGCTCCACGTTGAATAAAAATTCCGTTTACGTTTGTTCAGTAGCAAATTCTACAAATCCCGACAAAGGTTTAATTATATCATTGGAATATGTAAACCGTTACAATGAAAGTTATTTTGGTGAAGGTATATAAAACAACATAACATTGTACAGTTGTAATATATCTCAGATTTATAAAGTATACATTGAAAGCAAAATAAATTTGCAATATATTATCGCAGAACATTTGGGGAAAGGCGCTGAGACTTCTGAAAAATCGATTGCTGGCTATTTTGAAACTATGAATTATGATTTTAAGAAGATATATGCGGTTTTAGTTTTCGTACTACTCATTGTGATTTGCTTGTTGGCAATTCAAGGCTTCATTGCTATTCAAAGCATGCTGCGACGAAAAGTAATTTACTCATTATATAGAAATTCCCATAAATAAAGCCATGTATTTACTAATCTTTCACTTTTCATTAATATAGAAACTATCGGTGGATAAATTACCTTTGAAAAATCACATTGAGTTGAACGAACACAGTTAACAAAATCGAGGAAAAAACAATCGCAGAATAAATATACAAAAGCCGTCAATTAAGACATCAAACCCTTTAAAACCCCAAACCTTCTCCTTGTCAAGACACCCGCTCTATAAAATTATGAGTTACAACAAAGATTCTTTTAAATATTTTCTCTGCACTCTTTGTTGAAGCCAAAGTTGTTAATTTAATGTATGTCATAACTTTATTTACTATTCCTGAAAATGTAATTCAAAATTATTATATGTATTGCACAAATAAATATACTATCTCTTTACTTCAGTGGTGTTACTTATTATTTTAAACCGCAAATCGCAGAAAACATGTATGCTAAAAGTTTAACAATGACTTTTGCGACATTTCTAGAAAACGATAAAAGGAAACTTTGGCGTTAGCAATTAAATCGCAGAATGTCAGTTTGTGTTTACAATTAAGTTTGTGGCATACTTAGGCATTCCCCAACTTTAGTAATGCAGAAAAAACTCTTTCTGATTAAGATATTTATATACTGTCATTTGTTTATGTTGCTTTTTCGGCTGTTAAGTGCACTATTCTATCGTAATTAATTCTTAACTACTATTATGACTCATCATTTAACCAATTAGTACTATACTTTTGTAAGAAATCCGAAATCCCAAAGTTAGATGTATTAATTCATGCATAGGCGGAAACATCGTCACAATGCACGTTAGATTAATAAAATAAAAATATAGTCCAAACAAATCTGGTATGGAATGTGGTTTTACCCTTGAAAAGCCTTTTCCTCGTTGTAATTTTTTTTCCTGGTAATTGTTTATGGTTTGTATAGTATTCCTCCAATGTCATGGTGAGGTATGTGTTTTGAAGATTTCACTATCAAACTTACGGTAAAATGAAAAAAAGGTAAAACTGTGTTATTACGCCGCGATAATATTTCAAGTTTTAAAGCTCACAAAGTTCCAAAGAATTATTTACCTTGCATTGCTGTCTTTCATCAAGCTGTCATGCTTATCTTGGCGTAATTGTCGATATTTACATATGAATGTGCAAATTTTTAGCGAAGACTTAAACTAACGTCATGTTGTTATATTTAAACTCTTCAGATGAAATTTATTTTTACATGATGCAAGTCAGCCGAAGATAGTTTCACATCGTTTATTGTTTTAATCCCATGGTATAAAACTTAAAACGGTCAGCAAATAATAAAGAAATTAGCTTTTGGTGGAAAAGTAATAATTCAAACATTGCGCATTGTGAAGAAATATTAATTATAGGGAATTCATGGATTTAACCCATTTCTTCCGAATATTTTACCCGCATATTTCCTTGATGTTAAATAATATATTTACTATAAATAAGGATAAGGATAACTAGAAACCATGATTAGTGATATTTCAGACAGAACAGAATGGCAAGCGTGTCTATGTAATAGCAATAGCAAGTAAGTGGTAAATTATTACAACGTGTATTCCTTGAACTTTAACGATAATAAGAGAAACGATAAATTAGTGGTATTAAGTTTCTGTGCGATTATTAGGTACCGATTATAAGTATGTCGGATTTTAGTTAATGCGTTTTGAATGCATTGAATTGCCAACGTAGTTAGTAAGTACTACAAGCTACCAATTAACAATTTCAAGGCTCAATCAATTTCCAGAATTGCATAAAAAACCAAAATTTCATTTCAAAATCATGGAGAACATGGAAACCAGCAGTACATTGCTTTTTAGCATGATAATAGTTCTCTGTGTGTGTGTTCTCGGATTAATTGGAAATTGTTTGAGTGCCGTCACATTACTTCAGAGAGAAATGAGGTCTTCAACTACTTACCTTTTACTTGGACTTACTTTTTCCGATACCTTGCTCCTAATCTTGAGTTTCATAAGAACTTTGAGTAATGTACATCCTGTAAACCTGGAATCCTCAGAAGGCCTAAAAACGTTCATTTTTCTGTGGGATTGGACATGTAAGTCGAAAATAACGTTTTCGTAGACGATTGGCAATGAAAAGTTTACAAATATTATAATTTATGTTAATTAAGGTACAAGTGGGACAAAATATTTCACAATGGCCATATCATTCGAACGCTATATTGCCGTTTGCCATCCTTATAAAGCAATGGATTGGATATCGGAAAAGCGTGCTAAAATGTTTACGCTTGGCATAATTACCTTCAACATGCTTCTGGCTGTTTCGAGTTACTTCTTTAAATACACGAATTCTTTTGGATATGAAATATACACCGCCATTACTCTGCATTTCTTACCATTCGTTATTGTTCTTGTCCTCAATATTCTTATATATTTTGGGGTAACCAATTTTCAAATTTCTATACTAAATCCTAAAACATTTCAACAGTGCAGTAATATAGTACATATCTTTTTGAATTTAGATAAAAGAATTTCAAAGAACACGGAAGGAATTAACGTCTGCAGATGCAAACGCAGTGTCTATAACAAATATGCTTCTTTGTGTTGTCCTCGTATTTGGAATTTGCTATTCGTTTGAATTTATCAGGAGAATTCTCAACTATGCAGGTTATTTTGATGCAAAATACAAATATTATGACTATACAATAAATCACTTGGCAGATTTCTTTTATGTATTAAATTCTTCTGTCAACTTTATAATTTATATTTGGATGGGACCCAAATTTCGTAACCAATTTCTTAAGATTGTTAAGAAAGTATTCAATTTCGTTAAACCCCCACGTAAAAGTGAAGAAAGGGAGATTTCTGGCTATACCTATGCCCATACTAAGGACGATACCGTATCCAATTGTAATTAAAATAAATTACTACTACTGTTAATATTTATTAAGGTTGTTATACACATTTATAAAGTTTGATTCTTTGCTTACCATACCGTGATGGTTATAAATTAATCAATAAACGTGCAAGCTCCACTTGCAATTAAATATGATGTAATTTTACTATGGCATAAATATATCATTTATTATAATTCATTTTAACGGAAAAAGGCTAACAACTTTTATTATACTTAAAAGATTCCCAAGCTTTCGACAACTATGCTATTGTCATCATCAGGGTATAAATTGGAAATTGATTTTAAACTAATATATGATTTATGATTCTATTGTTTGTTGATAAAAGTTAATAGTATGATAATCAAACGTAAAAATTAATTGTTGACATAGAGAATGCTTAAATAGGATATTATTCTATCTTTTGTATTAAAGAGGATAGTAAAGGAATCCAAATAGGGTTAATTTCTATTCCTTTATCAAGATTCATCGTTTGTTCAGTGTTACGTATGTAAATGCTTTCTTTCATTTTTCTACAAAACGAATCCTTTTCTCTTGTTATAAGATTTATAGATGAATCCGATATAGAATGAGAAGGATTTTCTTCAATATGTAGAGCAACTGCTGAAGTTAAAACTCTTCTGTGACGAATGTCAGCTTTATGTTCTTTGAAACGAGTTAAATAGTCTCGTCCAGTTTCTCCTATGTACGTATATGGACAAGTATCGCATTTAATCTTGTAAACACCAGATTGTTCAGATTTAATGGTGTCTTTATAGTTGCAAAGTAGATTCTGTAGTTTAGGACCAGGTTTAAAGCCGGTCAAACTGATTTTGGCTTTAAACCTGGTCCTAAACTACAGAATCTACTTTGCAACTATAAAGACACCATTAAATCTGAACAATCTGGTGTTTACAAGATTAAATGCGATACTTGTCCATATACGTACATAGGAGAAACTGGACGAGACTATTTAACTCGTTTCAAAGAACATAAAGCTGACATTCGTCACAGAAGAGTTTTAACTTCAGCAGTTGCTCTACATATTGAAGAAAATCCTTCTCATTCTATATCGGATTCATCTATAAATCTTATAACAAGAGAAAAGGATTCGTTTTGTAGAAAAATGAAAGAAAGCATTTACATACGTAACACTGAACAAACGATGAATCTTGATAAAGGAATAGAAATTAACCCTATTTGGATTCCTTTACTATCCTCTTTAATACAAAAGATAGAATAATATCCTATTTAAGCATTCTCTATGTCAACAATTAATTTTTACGTTTGATTATCATACTATTAACTTTTATCAACAAACAATAGAATCATAAATCATATATTAGTTTAAAATCAATTTCCAATTTATACCCTGATGATGACAATAGCATAGTTGTCGAAAGCTTGGGAATCTTTTAAGTATAATAAAAGTTGTTAGCCTTTTTCCGTTAAAATGAATTATAATAAATGATATATTTATGCCATAGTAAAATTACATCATATTTAATTGCAAGTGGAGCTTGCACGTTTATTGATTAATTTATAACCATCACGGTATGGTAAGCAAAGAATCAAACTTTATAAATGTGTATAACAACCTTAATAAATATTAACAGTAGTAGTAATTTATTTTAATTACAATTGGATACGGTATCGTCCTTAGTATGGGCATAGGTATAGCCAGAAATCTCCCTTTCTTCACTTTTACGTGGGGGTTTAACGAAATTGAATACTTTCTTAACAATCTTAAGAAATACTTTCGAGGAGGACTAAGCTGAAACTAAGCCAACTCCCATTTTTTGTATCTTACATAAACTATTTGTTACTCAATCCTCCCCACTTCTGGATGGTGACCCGGTGTTTCAACCCAGGAATCTTTTCAACCCTCTAGTTTTTCAACCCTACATCTTTTCAACCCCAAGTTTTTCACTCCCATGCTTTTCAACCCCCTAGTTTTAGCGAGCCAGAGGCTCACTTATGGAACCGTGTTGTCTGTCCGTATGTATGTATGTATGTATGTATGTGAACACGATAACTCTTGAAGGCATTGACCGATTTGGATAAAACCTCGGATTTGGACTCATCTCGACCTAGTTAGGAACCCTATTTAAAATGGGTGTGGTCACCCCACACCTTTCGGAGATAACGCGCGCTCACTTTATAAGCAGTAAGATATGAAAGTGGAGTTTTGGGTACTAAAATATCTTACACCGCTTCTAGTAGTTTGTTAGCGGGATAGTAAAAAATATTTTACACCGCTTCCACTTTATATTGAATAAGATACTCAAATAGGGGTTTTAGGTGTAAAATATGGCTTTTGGGTGTGACCACTTTTGAGAAGCGGTATACACACTTTTTGGGTGTCTTTTATCATATGAAGCGGTAAGCTAACATTTTTGGTGTTTCCCACTTTATAAAGCGCTAAGCTAACATTTTTGGTGTTTCCCACTTTATAAAGCGCTAAGCTAACATTTTTGGTGTTCCCCGTTTTATAAAGCGCTAAGCTAACATTTTTGGTGTTTCCCACTTTATAAAGCGCTAAGCTAAAATTTTTGGTGTTTCCCACTTTATAAAGCGCTAAGCTAACTTTTTTGGTGTTTCCCACTTTATGAATCGGAAAGCTAACTTTTTTGGTGTTTCCCACTTTATGAAGCGGTAAGCTAACTTTTTTGGTGTTTCCCACTTTATGAAGCGGTAAGCTAACTTTTTGGGTGTTTCCCACTTTATGAGGCGGTAAGCTAACTTTTAGGGTGTTTCCCACTTTATGAAGCGGTAAGCCAAATTTTTGGGTGTTTCCAAATTTATGAAGCATTAAGCTAACTTTTTTGGTGTTTCCCACTTTATGAATCGGAAAGCTAACTTTTTTGGTGTTTCCCACTTTATGAAGCGGTAAGCTAACTTTTTTGGTGTTTCCCACTTTATGAAGCGGTAAGCTAACTTTTTGGGTGTTTCCCACTTTATGAGGCGGTAAGCTAACTTTTAGGGTGTTTCCCACTTTATGAAGCGGTAAGCCAAATTTTTGGGTGTTTCCAAATTTATGAAACATTAAGCTAACTTTTTGGGTGTTTCCCACTTTATGAAGCGGTAAGCCAACTTTTTGGGTGTTTCCCACTTTATGAAGCGGTAAGCTGACTTTTTGGGTGTTTCTAATTGTGGGAAGCGCCAAATTTATTTTTTGCTGCTTCTACTTATACCTTTCAGTTACCATAACAAAATTAAATACATTTCAATTTTTAAAAAAATTTTAATCCATTTGGCGGGGACATGGCAAAATTTAATATTTTCCAGTTTCCATGAAGAATTTTTTTCCATTCCTCTGAGAAAAGTATTAATTTAAGATTATCAAATAATAAATGAAATAAATAATTTTATCCTCTGGCTCGCTTTATGTTACGGCTTGGCGATGTTTTTCAACCCTACATCTTTTCAACCCCACAGTTTTCAATCCCATGCTTTTTAACTCTCTAGTTTTTCAACCCTACATCTTTTCAACCCCATGTTTTTCACTCCCATGCTTTTTAACCCTCTAGTTTTTCAACCCTACATCTTTTCAACCCTATGTCTCTTCACCCCCATGATGTCTCATGACAATTCTAATCACTATATTCTGCACTAAGACTGAAGATCTTTCAACAGTGTAAATTCATGTGTGCGTTCATGTGTGAGTCTCTGCAGTCATCATGGCACTTTGGTATTTATGTTCCTTTCAATCTTGTTTTTTATCTTTCTTGCTGCAAACTTATTTAACTATGTAACATGAATTTTTCCTATGCAGTCATAATGCAATAAATCCAACCGTCAACTCAGTAGTAATTAGCCATAAATCAGCTAGAAACAGCTAGTGATCTTTATTATCCAAACACACAGTTTATATATCCAACATAACAATGCCAATAATGAGAACAATAATCATGCATTTGTCACCAGATCAAATAAACAGTAATCATAAACACAAAACACGTTGCTTAACCTAGTATTTATGCTTACATAAACAAAATACCTAAACTAGTATTCTCTTTCTAGTTCGAGTTTAGTACAATAATGCTGATGCATACTAAATTCTTAACCTAACGTTTTACTTTACGATTTCAATGATACTTTAATAAATATTTAGACCAAATATTTCTAATACCCTCCTTATCGTTGAAACTCGTAACCATGTTCCTTGTCCTAATCCTTGAAATCCTCCACCTCCACGATGACGAATCCTCTCCTGAACGAAGTCTCCGTTGATCCCAATGATGCCAGTTTCCAGAATACGATCCTTATCCAGAATATGATCCCTGTCTAGAATACTCCAATTCTCAAAGAACATCGGCTCCATAATATACGCCATGCTGCTGCTATTCTTCAGACTTGTTGGAATTTTTTCAGAAAACCCAAACGTTCCAGTCACCATTATCATTAGCAATGATAACACGATTGACCCTTTGAGTACTACCTTCAAAGCAGCCCTCCTCAAAGTATAATCTGTTTCTCCAAAAATCCCATAGGCCGGAATCTTTTTCAAAACTTCTTGATCAAGTACCCCAGCACAAACCTGCTGTTCCCGTACATTGACCACATTTCTTGCTATATTTCCCTCCTCCTTATCTAACTCATTACTTCCCGTAACAGTTTGATAATGACATATAGCTGTATCAATCTCCTGGTTTTTACCTGCAATAGCTGACAATGCTGCCGCCTCCATCACTGGTCGAAAAACCATAACCTGCATACCATCAGGTTGCATTACCGCTTGCAAAGATCTCCTACCCTCCTTGTTGTAGAAGGTGGTACCCAAGATCGTACTTCTTGTGCTATACCCTTTTTGCAACGCCTTATATACCGAGAGTAAATTTACACCAGTCGGAAGATAAAGAACATCTCGTAACTCTACCACTTCCCAACTGCCCGAAATCCATGCCTGGACCTTCACTGTCCCTTTGCCAGGATATTCAACACAAGCTCCCGAAGCAAGCTTTAACCTGTTCGGAGTTTTGAACCATTCAAAATCAGAAAACCAACTCAAACGGCCACACACATGACCATTCGCCCCACTATCGCAGTACCAGGTAAAATCCTCCTGTACCGTAAAATCCTTGGGAGCAATTTCAAACTTAGCCTTGTCATGTGCCATAAGCGCAATGTCCGCTGTGCCTGCAAAGGAGCGATTACCATCACTCTTGCCTTTTTCTGATTCTTTCCTCTCTTTGAACTGTTGATACGCCTTACAGTCCCTCCGAAAATGTCCTTCCTTTTTACAGAAATAACACGTGACATCTTTTCCTGCACCCTTGGGTTTCTTGCCCACAAATGCTCTGTCACAGCCAACAGACTTTTCCTCCCAGTCTAGTTGTCGGTTCTCCAGAACTTGTAGTTTCTGAACCAATGTAGATACCTTCTTGTCCGCATCTGGGAGCACATCCCAAGCCTGAACAAAACTTTCATACTTTGGGCCCCGCAATTCATGCAAAACTTTGCCCACAATCGCTGGATCATCCAATCCCTTGTACCCTAGGGAAGTCAACTGACCAGCCAATGTCTGGAGTTTATTAACAAGCTCCAACGGTGAATGCTCACCCAAACTCATTCTAAAAAAATCCTGTATCAGATCCTGCTGAGACCACTTAGAAGTCTTTCCATAAGTAGCTTCTATCTTTGTCAGCATATCTGTCGCAGTACCACAGGCAAAAATTTGACCAACAATTTTTTCACTTACGGTACCCACTATAATCGCCATACCAGCGCGATTCGCAACATCCCATGTCTTCTGCTTAGCTGCATCAGTAGTCGGCCTGGTTTCAGTACCGGACGCAACTTCATGCAAACTTGCCGCCCACAACAAATTGTCGAGCGTCATTTTCCATATCGGATACTCATTGGCAGTCTCCAATTTCTTAATCCCCGAAAAATCAACTTTGTAGGAAGACTTTGACATTCTGAACTAATGTCCCGGTTCCTTACAAACCAGAGAATTCAACTTTCTCAACACCTGAATCTCGTACACCCGAGAAGCAGAACTTTTTGGACACCTGAATTTCAAACCAGAAAAACAGAACTTTTTGGACACCTGGATTTTCACTCCAGAAAAAACAAACAAGACCTTTCTGAGTCTTCAATTCTCAAACCAGAGAACTTTTTGGACACCTGAATTTCAAACCAGAAAAACAGAACTTATTGGACACCTGAATTTCAAACCAGAAAAACAGACAAGACCTTTTTGAGTCTTCAATTCTCAAACCAGAGAACTCAACCTTTTTGGATCCCAAAGGCTTACAGTGTTCCAACTCTATATATGAGTACACAAGCCAAACTGATCCCACAAAGTCTTTTTTCAGACTTTCATAAAACCGAACTCAAAACCGAGTCCCAGAGCCAGAGTAAATCACACCACCGAAATTCAAAATCTCATCAGTAAAATACTCTATAAGTGCCGATAACGTGTAACATGAATTTTTCCTATGCAGTCATAATGCAATAAATCCAACCGTCAACTCAGTAGTAATTAGCCATAAATCAGCTAGAAACAGCTAGTGATCTTTATTATCCAAACACACAGTTTATATATCCAACATAACAATGCCAATAATGAGAACAATAATCATGCATTTGTCACCAGATCAAATAAACAGTAATCATAAACACAAAACACGTTGCTTAACCTAGTATTTATGCTTACATACACAAAATACCTAAACTAGTATTCTCTTTCTAGTTCGAGTTTAGTACAATAATGCTGATACATACTAAATTCTTAACCTAACGTTTTACTTTACGATTTCAATGATACTTTAATAAATATTTAGACCAAATATTTCTAATAAACTAAGAAAATAGCTTTATACATAATGTTACTGCCATATGCCACAAACTATTCTCTACTACAGATACTGAAATACTGACTACTACAAAAGACAATAATAGAGTTAATAGAGTTTATAATAGAGTTTGGGACGTGAACTGTTGATTTTCCTCAATTATGAATGATAAAAATTCCGTTTTGATGTAAATTGAATTATTCAATGTACAAGTTGAACTGACACATTGGAAAACACTTGGGAGTGAAAAGCATGGGGGGTGAAAAACATGTGCGTGGAGGCGAAAAAATGCTGGGTTGAAAAACTAGAGGGTTAAAAAGAATGGGATTGAAAAACATGGGGTTGAAAAAATGTAGGGTTGAAAAACTAGAGAGTTGAAAAGCATGGGATTGAAAACTGTGGGGTTGAAAAACTAGATGGTTGAAAAGCATGGGATTGAAAAACTTGGGGTTGAAAAGATGTAGGGTTGAAAAACTATAAGGTTGAAAAAACTCAGGGGTTTAAACGCTAGGGAACCCTTCTGGATATCTTGAAAAACTGGCATAGTAGACTATGTTTACAGGATGAAACATATATTTTTTACCAATTTCTAATAGAAATGTTTCAGAGCCATTATCAAATGACGCATTGCCAGCACCATTGTACAATCAATCAACCAGACTAAAATACCGACTGCCGAAAGTCCAAATGATCAATTATTGATATACATTAATACATTTTATTTCTTTAAATGGCAAGCAGAATTAAGTATCAAAAAAGATGCTTCCTTTATGTGACAATAACACTGTATGTTGTCATTGTTGTCTGTTAAGAATTGTCATTATCTTCATAAGTGTACGGCATTGCTGCATAAGTTGCTTAATAGTTGAAGGCAGGAGTTTTTATTTTACCATTATTACATAAATATTACAGTAATTGTTGTACTGCCTGGTGAATCATGATCATGAATAGATAGGGGAACGCACCATAATTTGTGAAATAGCTGCTTATACATTTAATTATGATTATAATATAAATAATTACTTGCATGTACATATTTTTAGTGCTACTGAGCTTTTACTGCTTCATATAGTACTAGTTGTTATATCGCATTCTCCAGTGCGTGTTAGCTTTTTAATAAATATAAGCATTTAATGATAGCTATATATCTTTGTTAATGAAATGATAAAATAATATTTTTGTATGTTGACGATCATTATGGTTAACCGGTTCCTATGAAGCAGATAAATTCTCATTTACTGTAATATTAGAATGCGAGAAGGAGATCACAAACCCTACAGGAAACGAAAAAGAAAAACGTCATCGTAAAACCGATGTCAACGTATCCGAAACTTCCCACGTAAAAGCAAAGTTGTCTGAATGCTTTTGCTTGTTTTTGAATACGACTACTTCTATGTTTACGCATACTAGCAATATAATTGGAAGACAATGTGCAGAAATGAGATGCTTCGTACAAGAGAAGCGGAATGAGGATGATCAATAAAAATGCCAAAAATGGCCAGTACAAGTATATTATAAATTCCATTTTGTCTCTAAAACGTATGGTACCGTATATGCATGCAATAAAGATAGCTTGACTGCCGGAGATTAGAATTGGGACCATAATAAAAGTTACTGCGTTGACGTAATTATTGCTAACGAGAAGCCAAAAATAGATTTTCAGCTGATTTTCAGCAGTATTCAGTTTAGGGATGAAACGTACCCAATATTTTACAAATTGCATGTAAACGCAACCGATCATCAAGAATAATGTCAAGGGTGCTATGATTGCCAATGACACCAAAAACATGACACTACCATACATTCCAATTAGTAACATTTCCCAAAAGGTTGTCGTTTAAGTAAGTTGAAACTCTTTTCCAAACGTCATAGTGGCAGCAATGGTTGATATAAGGAGTGAGAAGAGAAACCCAATTATTACTTCTATTGGTAAAATTCCATACAGAAATAGGCCAAAGTAGTCCAATTTCTTTTGAGCAGTTTGTTTTATTATGGCAATTAAGTGACGACCCGAAAAACAGTTTCCTGTAAAATCAGTCATTCAGCACTCAAAAATAAGATTGAAGTAGTATCAACATAGTTTTTAGAGGAATTAATTATTTTTTTAAAAGTTACACAATAACTTATTCCCCTACCACAAAGATGTTGTTTCGAGATGAATGGAAAAAATTTTCTTTTGCGTTCCACATTACAGCTATCCTTCCCAATGTCCATTTCATGTCCAATTTTACTTAGCTCTTCATTTGTTGGGAAAGTCTGATTTTCTAGTTCTACAAAAAGAAAATAACATAACTGCATGTATGGAATTAAGCATGTACCTACACCAAAGGGATAGCAGAAAGGGATGTAATTATTAGAAGTCCTATTTAATGGTACTACAGTCGGCACATTAATTGCCTACATGTATTAAATGAATAGTCAAGAATCTTTAAAATGTCAGTACCTATGAGTTTTTCATCCAGCATCAGTACCGTGTTGATCAGGTCAGGAATTCCATTTATCCCATGATATATGAAAGATATATTAGAACCAACGGATGCTACAAGCGTCACATTTGTACAAAACAGAAATAAATAGTCTTGCATTTCTAATAGACTAAATTTCATGCAGAAGACTTCAAGAATAAGGAATAGAATACATGCAATGAAATTAAAGGTTGCTCCTATCGCCCAAGTCAGAATTTTCCATTTTTGTCTGCACAAATTAACTCGGCGTCCTTCCATGTCGAATGGAATAAGTCCGCAGAAACTGAAGAACTTAAAATACATACGTAATGGTTGCAAATAAAAATCCTTAATCATGTCTTTTGTTAGGACTATAATGTTCTACAGACTTATTTTTCGTCTTTCGCGTTCAAAAATATACTTAAACGAAATTTCTGTAACCGAGTCCAATTAGTATATTCATTGGAATCCTTTCACATAATGGACGAATAATAAAGAAACACCTTACTTATTATTTCTATTAGTAATAAATACTTCTTTTGTGCTAGTGTTCATAGTAGCAAGGTAGTTGAGGAAAGTTCCTGCAAAATTCAATTTGAGTTGTATGCTCAGTTTATTGTGTAGTGTATTCACTTGCTATTTTAAACCATTTAAAACATCTATGTAGTAATTACAGTTCAGGTACTTTTTTCTTTACTCTTGTATGAGCAAAAGCCGTGTACTAATAGTTTATTGAAAACAATAGCCTTCGAAGAAAAATAAACATATTATTTACATTACATTACTTAAAAGTAAAACGCTTCAATATTGATTTGAGACAAAGTAATTTGAATTTAAAGTAAGAAATGTTGATAATAGTGAATATTTAATATTATTTAAAGTATTCCATATGCGTGGACGGCAAAAGGAAAAAAGAACAGAAATGAGTTTTTTAAAGTAAACATTTTTATCACTTTTGGGGATAAGCAATTGGTTTTAAATTTAACATTCATCATACATCATAATTAATATGTGTCGAATAAGTAAATATTCACAGCTGACGTAAGAAATGACATTCATTTTTATTTTGGAGGTGAATATCCAGTTATAAATGAGAGCATATACCGTAACAATTAATTTATTAGGATATATTCTAAGTACTCCGAATTGGTGGAGACGAATTATTTTCAATAGAACATACAATGCTTTAATTGAAAAATTACTAAACATTTTATTGCGGTATGTTGGATAATACAGAGTGATGGCACGAAATAGTTTATATGGACTGAAAGTTCAAGTACATATACTATAACTGTCGGTATCCCAAAAGTTTCTCCTGTACCCTATATATGTATGTCAGATTTTTCAGTACATGCTACCTTTTTAATAAAAATAAGCTTTTAATAAACGCAAGCTTTCTGCCAATGAAATGATACGATTATGTTTAATATGTTGACAGGTACGGTTCACAGGTTCCCTATTAAGCAGTTAAATTCTCATTAACTGTAATATTAGAATGTGAGAAGGAGATCACAAACCCTACAGGAAACGAAAAAGAAAAACGTCATCGTAAAACCGATGTCAACGTATCCGAAACTTCCCACGTAAAAGCAAAGTTGTCTGAATGCATTTGCTTGTTTTTGAATACGACTACTTTTGTGTTTACGCATACTAGCAATATACCTGGAAGACAAGGTGCAGAAATGGGATGCTTCATATAACAGTAGCGGAGCAAGGATGAGTAATAAAAATACTAAAAATGGCCAAAACAAGTATATTACAAATTCCATTTTGTCTCTAAAACGTATGGTACCGTATATGCATGCAATAAGGAGGGCCTGACCGCCTGAGATTAGAAGTGGGACTATAATAAAAGTAGTTGCGTTGATGTATGTATTGTTAACGAGAAGCCATAAATAGATTTTTAGCTGATTTTCAGCAGTACTTAGTTTTGGAATGAAACGTACCCAATATTTTACAAATTGCATGTAAATGCAACCGATCATCAAGAATAATGTTAAGGGTGCTATGATTGTCAATGACACCAAAATCATGACACTACCATACATTCCAATTAGTAACATTTCCCAAAAGGCAATCGTTTTGGTTAGTTGGAACTCTTTTCCAAACGTGATGGAAGCAGCAACGGTTGACAGAAGGAGTGACAAGAAAAACATCACCATGGCTAATATTGGTAAAATTCCATACAGAAGTAGTCCAAAGTAGTCCACCTTCTTTTGAGCTGTTTGTTTTATAAGGGCAACTAATTGACGACCAGAAAAACTGTTTCCTGTAAAATCAGTCATTCAGCATTCAAAAATATCCTTGAAGTAGTATTATAAACTTTTGGCAATGAGCCCGATTATGTGGCCTGAGCCCTGGACACCTCTATACAAGGTTGTTCACCACTTCAAAGCCAACAGAACAGTGTCATATATGTACTTTGGTCAAAGATATTTGAGGAATAAATTTGAGAAATGATTTTTTTAAAGTAGCATATAACATAACTTACCATAATGTTGTCTTTTCGAAGGTAATGAAAGGAATTTTCTTTTGCTTTGCAAATTACAACTATCTTCACCGATGTCAATTTTCAGTTCAATTTTACCTGACTCCTCATTTGTTTGTGAAATTTGATTTTCTAGTCCTATGGAAAAAAATAACAAAACCGTACATTATGTATGGAATTTAAGCAACTACACAAAATGAATAGTAGAAATATTAGTGCTAACAACATATAAAAAACAATAAGAATAAACTTTTATGTAATGATTACAAATTCTACTTATAATTGTTCTTCAGTCTTGCTTGGGTATATTAAATAAATAGGCATGAATCATTGTAACGTCAGTACCTGTGAGTTTTTCATCCAGTATTAGTATCCTGTTTATCATTTGAGGTATTTCATTTATCCCATAATATATGAATGATATATTAGAACCAACGGATAATACAAGCGCCACGTTTGCACAAAACAGAGGCAAATATTTTTGTAGTTTTAATTGAGCAAGTTTTATGCAACAGATATCAAGAATAAGGAAGAGAACAATTCAATAAAATTAAAAATTGACCCTATCTCCCAAGTCCGAGTTTTCCACTTTTGTCTGCACAAAATAACTCTGCTGCCTTCCATTTCGAATGGAATAAGTCCGCAGAAACTGAAGAACTTAAAATACATACGTAATGCTTGCAAATAAAAATCCTTAATCATGTCTTTCGTTAGGCTTATAATGTTCTACAGACTTATTTCTTGTCTTGTCTTTAGCGTTCAAAAATTGCTCGAAAGAAACTTCTAACCCCGCCCAAACAGCATATTGAAATTCTTCCACATAATGAATGATTAATAAAAAGCTTATTATTATTTCTATTAGTAATTAAGCACTTCTTTTGTGCTACTGTTCATGGAACCAAGGCAGTTGAGAAAGTTTCTGTAATATTCAAATTGAATTTCAGCTTTCATTGCTTACAAGAAATTTAGCCGTTTAATTGTGTTGTATTGCTATAATATGATTTCTGAGAATCACTTTGATTACAGAAATTGATTTCGGCTTATTCAGATTGTATGTTCAATTAATTGTATAATGTATTTTGTTGGTATTTTAAGACCATTAAAATTGTTTGCTTAGTAATAAGAGTTCAGGTAGCTTTTTCTGTACTCTTTTATGAGCAAAAGCCGAATACTAATAATTTATTGAAAACAATAAAACTCTCTAAGTTATAGGGTACACACAGCTCACATAAAAAGAATAGTTTTTAATCTGCAAATTGTGATGCTATAGAAAAATTTTAAACTGTAATATCCAAAAAACTGGTTTATATTCTGTTAGGAAAGTTCTCCTCTTTGTACAACGGGGTATCAATTAAATATTTTAATGCGTTCATCACGACAGCTGGACGCACTAACAATCAAATAAGTAGGTAAACAAACGGCCCCCACCGATTGGAAATAAAAAGTAGTTACCGGCTTTACCTTCTAGAGTACTTAGGAAAGTTGTCCTCTTTGTACAACGGGGTATCAATTAAATATTTTAATGCGTTCATCACGACAGCTGGAAGCACTAACAATCAAATAAGTAGGTAAACAAACGGCCCCCACCGATTGGAAATAAAAAGTAGTTACCGGCTTTACCTTCTAGAGTACTAACTATTTGGTCAACGTTGTTCATCTCCTACCTTTTTGTACAACGGGTAATCAATTAAATATTTTAATGCGTTCATCACGACAGCTGGAAGCACTAACAATCAAATAGGTAGGTAAACAAACGGCTCCCACCTGTTGGAAATAAAAAGTAGTTACCGGCTTTACCTTCTAGGGTATTAACTAGCTTTCAATGGTTTGTTTCTTTAAACTGGAGTGTATTTCATTAGCTGGCAATTTCAGGTCAATGCTTTTAACTTTAGGCGCCATTAACAGATACATTAGCATCTGATTTACTGAACCATATGTTAGTACGACTGTGCACAATATGAACCACTCTTTGCCTTAATACGCAGTGAAGCCTCGCTTCATGCTTCATTTCAGGCAAGCATCTTTATATACCCACAGCTAGCTGTGTGTAAACAACCTTCAATGAAAATTAAACACTTTATTTACATTACATATTGCTTAAAAGTAATACTCTTCAGTATTCATTTGAGACGAAGTCATTTAAACTAAACTAAGAAATGCCGGTAATATTGAACATTCAATATTTAAAGTATTCCTATACGCGGAATGCAAAAGCAAAAAAGAACATAAATGAGTTTTTTAAAGTGAACATTTTTATCTTTTCTGGGAATAAGCAATTTGTTTTGAAGTTAATACCCGTCATACATATACTGGATATACTGATTCCACAAATACTATATTTGTGGAATCAGTAAATATTCAATGCTGATGACTTAAGAAATGACATTCATTCTCAAAGGTGAATATCCAGTTATAATTGAGGATACATACTCTCACGATATAATTTGTGGACTGAAAGGTCAAGTACATATACTACAACGTTTGGTAATCCAACGGCACATTCATAAAAATAAAAAATGGACACAGCATTTTAGTTACTGATGCCCATTTTTGCTTTCGCTGCTATTCAACATCTTGGCAATTGAATTCCATTTTTTCTCCTCAAGAAACTTGAAGTAATTGTTGAATACAGAATGTAATGCCGAAATTATGCAGCCGAAGCCAAATGAGTTTTGAACTTGTTGATGGGTTAATGTCGACAACGTCTGTGTAATTACCCATGTCCTCATCTTCACCCTAATGAAATTCATCATTTAAAAAATACTTTCCTACTGCTTTAAAGATGACTATGGTCGTAACCTGCGCAACTAAGTGAGTAAACAGTAGTAGGAAACATTTCCTACTTAGTATATCCATAATGAAGTAAGGAAAACTTTTATTAGACAGAACTCCCATGTTTTTGTTGTGCATTTGCTTCTAATTCTAGTAGGTTTTTTCATTTCCGACTAGTAAACCTAATTTATCAAAATTGGGTTGCATTTTTACCACTGTAATCGTATGTATTATTTTGACTGTTTCATAAAGTCAAGCATTGCCCTGTTTGTTTATTGTTTATGCATTAGCAGAATAAAGAAGCATTATTACTACTAACTTTGTAAGCCTATTAAAAATAAAATTTAACTATAGGCATATGTTGCTGCTTCGTCGTTGTCTGCGTTGCTGCTTCGTCGTAGTCTGCGTTGCTGCTTCGTCGTAGTCTGCGTTGCTGCTTCGTCGTAGTCTGCGTTGCTGCTTCGTCGAACAGGGGTAGAAATTGTAATAGCTTATATTATTCGATCGCTAATTAAGTACGTTAAACCTTATTAAATTTCAGTGTATTGTGTATCAAAATGTGTTATTTTGATTGGGAAAGCTATCAGTGTACTACTTGTTATCGGTTTTTTTATAAGTTTAGCAGTTATTCCGGATTTTCCGGAGATTCCATTCGGAATTTTGGTGTTCCTTCTTTGCCCGACTTGGTGGCGGCATACGCTATTAGTACCATGTAATTACGCTAATCGTAATCTGTTAAACCTTACTATTCCTGATACTACTTAGCATAATATTAATATACATACGCTTAGAAATAAACATCTAATACTTGCAATTTTGCGTACATAGTTGTTACTTATTTTAAGATACATATACCTAAGTTACATATGTATTATATATTCACCAACGACGAGTAAAGCAGCAACTCAGACTCACAATCTGGCTAACTTCGAGGTAATTGCATTACCTTATTTAAATTTTTAGATATTAACTTATTTTCTCTTCAAAAATATCTAAGAAAATCTGTAGGGTGAATGCATAAGACCATGCGCGCTTTGTTTGCGCTGCAACCGGCGGTATTCCCTATAATAAAGATGTTCCCTGCCCTTGTAATTGTGAATGTTTATGGTATGCCTATGTACTGCAACTTGATCCAGTGATTAAAATATATAAACTTTAAATCTTTTCTGTAACAATTGTAACTCAAGGATGTACTTTCAGATGTATGTTATGTATGTATGGTATGACTGCCTACAACCGTTCTGAATAAATACAGTATACTATACTATACTATACATATGTCCTGCCAACACAGTATAGAATAATTTCAAAATGATTTATTATTGAATGCCAGTATGAAAATACGAGGTATAATTTGCATGCCCTATAGTTACACCTCTGAGAGTTCTTCAAGATTATGCCTTACGCTACCTTACTTCCAAAATTCCTAAACCCTGCAATTCGCCAGTGCTTTAGATTTTGACATCGCAGAATGTTTCACAGCAAGCAACATATCTTTGTTACTAATTTCTTTTGGAATTATTTCAGAGCCATTATCAAATTGTGCATTTTTAGATTTTTGTTGTGCAACCAATCAAAGTATAGTATGCCGAATATAGAAAACAGTGCCAAAATCCAACTTATCAATTATTGACATACATTTAAGTTTTTTAAAAAGCAAGCAAAATAAAGTAGTAAACAAGATATTTACTACAAATAACGAGAACGTAGTAAGTCATTTATCTGTAAATATTATCAGCCAACAATTATCATTATATTTATAAGTGCGCCGCGTCGCTAATTCCTAGGTTACTGTACTGCTCCTTACCATACCCCGTCGCAGTACGCAAACCATCCCAACCCCACTCCCAATCTTACTGTCTAATTTCCCTGAACCAATATCCTCAGTCGAGTGGGAACAGCGGAGTTGAGAAGGTTGTCTCTCTTGTCTCTCCTAACTATCCTCTGGTGCGATCACCATTGGTGTAATGTGAACTCAGTAGAATAAAACATAATACATTTCTCCTGAAACTAAGTCAGCTCTCCCAAAACTCTTGTCTATATTTATTGCATACGTGTACTTTATTCGCATCTTGGCAATAAGATAGAACCAGAAGTCGGCTAGAATATAAATACTGAGCCAGATTATGACATAATAACTAACCTCCCATTACAATGGTACCGAAACCCGGTCTTATTCGCCAAAAATTTACCGGAACATTAAGTGAATTTTGTGAAAAAAAGCTATACGAGTGTACTTTAAGAAATCTGTTCAAAAAAGTAGAAGACTTGAAGAACTGGAAGTTTGACTTGTGTACGAGTATTTGACGTGTTCAGAAAAGAAGAATTGGGAATACTGAAAAGGAACTTTGAAAAGTAAAACTGTACAATCACGTACAGTGAGGAAACAATACTCTGTATCGTTCAATTCAATTCAAAGTTAAAAGAAATTTGTTATTTCACTACAAAATACAATAATTTAATTAGATTAGATTAGAAAATAATTTTAAGAAACACAATTCAAAATTCTAATACTTTTATTGCAACATTTCTGTCTAATGGGTATTACGTTTAACAGTTGACATTCATTTCGAAAGAGTTAAATAAGAATATTGTTAAATTCTATTATAAATTGTACCAAATTAAAACTTTGTAAAAGAAAATATCAATCAAAATTGGGGTTTCCCGTTTAAAATTAATGGAAAAGGTACCCCGTAAGACTTAGAAAATACGAAAATTCTTTGTTAAATAGGAGAGTAATAAGTAAGACAAAGGGAAGTAGAAGGGCATAAAAGGTCGAATTATGCATTCATGTTCTTGCCTGTAAAATGTATGTTAATTTACTTTGTTGAAAGTTCTAGAAGCAAACAGAGACGCTGGGCTTTGTGATTGAAGGCGATTTGACCTCCAAAGGAAGGAAAACGCCCATTAACCAATCAACTGCCAGAACGTCTGCTGAGGATTATTGTAAGTTGACATTATTAAAACAAAGCAATAACCTCATTATCTAAAGATTGTGTTCAATTAACTTGGGTTTAAGGCTTGGATAAGCCAACCAAGGTTACGGGAAAGAAAGATAAACCGCGTTCGGTCAATAGAACGGCAGTGATTTGCATACCGTGGATAAAAAGCTGCGTTCAGCAAAAAAGTACTCTAATTGGTATTCAAATTAATGAACAGGCACTAGTGAACTTAAACTGAACGATTACCCTATTTGAAGATATATTTAAATTGAAAGGAATTGGAGAACACTTTTCAGCTCCGCTCCACTAGACTCAAGAAAGTATATATTGTAATATAGTTATAATTAACAATTAGGTAACGATTATACGTATCCCATTAAGGAAATATAAATAATATTGCAAGCCATACAAGGTACATGGCATTGATTTTCGATAAATATGTTATAAGATAGTACTATATTTAAAGTGTTAAAGGTACCGCAGTATAAGTAACATTGATAAATATTCTAACCGTAAAGGCTGTATTAAGGAGATCTAATTTCTTGTATACTTTAAGTAACAGTATAAAATTCAACTATTTAATCTACATTCAATTATTCTATTTAAATATCCCAAGCTGAAATTTTCAAATGAAGTTCTTAATACTATTAAATTAACAAATCCATTTGCTGAGGATAAATCTGTTAATGTAATTGCAACAGTAGACACCAGTGAGCCTACCTCGTTAATCAGAAATTGTTTAGCACAGACACTTTCCGAACACTTACGTGTATTGCAGAGTAGATGTCACAGCACAGTTACAAATGATGAATCAGGACTTACCTTTCATAAATTTAAATTAAAAGCTGAAAAAGCTCATATTTCTATTGTTCATGATTTTCAAATGAGAGCAGATGGCTTTCAAAATAGCTTAGAAACCCCAATTGTCATTTGCAACGATTTGATTTCAAGATATAGTTTTATACTTAACTACCCACCCTTATAAGAATTAAAAAATTATTTGTAAAAGAGGGATGTGATCATCAAACTCTTATTAGTTATATAATGTTAATGGGATTTGGAATAGTTAATTAATTAATATTGGTATAACTTTGTTTATAATTACCCTGCTTTATATTTTAAAGTACTTACGTATAAGAGAGATTTGATAGTCCACCTCATATAATTTTATTATTGTTAGGAAGATCTGGAATTAAAAATTAACATTGGAATATTAATTGGAATTTAATACCGCGGTATAGTTTGTTTGCAACTATCCACCATTATAGTAATGAGGTATAATGTGTAAAAGAGGGATAAGGTCATCCAACTCTTATTAGTTTAATAATGTTAATGGGATTGGGAATAGTTCATTAAATTTCGCTGTACAGTTTTGTTTGCAACTACCCACCCATATAGTAGTTAAGTAGTTATTTGTAAAAGAGGGATAAGATTATCCAACTCTTGTTAGTTAAATTTATGTGAATGGGATTGGAAATAGTTCATTAATATCGCAGTATAGTGTGTCTGCAACTACCAACCCATATAGCAATTAAGTAGTTATTGGTAAAAGAGGGATGCGATCCTCCGACTCTTATTTATCAATAACGTTAGTGGGATTTTGAATTGTTAATTGATGTTGGAACACGTTTTAATACAAGTCTGTATTGTTGTTTCTTAAACTATAGAGTAAACGGAAAATTGTTCAGTTTAAAATGTCTTGTGTAGCTAAGAGTAAGAGAACTTTGTTGCATTGTAGTACACCAGAGTTAGAATATAACTGTTATGATCATAAGAGTACAGTATATAGTATGAAGAGAATTATATCATGTAAAAGTTTCTCAAGTAAGAAGCGGAAATGTAATTCTGAGAAGAAAATTTTGAAAGAAAATCGAATCAGTCAAACGGTGTGTATAGAAGAATTGAAAAAGGATAGCCATATCATTGAGACCTTGGAGGCGTTGGAATTGTTGTTAAAAGACGTCTTAACAGAATCTCGACGACTCTGCCAGGTAGTCAACGGTATGACTACGGCAACCAAAAGGGTTCACCGGGAAAATGTTGGCAACAGCTGCTCAACAACAAGGAAAGAACCAAAAACCGCACAGAAGAAGATATTTTCAAAGGCTGAAACAGAATTTCTTACCGAAGAATACTACCCTTTGAGTCTGTTACAAAAGTTCAGAAGAGGGAGAGTCATTATGGGAAGCAGAGAAAACGCATTTGCAAAGACACCCACGTTCAGGACGTATAAAATGCAAACAATTGAAGATGTTGACATTGAAAGGAAGCACAGTGACGCAAGTGTACATAGCGGGCACTGTAGGAAGCTTCGTGGTGAAGAAAAGAGAAGAAATGCTGCATCGCAAATTGTAGGCATACCTACTGATGGCAGTACAGGGAAAGGATTGAGTCCAACCCTGAAGAAGGAGAAGAAAAATTGGCCACAAGAAACTTCATCCAGAATAGTAGCTGAGCCTACGGATGCAAGTTGGGGAAGCGGATTGATTCCAAAACCCTGGGAATTGCAAGGTGTTCGGGAACCGAGTGCACGCGGGAACGCCTGTAGAAATCGAAGAAGAGAAAGAAATGAAGATAGGAGAAGAGAAAGCAAAGAAAGCGACCACATCACTCATGGACGTTCCAGCTATTTTGATATATTGCGAGTTCGTCTAGATAGGTCAAAGGGAAAATTTAAGCAATGTCATTGGAAAAGGAAGAATTCTAGGGATCACAGCTTCATTCTTCGAAATTCATTGAAGATAAATACGAAGCACATTTCTGTTAAGCCAAATCAAATTAAAAAAGTCAGTTGCGAAGAAGAGGTCGTGAAAGGTTTGTGATCGGACCATCCTGCAGTAGCAACACTCCGAGTCGGAAACTCGAATCACAAATGTAGAACTAAACTTTGAAGACAACGGATTCAAGCAAAAAGGGAATATCAAAAACATTTAAAGTATTCAACGAAATACCTAGACGTTTTCGTCAGGTTATCGCAAACTTTGTGGACATAATCGTATGAAGTCAGCTAATATCTTCATGTGCTTATCAAATTGAATTATGTGAAAATTAAGGGACAGAATTCATCTAAGTCAACCCACCCTTAAGTAGCAAAGGATATAGTTATAATTTATTGGTTGCAAAAGACGGATTTCATACATTTGCTGCACCCCATAAAGTGCACAACAATTGAAACAAGACATCCGAACTGCTTATAGTAGTCTCACGCCACCTACCGTATAGAAGACACAGTTGTTACTTCTACACACGCTAGATGGGGAATACGACCGCTTACAATTACCAAGACCAAGCGAACACATAAGAAGCAATATACCACGATACTTTCTCCAACCTTCACTTTAACCCCTCAGATAGAAATATGAAAAAACCGTTGGAACATAAGTATATTACCCGGGTTTCACGTTGGACACTCAGGAGGATCCAATGGGGGAACTAAAATAGCCAAAACACTTCCAATCGTCATGCTTGATGGCGGAACAAACCAACAACTTCCTTCCGGTACGCCCCTCTTGCATTGGAGGAATGATCCTCTCCCGAACTCCTTCTTCAACGACATCGTCGTCCACAACTTCAACAATTTTTTCGTTACTTATCTCCAGAATTTCGTCCAACTTATCCTCACTTATGTCAGTGACAAAGCTATGGACAACCCGACGTGAACGAAGATCATGCTCCCCAGCCGGAAGAACCATGGTCACACAAACACCCGACACCAAGAAAATCGAAATGAAATTCAAAATTTTGAAAAGAATCGGCCACCAGCAACAATAAAACGTCTATTCACCACTAGATACAAGCACATTTGAACTGAAAGCGAGTTCATTCATTCATATATTTCACAACTCCTGCCCATCAAGGATTTCACAGCCGACCTCCGTGTCAAATTGCCCCGATTAAGACATGCAATAGCTTTAATATGACTTTTATGGGAATCGTAAAATTGAGGTATGTATGTTTGAACGTATGAATTTAATTAGTATTAGCAATTACGACTAGTGTAATTAGTTATTAGTTATTACCTGTGATTAGCATAAGTTAGCTGTAATTAGTATTATACTATAGGTTAATATAGGGTACTATAATTTAGTATTAGTTTGTATAAGTTACTTAATTGTAATTAATTGATTATGCATATTAGGTAATAATAATTTTGTCATTATAATTAACAATTTACTTTCATTGTCATTATTTGTTAACTCAGTATATGTAATTGGCAAATTCAGGATGAAATGTTCATTGATGAAAAGTACTTAACCCTATTCATGTTTTCAGAATCAAACGTAAATGGCATTAAATATAAGTATGATGATTTGTAAGGGCGAAATCTGATCAACTCTTCCCTCACTCACCCTCATCCCTCAACGTTGTGCCAACGTTCGTCAAAGGGAGGGAGATTGTACTGCTCCTTACCATACCCCGTCGCAGTACGCAAACCATCCCAACCCCACTCCCAATCTTACTGTCTAATTTCCCTGAACCAATATCCTCAGTCGAGTGGGAACAGCGGAGTTGAGAAGGTTGTCTCTCTTGTCTCTCCTAACTATCCTCTGGTGCGATCACCATTGGTGTAATGTGAACTCAGTAGAATAAAACATAATACATTTCTCCTGAAACTAAGTCAGCTCTCCCAAAACTCTTGTCTATATTTATTGCATACGTGTACTTTATTCGCATCTTGGCAATAAGATAGAACCAGAAGTCGGCTAGAATATAAATACTGAGCCAGATTATGACATAATAACTAACCTCCCATTACATTACTCATCTTTTCTGATGAAGTTATTGGGTTATGTAAAAATACTCATTTGAACTACTTACTTAGTCCAATAATTGAAAGGCAAAGTTGCTTGAATATAGTATTATTATTTATTTAAATTGAAGACAGGCATACAAAGAAAAAGGATGATTCGTTTTTCATTTATTATTACATAATTATTATAATAATTGTCAAACTGAAACATGAATAGACAGTGTAAACCACAATACTTTGTGAAAAATATATAGGAAATAACGGCTTATATATTCACTTATTTACATGCATACATTTTTATGGTTACAAAGTTTAGTATACTGTACTATCATATATATAAATTACGTCAGATTTTTAATAAACGTAAGCATGTAATAAACGATTTGTATGGTAACGAGTATGGTGCACCGGTTTCCTAAGAAGCAGTTAAATTGTCATTTACATAAATTTTAGAATGTTAAAAGGAGATCGCAAACCCTACAGGAAATGAAAAAGAAAAACGTCATCGTAAAACCGATGTCAATATACCCAAATCCTCCCACGTAAAAGCACAGTCGTCTGAATGCATTTGCTTGTCTTCGAATAAGACTACTGTTGTGTTTGCGCATACTAGCAATATAATTGGACGACAAAGTGCAGAAATGGGCTGCTTCTTGCAAGAGTAGAATAGCTAATGGGATCAATAAAATTGCCAAAAAAGGCCAAAACAAGTATAGCAGAAATTCCATTTTACCTTTAAATCGTATGGTACCGTATATGCATGCAATAAGGAGAACTTCACCGACTGAGATTAGACTTGGGACTATAATAAAAGTTATTGCGTTAACGTATGTATTGTTAACGAGAAGCCAGAAATAGATTTCCAGCTGGTTTTCAGCAGTACTCAGCTTTGGAATGAAACGTACCCAGTGTTTTACAAATTGCATGTAAATGCACCCGATCATTAAGAATAAACCATTCAACTAATGCATTTAATGAAGTAGCAGAAGCGACACAGATTTAACAGCGTCCACTGAACCGTAGCGACACAATAGAAAAATTTTAAGTATATGTATCGAAGCGTTCAAGAGTTATAACACCTCAATTAGGTGCTGAAAATCCACCTCAATTTGGTGCTGAAAATGCACCTCAATTTTCCTACATACACAACACGTTTAGTAATACATAGAGCTGAGCAGATGCGGGTGCTGAAAATGCGCCTCAATTTTCCAACATACACAACACTTTTAGTAATACATGGAGCTGAGCAGATGCGGGTGCTGAAAATGCGCCTCAATTTTCCAACATACACAACACTTTTAGTAATACATGGAACTGATCAGCAGCCGGTGCTGAACTGTAGGCTCTACATACAAAATTCAATTTTTTTAGTAGATGTCATTTATCGATCACACCCATTTTCACAGGGGACCTTCCTCGGAACACCAAGAACATGTACTAAAAGTTTTAGCGAATTATATTAAGCCGTTCAGGAGTTATAGAGCCAACAGACAGACAGACAGACAGACGGACAGACAGACAGACGGACAGACAGACAGACGGACAGACAGACAGACAGACAGATTGTTCAGGGCATTATTATAAAGTAGCTTCCGCTACTTAATAATGTTGGGGGTGCAAAGATGGTCAATGCCACCAAAAACAAGATACTACCATACGTGCCAACGTGTACCATTTCCCAAAAGGTTATCGTTTTCGTCAGTTGAAACTCTTTTCCAAAGGTGATAGTAGCAGCAAGGTTTGATATAACGAGTGAGAAGAGAAACCCTATTATGATTTCTATTGGTAAAATTCCATACAGAAATAGACCAAAGTAGTCCACCTTCTTTTGAGCAGTTTGTTTTATTATGTCAATTAACTGACGACCCGAAAAACAGTTTCCTGTAAAACCAGTCATTCAGCACTCATAAATATGATTGAAGAAGTATAAAGATAGTTTTCAGAGGAATTAAATATTTTTGTAAGGTTACATAATAACTTATTTCTTTACCATAAAGCAGTTGCTTCGAGATGAATGAAAGGTATTTCGTTTTGCGGTCCACATTACCGCTATTCTCACCAATGTCCATTTTAAGTCCAATTTTACTTGGCTCCTCATTTGTTGGTGAAATCTGATTTTCTATTCCTATAAAAAGAAAATAACGGAACCGTACAATATATATGGAATTTAGGCATACACAAAATGGGTAGCAGAATATAATATAAGTGCTAACAACATTTAAATAAAAATAACATTTTATCCATATAATTATTATAAGGTCTATATCTAATGGTATTATACTCGGGACAGTAGTTGGCTATATTAAAAAATATAAGTCAAATTTATTCCCTGCTTAGCGTAAAATGTATAGCTCTCAAAATTATATCTAAAACTTAGTTGCTATTTCATCTTTATATGATTGTATATTGGAGGAACAATCAAAAAGTGAAATACTACTACTACTGCTACATAAATATAAATCAGGAATCATTGTAACGTCAGTACCTGCAAGTTTTTCATCCAGCATTAGTATCTTGTTTATCATTTGAGGTACTCCATTTATCCCATAATATATAAATGATATATTAGAACCAACGGATAGTACAAGCGCCACGTTTGCACAAAACAGAGGCAAATAGTCTTTTAGTTTTAATTGAGGAAGTTTTCTGCAGACGTTTACAAGAACAAGGAATAGAACACATGCAATAAAATTAAAAATTGCCCCTATCGCCCAAGTCAGAATTTTCCATTTTTGTCTGCATAAAAAAACTCGGCGGCCTTCCATTTCGAATGGAATAAGCCCGCAAAAGCTATAGAGCTTAAAATACATACCAAATGCCTGCAAATGAAAATCCTTAATCATGTCTTCTGTAAAATTCAAATTAAATTTCAGCCTTCTTTCCTTTCAAGACTCTAAAGAAGTACAGCCGTTCAAGTGTATTGTATTGCTATAATGATATTTCTGATGAATCACTTCCATTAATGAAATTGATTTCGCATTAGTAGGATTGTATGCTCAGTTAATTGTATAATGTATTTTCTTGGTATTTTAAAACCATTTACATTGTTTGCTTAGTAATAAGAGTTCAGGTACTTTTTCTGTACTCTTTTAAGAGCAAAAGCCTTACACTAATAGTTTATTGAAAACAATAACCTTCAAAGAAAATTAAACACATTATTTCCATTACATATTGCGCAATAGGCTTCAGTATTCATTTTAGACAAAGTCGTTTAAACTAAACCAAGAAATGTCGACAGTATTGAACATTCTATAATATTCAAAGTATTGTATATACATACGTGAACTGCAAAAGCAAAAGAGAACAGAAATGAGTTTTTTAAGGCATTTACATCCTATGTGCGGAATCAGTAAATATTTATAGCGAACGTACGTAAGAAATGACATTCATTTTCATTTTAGAGGTGAATATCCAGTTATAAATGAGAATTTATATCCTAACAATTAATCTATTAGGATATATTCTAATTCGAATTGATGGAGACGAATTATTTTCAATAGAACATACAATGCCTTAATTGAAAAATTGCGAAATCTTATTGCGGTATGTTTGACAATGCAGACATTAGGCACGAAATAGTTTATGGATAGAAAGTTCAAGTACATATATAACGGTAGCTAATCCAACAGCATATCCATAAACATAAAAAATAGACGCAACATTTAAGTTACTGATGCCCATTTGTTTATTTTCGTTGCTGCCCAACACCTTGGCAATTGCTTTCCATTTCTTCTCCTCAAAGAAGTTGAAGTAATTTTCGAATAAAGAATGTAATCCTGAACTGATGAAATTATGCAGTCGAAGCCTAATGAGATTTACACTTGTTGAAGGGTTAAAGGCGAACACTTCTGTGTGGCTACCCAAGTCCTCCTCTTCGCTGTAATGAACTTCATCATTAAGAAAATACTTTCCGTACAGCTTTAATTGATGGCTATAACCGTAACCTGCTCGATTTTTGCATTCATTCAAGAAACGAAGATTTATTTTCCACTGTTCTGTTTCATTAAGTAAACATTTTCTACTTAGTATACCAATGAAGTAATTAAAAATTTTATTAGATAGAACATCCATGTCTTTACTTTGAATTTGTTTCCAATTCCAGTAGGTTGTTTCGTTTCCGAGTAATAAACCAAATGTTTCCAAATAATTTGCATTATATTCCCTTCCCGAAAGTTGACTACATAGTGAGTTGCATATTTTATTAAGACTTCCACAGTAATCGTACGTGTTGTTTTGACTATCCCATGGCCGTAATGACTTGCAAGTATACCTTCTAAGTTTTTGATGGGCAAGTCCGTAAGGTTAATTAATAGAAAACTTTGAATATCTTTGAAAGTATTGTAGATTGTTTTTGATTTTATGGGAGACAACAATTTAGAAACTACGATTCCATTGTACGCGTTACTTAAAATCAATCCCATGAGTATCCAAATCCCAAATGTAAAAAATATTTTCTTAAAAGGTACTTGAACTCCTTACTCAAAAAGCGCAAATGAGAAAAACAAAAATTTTTTACCAAAGTTTAAAAATAAGTCCACAAGTTTCCGTATGAGCGTTGATTGTGACCTTATGAATTGATAAACAGTGAATATGGAAGCATTAAGCACACCACCAATAAGTATTGCAAACCAAGATAAATTATCATAGGGTGAAAGAAGATAAAGTAAAGAAATTGCTCTACTCATTCCAGCAAACGTCACAAAAATTATTTTATTTTCACGAAGTACCACTTGCGTTCTGTAAAACATTATTAGCCGTGCAGTTATTTCAAACTGGCCAATTTCGCTGGACTTGTTGCTTGCAAACTTTGAAAATAAAATCGTTTGCAAGACATCATTCATAGTGAATGTTTCGTTTTCATTTTTTAGAAAGGGTGAGAGGTATTTTGATGTAATATTTCGATACTGTATTTCATTAACTGGTACTAATTGGAGATTTTCATCGAAACAGAATTTTGCATACGGAATTTGGTTTTTGTAATAAAATTCATATATGAAATTTCAAAATTTAATAAGGCTAAGGCGGCTTGCGGTGCCTACTTTGTTGGAAAATGAGAAGACTTGAAAAACCTTTTTCCATTTTGCATACAGTTACACAAAGATGGCAATTCCGTAATAGCTATGTGTCAGGAGAGGTAAGACAAAATCTTTGCCAATGTGAAGTTCTGTTTTCTCCAGCCAAGAAATCCCGTATTAAACAAAGTCATGTCAATAATTGTAATTGGGGCATTTGTTTCCGTTTCTATAAGCAGAGGTTCTTTCTCAAAATTATGTAGATAGTACAATTCAAAAACACTACCGTAATTTCAACAAAATCCTGAATTTTCTAATACTTTCTGTGTGCTGTGTAATTCACTCTTGGCTTCTCCCAAATCCTATTGTACATTTCACAATATAAAGGGAAAACAAAAGTGGCCAACACTATTATTTAACTGGATTTCAAAAGCATTTTCACTTTTATGTTTGTGAAACTTTTAAATTTAATGAATATTTTGGTTCCTTTCAGAAGAAGTCTGTCCAACGACTACTTGAAAATGAAGAACAGTTACAAAAATTGTAATACATACCTACCTAAAAGACTTTTCTGTGTCAGTGAAAATATTGAAGTGAGAGTTTTGACTGCTCCTCCACTTTTCAAATGCTAAGTTAACCTGTTTGCAAGGTAACCCGATTAACGAAGCTCACCCCTAGGTATGTGAATTTGGCTATATGCTGTTTCAAAAATGAGGGATTTCGTCTGCCAAAACCACGTCTTCTGCAGATACGTTTATGTATTTATGGTTATGCACAATAAACTTTTATCATGTGGATTAAAAATAAAGATAATGTTGGGTCAAATTGTTTCGTTGTATAAGTTCTCTAATACTTGGTAAAACAAAACTTTCAGTTGTGATACACCCTTATAATAAACTTCTCCGACGTCAAAGCATTATTATTCAATACAGTATCATGAGATTTAATGAATATCGTAAAGTTAAATATGATGTTATTACTAAAACTAATTTAGCAAAAAAGAATTATTATATAATTGAACTTAGTAATACTACCGATAACTCTAATTTATGCAACAAGTTAAATGAACTTTTTGGTAATAACAAAAAGCCAAAGAAAATTATAAATCAATTACTTGTTAATAATGAAATGTCCACTGATCCTAAGATAATATGTGAAGCGCTTGCAGGAGCTTTTGTCATTCCTAGAGACACTAATGATAGCAATCAAAACAGACTTTTATCTCTAGATAAATTATTATCATTTGACAAAAAATCTGATTCTTACAATACTGCAGATTTTGAATTCAATAATTCTAATACCTCAAATGACATGTCTTTACTTTCTAATATTAAGGCAATTATTACCAAAGATGATGTAATCAAAGCCTCTACTAAGCTTAAGTTTAAAGTAGCTAATTCTGAGATCGAACTACCCGCTAAGGTTATACAAAATTGTATGGATAATATCATTTCTCCACTTACCACTATTTTTAATAATATCTTGTCTTCTGGAATTTTTCCTGATGCATGGAAAAAAAGTATTGTACATCCACTTTACAAAAATTGTGGTAGTAGAAATGAAGCTTTATCCTACAGACCGATCTCCAATTTACCATTGCTTAGTAAATGGTTTGAAATTATAATTAAAGATAATCTTATGCAATACTTAGAATGTAATAATCTTATTAATGATAACCAACACGGTTTTAAAAATAATTGTTCCTATGTCACTGCACTTACAGCTTTCACTCAATATTTATATACACATTTGGATAAGCCTAATCATAAAGCATAAAGCAGTTGCTATTTTTTATGACCTAAAAAAAGCATTTGATTATGTATGTCCTCTTCGTCTAATCGAAATTCTTAAATTTAAGTATAAATTAGATGATACTTATTTAAATTTTTTCTATAACTATTTCCTTGATAGAAAGCTTGTAATTAAACTTGGCAACTATACTTCTAAAGTCTACGATTACGGTAGAGGGGTCATTCAAGGCTCGGTACTAAGTCCTATTTTGTTCAATTTTTTTATTAACACACTCACAGAAGATCTGGAAAATGTTAATATTAAATTTATCTTATTTGCAGATGACCTTGTAATTTTTACAGCTCATGAATCATTGACCCAAGTTTGTGATATATTGCAATCCTCGAATAATTTGATTGAATTATGGTGTCGCAACAATCGTATGCAAATTAACTTTTCCAAAACTAAATATATGATTTTCCATAAATGTAATTCTAAACGTACTGACATATCCTTAAATATTTTTTGTAACGGACACCCGATTGAACAGGTCACACAATTCAAATACTTAGGTATCCACTTGGATCCTCACCTTAATTTCAATACTCACTTTCAGAAAGTTGAAAGTAGATTTTCCTCTGCTATTGGGGCCATCCACAAAGTTAGGAGGCTTGTTCTCTTTAGCGTTTTCACGCTCTTAATTAATGCTTACGTCTTTCTCATCTCGGACTACGCCATTTCAATCTGGGGTCCTACGAAATATGATAAACTGGGAATTCTACAAAACAAAATCAATAATTTATTATGTATCTACCATTATCCTAAACTCTCTAAGTTCTATACTAAGAACTTCTGGTCAAAAGCTTATAAAGATGGTAGTCTAGCACTGTCAAAACATTTATCTAAAACCCAACACCTTAAGGTTGACTACTGGTACTTCCTTGAAAAAGGAAATATGTTAACCATTACAGAAAGATTGTATTTTTTGTCATTAACTAGTTTATACAAATAGCTATTGTCAAATAACACTGTTAATGAAATTTGTATCTATATCAAACCTTCTCCTAATACATGCCACAATTCACAAAATTCTAGCCTTAATCCCTCGACACGAGCAACCAGACAAAACAATAATATCACTGTAATCACATATAGGACTGCTCTGTTTGCCAAGAGCCCTATGTGCTACGCTATAAACTCGTGGAACAATCTATCCCCACTTTTAAAATCAAAACTCTATTCTCCTAATACTTTTGCAACTAAAATAAATAGTCATATCATTGCACAAAGATAACTTTCTTTGTTATCTAACTCTGCATCCTAATACCATGTGACATAATTCTATTATTTCACTTAAATCTGTACAATATGTAATATATTAATATATTTGACTTTCGATTGATTACTGGTAACGAACACGGCTTGTCCTAGGAGTAAGGTTTGCTATAACTGGTAGCTTCCTTCGGTGCGTAATTATGCTATAACAGTCTAACTCTTGTACTGAAAATTGTGCACTTTAATAAATTCAATTCAATTCAATTCTATTCTATGAACATGCAGTTGAGTACTCAAGGAGGAGTTGCTATGCTGGGGCTGGAGCAATCGTGTAATGTAATTAATTTTTTGCGTTGTCTCTTAGTCAACAAAACTGCTGTGCTCACCATGAATGAAACAAAGAGCAATAGCTTTAAGCTATTCTGAAATTCTACGGATGACCAAAATTTATTTCCCTGGACTTTTTGAAGATTCTTAAATTGAAAAGGACTTTATAACCTCTTCAAATATTAATAATTTTATTTGTGCAGGATTAGTAATTTCCATACAGTAAGATCAATCCAAATAATACCGCTTAGATATAGCCTTTTGATGTAATGAAATTGAATTTTCAAATGGCAAATTTTAAAATACCTTCCTTGATTACTTTCTGTACAATTGAAGTTTAAAATTTCCATATACTTTTCAATTGTTTCTGTAGTTGTTCATAAAGGATAAGGTTTAAATGGAATTTTGAACTATGTAATGCCCTAAGAAAGCACTTCAGAATGAAATGACACACAAATGTATTAACTATCTATAGTAGACTTTCTTCATGCTATTTTGAAAAACTGCACAATAAAATCATGATGTACAATTAAAACCTTACTACATTCTACAGGCAAACAGGACATTATATGTACCTAAAGGTATATATTGAAATAATTAGGTTTCGTCTCATTTGCACTCCAATATTTCCAATGAAATTACAACAAACTCTGTAATAATATAAGCATGAAAGCATGACGCATGATGCATCAAACATTGAATTGCTTAAAACTTTTAGAAATCTTTGTTTGTCGGCGTTATTAATAAGGCTGTCAGCTTTTAATTCAGCTTTGGTGCACAACAAATTTCTGCTTCTTGTAGGCAGACTAATGTTCCACCGCCTTGAAAAAATGCACTATTTGCATCTCTTGAATATGTATGTATGTATGTATTTAATTGAATATGGCTTACAGCGATTCAATACAGGTTACAAGATCATTAATTACAATTTACGATTGGCAATGTTAGCAGGAAAAAATCCTATTCATGACGACACCGAACCCCCCTGCTAAAATCCTTTAGTACACTTAATACAATATAACACAGTAAAATTCATCTTTCAACATCTATTGAATATATCTTGCTGAAAATCTGAGCTGCTGCAATAAGTTTGCCATTGTTCTCTTAATCAACTGCAGCTCTGTTAGGCCTGCTTTTGGAAAGTGTATTGTTATACTAGCTACCGTAGACATTTGGCACTAGTAAATGAAGATAAAATAATAAACACTGACTATCAATAAATGATGAAGCCTTTCGGGTGTAATGTTGGCGACGGAAACATTGAGCAATGAGCGAAATGGGACGGCATTTTAAACACCATGGACAAAATAACATGTATGGTAACTAAAAAGATTTTGGGAGAATGTGTTTACCATTTATTCAAACATAACATTTCGTGTGGTTACTATTGTTTAAAAAACTGATTATTTTAGTCATGCTTCTATATGCATCATTCTGAGAGGCAACAACCTTGAGGTGATTGGTGCTGTCAGTTATATAAAGGATTTCAAATAAGATAAAATGCTTTACTAAGTGACATGACTGATGACGAGAGCAGAGAGCAGATGACGACTACATTCTTTTCAGAAATGAAATTACAACTTAAACTTAAATGGGCGTTTTTACACATTTACTACTCTCGACCTCGGACCTCGGAGTCACGACGGAAAAAGTCGCGATGGAAACAGTCACGATGGGAATTGTCGGTGATGTGGAAAATATACATTAGTTAATCCCTATTAAATTAACAATCATTGCCATGTTTGTTTATTCATAGCAAAATAGAGAGGCATTATTACTATTAATGCTAAGTTTATTATTCTAATAAAATGAAATATAACTTTAGGAATTATAAACCAAGCTAATTTCACTATTATAAAATGCAAATCTGAAAATACTGCGCTTAATCGGCATATTCATATTCAAAAATCTCTGATCCCTAGTACAAGCCTGAAACTAAGCTAACTTCCATTTTTTGCATTTTAGATACTCTAGTATTTGATACTCAACCCTCCCCATTTCTGGATATCTTGAAAAACTGGCATAGTAGACTATGTTCACAGAATGAATCATATCTTTTCTTTATTACTTATTTCTAATAGAAGTATTTCAGTGCCATTGTCAAATGGCGCGTTGTCAGCTCAGCACTATTGTACAAACAATCAACCAGAATACAACACCGTAAACAATGACAAAAATCCAACTTAGTATCAATTATTGATATGCATTTTATTTCTTAAATGGCAAGCAAAATAAAGTACTAAAAACATGTTTCCTTTATGTAACAATAACACTGTAAGTTGTTTTATCGTCTGTTAACAGTTGGAAAAATCTTATAAAGATGTACCACGCTGCTGCACAAGTTGCTCATCTTTTCCACCGAAGTTATATATTATGATTAAGTAAAACAATTCTCAATTTAATCCCAAAATTCCAAGACTATGTAACTTGAATGTAGTATAACTATACTACTTAAATTGAAGGAAGGTTTTGTTAATTTCACAATTATTACATAAATATTACAATAACTGTTGCACTGCCGGGAGAAACATGAATAGCCAGAGGAAAGAACGATAATTTGGGAAATAGCTGCTTACACATTACTAAGTTTCTACTGCATTATATTATCCTTTATGTCAGATTTTTCAAATATTATTAGTTTTTTAATAAATATAAGCATTAAATGAACGCCAGCTTTGGTAATGAAAGATTATGTTTAATATGTTGATGAGCATGGTTCACCGGTCCGGTTCCCTATAAAGCAGTTAAATTTGCATTTACTGCAGTATTAGAATGTGAGAAGGAGATCACAAACCCTACAAGAAACGAAAAGGAAAAACGTCATCGTAAATCCGATGTCAACGTATCCAAAGCTTCCTGAGTAAAAGCAAAGTTGTCTGAATGCATGTGCTTGTCTTTGAATGAAACTGCTGCTGTGTTTGCGCATACTAGCAATATAATTGGAAGACAAAGTGCAGAAATGGGCTGCTTCGTGCAAGAGGAAAATAGCGATTGGGATCAATAAAATTGCCAACAATGGCCAAAACAAGTATAGCACAAATGCCATTTTGCCTTTAAATCGTATGGTGCCATAAAAGCATGCAATAAGAAGAGCCTGACCGCCTGAGATTAGAATTGGGACTATAATAAAACCTATTGCGTTGACGTAATTATTGTTAACGAGAAGCCATAAATAGATTTTCAGTTGATGTTCAGGAGTACTCAGTTTTGGGATAAAGCGTACCCAGTATTTTACAAATTGCATGTAAATGCAACCGATCATCCCGAATAATGTTGTGGGTGCCAAAATTGTCATTGCCACCAAAAACAAGAAACAACCATACGTGCCAAAGTGTACCATTTCCCAAAAGGTTATCGTTTTCGTCAGTTGAAACTCTTTTCCAAACGTGACAGTAGCAGCAAGGGTTGATATTACGAGTGAAAAGAGAAACCCTACTATGATTTCAATTGGTAAAATTCCATACAGAAGTAGGCCAAAGTAGTCTACCTTCGCTTGAGCAGTGTGTTTTATTAAGGTAATTAACTGACGACTCGAAAAACAATTTCCTGTAAAACAAGTCATTGAGCATTCAAAAATATGATTAAAGTAGTATAACCATAATTTTTTGAGGAATGAATTATTTTTTAAGGTTGCATAGTAACTTATTTCCATACCATAAAGATGCTTCGAGATTAATGAAAGGAATTTCCTTTTGCGGTCCACATTACAGCTATCCTTACCAATGTCCATTTGAAGTGCAATTTTATTTGGCTCCTCATTTGTTTCTGAAATATGATTTTCTAGTCCTATAAAAGAATAACAGAATCGTACAATAAATTAATGAATTTAAGCGTAAACACAAAATGGATAGCAGAATATATGGTGGCAACAACATTTAAATAAAAATATGAATACAATTTTAATATAAGTCAGGAAACCAGAAATCATTGTAACGTCGTACCTGCGAGTTTTTCATCCAGTATTAGTATCCTGTTTATCATTTGAGGTATTCCATTTATCCCATAATATATGAATGATATATTAGAACCAACGGATAGTATAAGCGCCACGTTTGCACAAAACACAGGCAAATAGTCTTGTATTTCTAAGTGAGAAAGTTTTATGCAGTAGATTTCAAAAATAAGAAATAGAACACATGCAATAAAATTAAAAATTGCTCCTATAGCCCAAGTCAGAGTTTTCCATTTTTGTTTGCACAAAAAAACTCGGCGGCCTTCCATTTCAAAAGGAATAAGTCCGCAAAAGCTGTAGAACTTAAAATACATACGTAATGCTTGCAAATAAAAATCCTTAATCATCTCTTTTGTTAGAATTATAATGTTCTTAAATTATTTTTTTGTCTTGCATTTTGTCTTCAAAAATATTATGAAACTTCTATCATTCGTACAAGCAGCACATTGGAATCCTTTCACGTAATAGACGATTAATAAAGCAACACCTTATTATTTCTATTAATATATGAGGCACTTTTTTGTGCTAGTGTTCATGGTACAGATAGTTGAGCAAGTTCCTGTAAAATTCAAATTGAATTTCAACTTTCTTTGCTTTCAAGACTTTAAAGAAAGATACTCGTTCAAGTGTGTTGTATTGCTGTAATATGATTTCTGTCCTATATATATAATACTTTTTCTGTACTCTCTTATGAGCAAAAGCCGTATACTAATAATTCATTGAAAACAATATCCTTCAAAGAAAAAACACATTATTTCCATTACATATTGCTTAAAAGTAATACGCTTCAGTATTGATTTGAGAGAAAGTCATTTAAACTAAAGTAAGTATTGTCAGTTATATAGGTATTGAACATTAATTAATATTTAAAGTATTCCATATACGCTGACGGCAAAAGCAAAAAAGAACAGAAATGAGTTTTTAAAGTAAACATTTTTATCACTTTTGGGAATAAGCAATTGCTTTTAAAATTAATACTAATCATAAATCCTAATATGTGTGGAATCAATAAATGTATAGGTACTAAACTGACCTAAGCAATGACATTCATTTTCAGAGGTGAATATTGTGAAGGAAAAGGGAAATGCTGCGGGGAGGATTGTTGAGCGTGCGCCGTGAGGAAACTCAAGAAGAAATGAACAGTCAACGAACTCAACCGACAACTACGAGTGCTACTTGTGTTTCTAGACTATACTGTGATCTGCCATTTTTAGAACGCTATTCTCATGCGGGCAGAGCTGTGGAGCTGACTAGATCTTTCTTCCTCTCGTATTTCTTAAAGTATTTCTGTTTTCTGTAATTAATTAGGCGATTGATGATCTCGTATTTGTTCCTGTCAGGATTCTACTATTTTGGGTTTATTTGTATCGTAAGGTCTATTGTCATTTATGTACTATTATTCCTTATTTGATAATTAATTGATTATTGTGAGTTGGCATTTATTGGATTGTTAATTAATTATATGTAGGTGATTATTGAATTGAAGTGTGTATTAATTGGATATAAAATATTGCTGTTCATGTTCATAATCCTAATCTGCCTTTTATTTAGCATCCTTATCTGATTGGAGATACGCAGACAGTTTAGCTAAATCATCATTACGTCACCCGGGCAGTAGGACCACATAAGAAACCGTCACCATCCGATTTATTATTCTTACAAAAGATACGTGGGTATTTTCTTCAACTCTATCCCGAATGGCCCAGGAACAGCAACCGGAAAAGGTAAGGAGTATTTTCCATCATTTTTCGGTGTAATAAAGGGGTCAAACGTCATAGATTTTAAACCTCTCTGTTGCCTTGCAGTTCTCCACCCTAAAAGCGCGCTCTACATTTCCCAAAATATTTTTTTTCGATGTTCAATTTAAATAATCATTGGTAATTTTGTTTTTGGAATTCGATTTACTGTTTAATGGTTTGTATGGCACAATATACGTGATCATTTTCGTGAAATAGCTAAGTGTAGGTAATAGGTAGTACATTTGTCTATTTTAGAATATGTGTACGTACCATGGTAGAATTTCATTGTGATCTTATTTTTGAAGAGCAATTTCAGAATACTAATTTCATAAAAGTATTACCTGCAAAATTACCGCCTACATTTAACGAGTTTAAAATTTGTGGAATAATTGAAATATTTTATAATACTAGAAAATGGGGTTCCGCTCAGACTGTTAGATTTCTATCATTAATGCATTGTGCGAAAAGGAGTAATTTTCGATTTTTTTGGATTAGCGAACAGGAGGCATTAGAAAATAAGGAACAGTTTAGTACAATAATTAGAGATTATTATAATAACTGTCCTGAAGCAGAGTTGAATGCACTGCCTAACGCTGAATCTAATCTCTTGAGTACTCTTGCTTCGGAAAACGAACCTGTACTTCTAGTATTTCCTGCGTACTTGCCTGGAAATAATTAAACTTGTATTTAGTTAGTACAGTACATGCATTATCGAGTTAACAGGAAAATTACGAGATCATTCTTAATTAGCTGTTAAATATAGGTCTGCAGTAATAGGTACGTGACCATTTTCGAAATTATTGATTCCAGTAGCTTGCCGTACGAGAACATTATTCTTTTTGAATTTATAGTTAGTAATTTAGTTATTAGTTTTGAATGTTAATTTTCTGAGGGTATGAGTACCGAAGGAAGTATTATTTATAAGGTTTGGGTACTCATCGACGTCGAAAGTTACAAAGTTGTCGAACCAAATATTACGAAGCATAAAATAGTAGCATACATCCGATTAGCTCTACTCTGGATAGGAGTAACAGAACTCGAGATTACTGAGTACGGATCGGAAGGCAATTTTGGTATTTCAATTGGGCCTATTGTAAATACTGAGAAACGAGATAGCGTGATCGATTTATTGTACGGAATTTTTGATTGGAAGTTTCCCAACTGTTTGCATCCTAGAATATTCTCTCTAGAGGCCAAGTCGTTTACGTCGTCATAATTTCTGTTCCAAGCACCACACATCTCTGCGAGTTATTTAATTATTTGAGTGGCATATACGTAACGCACTGCTAATTGCCATCGAGTCATAAGACGCCCTTGCCTCTTCGTTATTCGCCACCAACTTTATCGCGTAACGTATTTCAAGAGACTCCTTAATAATGGAGGAGTTGCAAAACCAAATTGCGCAGTTAACTGCGGAGGTGAATGCGTTACGTGGCGCAGATAACAACGCTCGTCGTGTAGTACACAACGAAGCAATAGCACAGTTACGCCACTACGACGGAACGTCTAGTGTCCAAGAATTCTTGGCTAGACACGAAGCAGATTTGCTTTTCTTGAATTTGGACAAAAAGTGGTTGCTCACGAATTTGGACAGAGTTTTGGATGGAGATGTTAAGGCATACTTCTCGTCTATATGGCCTAAAGTACATACGTCAATGCAAGCAGGGGATGCTAACTTCGATAACATTTGGCGTGATACGCGAGCTTCTTTCGTGCAATTCTTTGATCACACTAATCAAAAAGCCAATTACAGAGCACAAAATAAGGCTTTGAAATACCGAATTGGCGACGATGCTCAAAAGTATGTCACAAATAAAATGAAAATTTTGGTTCTTATCGACAACAATATGAGTGAGGAACAGAAGGTTAGGCAATTATTACAGGGTTTACCAGAGCATTTACAAATTTCTTTAGCCCCACAAACTATTAATACGTGCATGGAATTCCTTTCCATTCTACGTAAGATTTCGGAAGCTGTAGTGGCGCAGAAGGGGACTGAAAAGCAGAATAATCAGAGCAGTTCTAGTAATGCTATTTCTCAAGAGTCATACTCAGCTACACCGATGATGATGGGGGCAGCTCCTAATAATTACATAAAACCGGGACCTTCGGGTAATAACCAAAAGAATGCGGGAGCGGGTAAAAATTTTGGCGCAAACCCAGGGGGCAATGCACCCAATAGAAATGCGGATGGGCGTCCTATTTGTTATTATTGTAATAGGCCTGGGCACATAAAGGCCAATTGCTTTTGGAAATTACAAGGCCGTCCTCCATATAATGCAAATGCAAAACCCGATGTTCAGAACTCACAGAATCAGAACCAGGGAAACGCGTAGGTACTTTGACGAAACATAGTAATTTTTCGATGTTGAATGTTATTAGTAGGTTAGTAAAGTTTTGTAATTATAAGTTTTTCGTACCGTTTAAAGTTAATAGGTACGGGAGCATTTTCGTTCTTAATAGTAATAGGTATGGTAATTTGGGATTAGTTAGTAAGGAGGTCACCCTGCAACAACAAGATAGTAATAAGGATACTTGTATATTTAAATTAGGAGCAAGTAATGAACTTGCGAGTTTAGAAGTGCTTCCTTTAGCCGTGGAAGACAATTCTGTTTCCACAGAGACAAAGGAGGACAAAGTAACTGAAGTAGTTGATTATCTCGATTTGCCTGCAAAGACAAATGACATTATTCATAATGAAGAGGTGGAAATTAAAGAAATAGCAGTTCAAGTATGTAAAGTTGAGAAGTCATACACAGAAAATAAAACAGTACGTACTAATACAAAGCTTGGTTTGTTTCCTGCTAGATATAGGAGCATCTTAAAAGTTAAAACACCAATAAATGTGTAGGTGAACGAACTTGGTCAGCATTAGCAGATACTGGCGCAACTATGACAGCAATTAACGAACAGTTGTTCGAGAGCATAAAACGGGACAGAAGGCTTTCGATTTATATTCATAGAATAACTGAAATAAAACCATTCACTATCAAGTTGTCAGTTGCTAATGAAGATACTAACATAGTTAAGGCAAAGGTTGAAATGATTGTAGCAGTAGACAACAATATGCCTATATTGTTTGAATTTTATGTCGTTGCTGCACTTTCAAATCACGTTGTTTTGGGTTTAGACTTTTTAAGTATTTATGATGTACACATTGAATGCTCAACAAAGAAACTGGTGTACGGAATTAATATTAATAACGATGCACCGGAGTCTTATATAGATAACGAGAACGCACTCCTACGCGAACTTAAGGAAATTAACTACGCAGATACTACGGTATCTGAATATGGGTCTACAAGCAACACAACAATTTATGCAGAATTAGATTTCCCTTCATGCAATAGTAGTCCTACTACTAATAACGAGGTGAATATGAGCGATTCCGTGAATTCACATAATAGCACTGCACTCAATAGCGAGAATGTCATACGTTTAGCTAAGACGGTTTGCATTAAGCCTGGCTACGCATTACAGGTACCTATAACTACTGATAATTCTTCAACTGGGGACATTATTGTCAAACCCAGAACTCAACTTGAACATTCCAAGAAAATAGGAATAGGAAATGTGATGCTTTCAGTTAAACAGGGGCAAGGCTATACATATGTACTGAACTTGGGCAACAAGCCAGTGAGATTGTACATGAATACCGTATTAGGTACATACGATAGTTTAGTGAACGAAGAAATTATGTGTAATTTAGACGAGATCGATGATGAATTAAGTAGTAGGAAATCTTCTTATGAGCCCGTTCAATCATTGTTGGACGATGCTGAATTCATGAATTCTTTAACACCTGAAATGCATGAATACATATCGAAGATCACAATTGGGAAAAATTTGGAAGTAGAACAGAAGGAGAAAGTAGTTAATTTACTTAAGCAGTATTCTTCACTATTCGGTGGCGATGGAAGAGATATAGGAAGATGCGATTACGTTGAGCATATTATTGAAACAGGGGATGCAGCTCCAATCAAGCACAAACCATATCGTGTTTCATATGCTGAGAAGCGCGAAATCAATAAGCAGACAGAAGAGATGCTTAGGAAAGGTTTTGATTAGTCACTCTGATTCTCCGTGGTCCTCTCCAGTTGTATTAACGAAGAAATCCGACGGCAAAATGAGATTTTGCGTAGATTACCGTTCCTTGAACAAGGTTACGAGAAAGGATAATTATCCTTTGCCGAGGATGGATGACGCGTTAGATAGATTTGCTGGTTGTAGGTATTTTTCATCTTTTGATTGCGAAAACGCTTACCATCAGGTTCCAATGCGTGAGGAGGACAAGGAAAAGACAGCATTTGTGACGTCAGATGGATTGTTTCACTTCAACAACATGAGTTTTGGCTTGTGTAATGCTGCACAGACATTCCAACGGTTGATAGATGCTGTATTAGGGGGATTAAAGTGGACAGTGGCATTAGCATACCTAGACGATATAATAGTTCATAGTAGGGACTTTGATTCGCATTTACAGCATGTGGAGTCAGTATTTAAGGCACTTCAATTAGCCGGTTTACGCTTGAAACCGAGTAAATGTACAGTAGCCGAGGAGAGTTTAACGTATTTGGGACACGTCATATCTTCAGAGGGCATCACACCCAATCCAAATACTGTTAATTGCGTAAAAGATTATAAAGCTCCAACTACAGTAAGACAGATAAGACAATTTGTTTACTTAGCCGGATATTACAGGAGGTTCATACGTAATTTTACTCATATAGCGCGACCTTTAACGAAACTAACAGCGAAAAACATGAAGTTTTGTTGGGGAGAAGAGCAACAAGCCGCATTCGATCAGCTTAAACATGCATTAACTTCAGCACCAGTCATGGCATTTCCTCGCGACAATGCCGAGACTCGCATTTACACAGATGCAAGCAACGTTGGCTTAGGCTGCACGTTGGAACAAAAGGTTGATGATTCTGCATGTTTGTCATTAGGTGCTGATCCGAAAAGTAGAGATAAGTGGAAGGTCGTTGCATATGCTTCCAGAGCATTACTCCCTTACGAGAAGAATTATAGTGCAACAGAACTCGAATGCTTAGGAATTCTGTATGCAGTAGAAACGTTTAGGCCGTATGTACATGGTAAAAAGTTTACAATAGTTACTGACCATTGTTCGTTATGTCAGCTCTTGGAGATGAAAAATCCCCAAGGAAAGTTAGCTAGATGGGCAATGCGGTTGTCACCTTTTGTATTTGACATAAAATACAAATCAGGCATAAAACACAGTAATGTAGATGCATTATCGAGAAATCCTGTTAATCCAGCTCCTAGTGATTGTGAACATTTAGCATTTGAGGAGAGATTATTTTCTTTGGAAAGAGACAGAGAGTTCGGAGTACTTCAGCGCAATGACCCCAAGCTCGAACATATCATTTTGGCATTAGAAGCATTCGAGAAAAGCGAAAATCGAGACGAGGAACAAGGAACATCAAGGGGAAATCGCAGTCCAATCCAACAAGTGGCTCGTTATAACAAGGAGGACATGGAAAAACTTCAGCAGAATCCTGGACCTTCTTGTGCTTCGACTTCATCAAGTCATACAGGACGCTTAACGGACACTTACAAAACTCCACAAGGACGGACCATCTGTTTCCGGTGCAAGCAGCCTGGACATATTGCTTTTGAATGCCGCAGTGACATAAGTCGTTCTGGATTTGTAGCACAACCCTTGAAATGCAGGTCTTGTGGTTACGAAAATCTACCGGGCATTACTCGGGATCACGCTTCGTGGTGTCCTTATTGGAAGCCACCATACAAGTCGTCACGAGGACGTGACGAGTGACCATTGGGGTTGTGAAGGAAAAGGGAAATGCTGCGGGGAGGATTGTTGAGCGTGCGCCGTGAGGAAACTCAAGAAGAAATGAACAGTCAACGAACTCAACCGACAACTACGAGTGCTACTTGTGTTTCTAGACTATACTGTGATCTGCCATTTTTAGAACGCTATTCTCATGCGGGCAGAGCTGTGGAGCTGACTAGATCTTTCTTCCTCTCGTATTTCTTAAAGTATTTCTGTTTTCTGTAATTAATTAGGCGATTGATGATCTCGTATTTGTTCCTGTCAGGATTCTACTATTTTGGGTTTATTTGTATCGTAAGGTCTATTGTCATTTATGTACTATTATTCCTTATTTGATAATTAATTGATTATTGTGAGTTGGCATTTATTGGATTGTTAATTAATTATATGTAGGTGATTATTGAATTGAAGTGTGTATTAATTGGATATAAAATATTGCTGTTCATGTTCATAATCCTAATCTGCCTTTTATTTAGCATCCTTATCTGATTGGAGATACGCAGACAGTTTAGCTAAATCATCATTACGTCACCCGGGCAGTAGGACCACATAAGAAACCGTCACCATCCGATTTATTATTCTTACAATATCCAGTTATATATGAGGATATATAGGTATAGGATTATGAAAAAATTCTCTTTTGAAGAACTATGCTTAATCCAAAGGTTAAAAAGACGAATTTATTTGATTATGGTGTAAATATTATCTAAATTGAAGAAAGGAAGGCAAAGAAGAATGATGATTCGATTTTTTATTTAATAATTATTGCATAATAATTATTACACTAATTGTCGTACTGGCGCGTGAAACATGAATAGACAGGGGAAAGCGCCATAATTTGGGAAAAACATATTCTAAATTACTGATTATACATTTATTTAATTACATGTATATATTTTAGTGTTACTGAGTTTATACCGTATCCTATATCCGTTACGTCAGATTGTTAAGTACATGTTAATAAATGCAAGTAATTCATGAACGTCAGCTTTGTTAATGATAAAACTACATTTTTGTATGTTAATGATGAGTATGGTTAACCGGTTCCCTATAAAGCAGTCAAATTCTCATTTGTTGTAAAGTTAGAATGTGAGAAGGAGATCACAAACCCTACAAGAAACGAAAAAGAAAAACGTCATCGTAAATCCGATGTCAACGTACCCAAAGCCTCCCACATAAAAGCACAGTTGTCTGAATGCTTTTGCTTGTCTTCGAATAAGACTATTTTTGTGTTTACGCATTCTAGCAATATAATCGGAAGATAAAGTGCAGAAATGAGACGCTTCGTGCAAGAGTAGCGGAATGAGGAAGATCAGTAGAAAGGTCAAAAATGGCCAAAACAGGTATATTACAAATTCCATTTTTCCTTTAAATCGTATGGTACCGTATATGCATGCAATAAGGAGAGCTTGACCGCCTGAGATTAGAATTGGGACTATAATAAAACCTATTGCGTTGACGTAATTATTGTTAACTAGAAGCCATAAATAGATTTTCAGTTGATATTCAGGAGTACTCAGTTTTGGGATGAAGCGTACCCAGTATTTTACAAATTGCATGTAAATGCAACCGGTCATCAAGAATAATGTTAAGGGTGCCAAGATTGTCAATGACACCAAAAACATGATATTACCATACATTCCAATTTGTACAATTTCCCAAAATGTTATGGTTTTCGTCAGTTGAAAGTCTTTTCCAAACGTCATAGTTGCAGCAACGGTTGACAGAAGGAGTGACAAGAGAAACATCACTATGATTTCTAATGGTAAAATTCCATACAGAAACAGTCCAAAGTAGTCCACCTTCTTTTGAGCAATTTGTTTTATTAATGCAACTAATTGGCGCCCCGAAAAACCATTTCCTGTAAAGTCAGTCATTCAGCATTCAAAAATATAATTAAAGTAGTACCATAAACTTTTGGCAATAAGCCCGATTATGTAGCCTGAGAGCTCGACATCTTCTTTATAGTAGAAAGTGGTCCACCTCGTATAACAGAGCTATACCATATATTGGTCAAAATGTTTTGAGGAATAAATTGGAAGAATTATTTTTTTCAAAGTTGCACATGACTTACCATAATGGTTTTTCTTCGAGAGTAATAAAAGGAATTTTCTTTTCCGTTCCACATTACAACTGTCTTCACCGATGTCCATTTTCAGTCCAATTTTATTTGGCTCCTCATTTGTTTCTGAAATCTGATTTTCTAGTCCTACAGAAATAAAATAACGAACCGTACAATAAGCATGGAATTTAATTATCTACACAAAATGGGTAGCAGAAAATATTAATGCCAACAATATATAATAAATAAGAATAAAATTTTATATAATTATTACAAGTTCTACCTAATTGTTCTACAGTCGAAATAGTTATTGCTTAGGTATATTAAACACATATAAGTCAGGAATCATTGCAACGTCAGTACCTGTGAGGATTTCATCCAGCATTAGTATCCTGTTAATCATTTGAGGTATTCCATTTATCCCATTATATATGAATGATATATTAGAACCAACGGATAATACAAGAGCCACGTTTGCACAAAACAGAGGTAAATAGTCTTGCATTTTTAATTGACCAGATTTTATACAGCAGATTTCAAGAATAGGGAATAGAAAACATGCAATGAAATTAAAGATTGCCCCTATCACCCAAGTCAGTTTTTTCCATTTTTGTCTGCATAAATAAATTCGGCGACCTTCCATTTCGAACGGAATAAGTCCGCAGAAACTAAAGGATTTAAAATACATACGTAATGCTTGCAAATAAAAATCCTTAATCATGTTTTTTGGTAGGATTATAATGTTCTACAGACTTATTTTTTGCCTTGTTTTTTGCTTTTAAAAATATTCTCGAACCAAACTTCCAACCACCACATCCAAGTACAGAATAGCACATTGGAATCCTTTCATGTAATGGACGATTAATAAGGAATCTTACTTATTATTATTTCTATAAGGAATGAAGGACTTCTTTTCTGCTAGTGTTCTTCATGGAACAAAGGTTGTTGAGGTAGTTCCTGTAAATTTCAAATTGAATTTGAGCTTTCTTTGCTTTCATGGTTTTAAACAGCTTAACCTGTCCTAGTGTGTTGGATTGGTAAATGACTTCTTATGATTACTTTGATTAATGAAATTGATTTCGCATTAGTCGGGTTGTATGTCCAAGTAATTGCATAATGTATTTTCTTGGTATTTTAAAACTATTTAAAATGTTTGCATAGTAATAGGAGTTCAGGTACTTATTTCTGTACTCCATATGAGCAAAAGCCGTAATCTAATAGTTTATTGAAGAGGACAACCTTCGAAGAAGATTATTAAACAGTATTTGCATTACATATTGCTGAAAAGCAATACGCTTCAGTATTGATGTGAGACAAAGTAATTTAAACAAAACTATAAAAGAAATGTTGGCAATATTGAACATTCTATAATAATCATAGTATAATATGTACGTGTACTGCAAAAGCAAAAGTGAACAGAAATGAGTTTTTTAATGTAATTATTTTTATCACTTTTGGGAATAAGCAATTGGTTTAGAAGTTAATACTCACTCATCATACATTTATACGTGGAATCAGTATCAAAGCCGACGTAAGAAACTACATTCATTTTCAGAGGTGAATATCCAATTATAAATGAGAATATATTCTGAGAATTATGCTATTAAGGTATATTCTAAGAAGTTCGCATTGGTTGATACGAATTATTTTCAATAGAACATACAATGCCTTAATTGAAAAATTGCGAAATCTTATTGCGGTATGTTTGACAATGCAGACATTAGGCACGAAATATTTTATGGACTGAAAGTTCAAGTACATATATAACGGTAACTAATCCAACAGCATACCCATAAACATAGAAAATAGACGCAACATTTAAGTTACTGATGCCCATTTGTCTATTTTCGTTGCTGCCCAAAATCTTGGCAATTGCTTTCCATTTGTCCTCCTCAAGAAACTTGAAGTAATTGTCGAATAAAGAATGTAATCCTGAACTGATGAAATTATGCAGTCGAAGCCTAATGAGATTTGCACTTGTTGAAGGGTTAAAGGCGACAACTTCTGTGTGGCTACCCAAGTCCTCCTCTTCGCTGTAATGAAATTCATCATTAAGAAAATACTTTCCGTACGGCTTTAACTGATAACTGTAGCCGTAACCTGCTCGATTTTTGCATTCATTCAAGAAACGAAGATTTATTTTCCACTGTTCTGTTTCATTAAGTAAACATTTTCTACTTAATATGCCAATGAAGTAATGAAAACTTTTATTGGATAGAACATCCATGTCTTTATTTTGTATTTCTTTCCAATTCCAGTAGGTTGTTTCGTTTCCGACTAATAAACCAAATTTTTCCAAATAATTTGCATAATATTCCCTTCCCGAAAGTTGACTCCACGGTAAATTATATATTTGATTAAGATTTTGACAGTAATCGTGTGTATTGTTTTGACTGTCCCATAACGTATACATATATACTTTCACATTCCAGTCATTTGAGTTGAAGTGGCCGTAATGGCTTGCAAGTATACCTTCTATGTTCTTGATGGGCAAGTCCGTAAGGTTAATTAATAGAAAACTTTGAATGTCTTTGAAAGTATTGTAGATTGTTCTTGATTTTATGGGAGATAACAATTTGGAAACCACGATTCCATTGTATGCCTTACTTAAAATCAATCCCATGAGTATCCATATCCCAAATGTAAGAAAAGTAAGCACATATCTTTTCTTGAAAGGCACTTTAACTCCTTGCTCAAAAAGCGCAATTGAGAAAAGCAAAAAATTGTTACCAAAATTTAAAAGTAAACCCACAAATTTCCGTATAAGCTTTGATTGCGACCTTATGAATTGATAAACAGTAAATATGGAAGCATTCAGAGCCCCAGCAAAAAGTATTGCAAACCAAGATAAATTATCATAGGGTGAAAGAAGATAAAGTAAAGAAATTGCTCTACTCATTCCAGCACACGTCACAAAAATTATTTTATTTTCACGGAGTACCACTTGCGTTCTGTAAAACATTGTTAGTCGTGCAGTTATTTCAAACTGGCCAATTTCGATAGACTTGTTGCTTGCAAACTTTGAAAATACAATCGATTGCAAGACATCACTCATAGTGAATGTTTCGTTTTCATTTTTCATCGAAACAGAATTTTGCATATGGAATTTGGTTTTTGTAATAAAATTCATATATGACATTTCGAAATTTAATAAAGCTAAGGCGTTTTGCGGTGCTCACTTTGTTGGAAAATGTGAAGACTTGAAAAACACTTTCCATTTTGCACACAGTTACACAAAGATGACAATACAAATAAGACAATGTGATCTTGTAAGCAAACACTTGTTGCACGGATTTGTTATCTATAGGGTTAAGAAGTAAAAACAACAGTGTTTGTCCACTAACACTACTTCCAAAATGCTTAAGCTCGTTTTCATTCGTAGTCAGTAGGACTGTGTAGCCAAAGTTTTCTGTGCAGTGTGGTGACGCAAATTGAGTACAATATTCATAATAACTATGTTTCAGGAGAGGTAAGACAAAAATCTTTGCTAATTTGAAGTTCTGCTTTCTCCAGCCAAAAAATCCCGTATTAAACAAAGTCATGTCGATAATTGTAATTGGGGCATTTGTTTCTGTTTCTATAAGCAGAGGTTCTTTCTCAAAAATTATGTAGATAGTACAATCCAAAAACACATCCGTAATTGCAACAAAATCCTGAATTTCCAAATACTTTCTGTTTGTTGTGTAATTCACTCTCGGCTTCTCCCAAATCCCATTGTACATTTCACAATATAGAGGGAAAACAAAAGTGGCAAGCACTACTATTTGACTGGATTTCAAAAGCATTTTCTGTCTTTATGTTTGTGGAACTTTGAAATTTAATGAATATTTTGGTTTCTTTCAGAAGAAGTCTGTCCAGCGCGACTATGAAAATTAAGAACAGTTACAAAAATTGTAATACATACCTACCTAAAAGTTTTCTGTGTCAGTGAAGACAGTAAATTGCGAGTTTCGACTGCTGCTCCTCCGGTTTTCAAATGCTAAGTTAACCTGTTTGCAAGGTAACCCGTTGTTTAATGAAGCTCGCACCCAGGTATGAGAACTGACTGTGCTACTTCAAAAATATAGGATCACGTCTACAAAATCATGTCTTCTACAGATACGTGTATGCATTTAAGTTTTATACACAATAAACTTTTATCATGTGGACTAAAAATGCAATTGTGTGCACAAGGAGGGGTTCCTAAGCCGGGGACATTAGGGAGGGGATGTTGTTCTTGATAACCTGGAGCAATCGTGTTTAATGTAATTACTTTTTTGAGTTATGATAGGGTGTCTTTTTGTCGGCAAAACTGCTGTGCTGACCATGAAATGAAGGAAAGAGCAATAGCTTTAGGCAATTCAAAAATTCTACGGATGACCAATGACCAAATTTCATTTCCCTGGACTTTTTGAAGATTCTTAAGTTGAAAAGGACTAAATCTCTTCAAATATTAATAATTTTGCACAAAGTAAGTTCAATTCAAAAAATAATATCGCTTAGACATAGTTTTTTGATGTAATGGAATTGAATTTTCAAATGGTAAATTTTAAAATACCTTTCTTTAATACTTTCTGTGCAATTGAAGCTTAAAATTTCGGTATACCTTTCAATTGTTTCTGTAATTGTTCATAACGGATATGGTTTAAATGGGATTTGGAACTGTGTAACGCGTCAAGAAGGGTCTGGTAGGATTTGCCATTCAATGTCTATGCATTCCTTTGTTTTGGGGATTACCACCCGAAGAAAGGCTTCTCACTTACTACTACCTGGCTAACTCGCAAATCCTACCAGACTTGCTTAAAGGTTAGTAGTTTAGTAAAACTACTTTAAAAATCTTTTCTTTTGTAAGCGTTATTAAGGCTATCAGTTTTTAATTCCGCTTTGGTGCACAACAAATCCATACCTCTTGTAGATAGACTAATGTTCCATGGGTCATGACAAGAATGTACTATTTGCATCTATTGAATATATCTTGTTGAAAATCTGAGCTGCTGCAATAAGTTTGCCATTATTCTCTTAATCAACTGCAGCTCTGTTAGGCCTGCTTTTGGAAAGTGTATTGATATGCCAGTTACTGTAGGCAGTTGGCACTAGTAAATGAAGATAAAATAAAGTACACTGAATATCAATATGATTAAGCCTTTCGGGTGTAATGTTGGCAACGGATACATTGAGCAATGTGCGGAATGTGACAGCATTTTGAACACCATGAACAAAATTGCATGTATAACCATATATGGTAACTTAAATGATTTTGGGATAATATTTGTACAATTCAAACATAGCATTTCGTGTGGTGATGTTATTGTTTAAAAACTATGATTATTTAAGTCATGCTTCTATATGCATCATTCTGAGAGACAACAACCTTGAGGTTATCGGTGATGTCAGTTACATAAAGGATTTCAAATAAGATAAAATGCTTTAATAAATGACGTGACGAGAGCAGATGACGACCACATTCTTTTCAGAAATAGAATTACAACTTAAACTTAAATGGGCGTTTTTAAACATTTAATATACCCGCGACCTCGGCTACAATTTCAGTGCTAGGTGTAAAAGAAAGAAGTAACACATAGAAAATACTTTTACATTTCACTTATATCCAGCTTATCAATTCAACACGACTGCTTTATTAAGCATGCAAACTTTATTTAAACCTTTTCTCGCTACTCTACATATGGAATTCATGGAAATGTAAAATTGGGTATTTTTGTTGGGTATTATCACTGCATTTGAAATTTGAACATCATCTCAGGTTGAAGAATAATTAAATGATGCATTATGGTTTCAAATATACATTAAAAGACTGCGGTCAATTTAGTAAGTTCTGCTGCTTTAATACAATAACTTATTTCACCTCAGTCGTTTTCATTCTGTCAGATATTGTTTTACAACGGTGAGTTCAAGAATTACATCAATAAATTAAATTTTTATAACATCATGCACTGGTACTGAATTTTGGCTTCTTTGCCGAACAAAACTACTCTCTTGATGTAGTTGGGATTTTAAAACCACAATCAATAAGATTATAGCTGCTTTTAAAAGATTGATTGGATGTTGGCGTTGTACTCATTATTGTATTTAGTGGAATTTAGTGTGCATTCAGTTTTATGAGAAAGAGAGAATAACGACTTTTGCAAAATACCCTGTCATTTTACGAGGACTGCGTACATGCATCAGAGGCAATTAATTTGTGAGCGATAATGTACTCTTTACACAATGTCTGGTTTGCCTGATGAGACTTATTTGGTTACGAAAGAAATCGTCTCATTATGAAAAGGACTGCATATGTACCTAACAAATAATGCAGGTCAGTTCCCATGTATTATTTATTGCTACACTTTTCATTATTAGCTCATTAACAGTGTACGATCAAAGTGGGGTTTCCATTTCAAGTTTCTAGAAGTTTCCATGTATATAATGACAACTCTCCTAGAGCATCATATTAGTGTTCAACTAAAATTAAGTTCAAATACACTACTAATAGAAAAATCAGTTGTAATTTATTTCAAGTAAAAGTATGGCAGTGCATGGAAACACTATTTGGTGGTCCATCTTTTCTGTTATGGGAATTTGCAGAACGAGAATCGAGAAGTCCGACCAAATTTACATTTTGATTGAGTCAAATGGCCTTCGACTTCTCAACTTTTACTTTTGGCAGATAAGTAGCTTTTTAAAGCTGCTATTTTTATTTCTACAGCTTTGCGGCATACTTTCCGAAATTGACTACTCTGGAAAAATTGAACTACTTATTTGGATTTTAGCTTCAACTTTAATATTTTACGTCGATATAATGTTTGGCAAATTTTTTCCAACTTTTCAAGTAATTTGCAGTTTTTTAAACGTCCAAAGCAAATTACATGAAAATATTTGCAAAGATCATAAAAGCTGCAATAATCGTCTTCTTTGGAAGATTCTACGTACATCAGGACCACTTGGGTATGAATAAAAGATACTTTAATTAGTTTAATTAGTGTCATTCTCGCAGTCTAATATTTGTTTGAATTATAAAAGTATCTTCAATTAAATTTCCTGTGGTCTTGACAAATATCCACAATAATATTCCGACGCATTACCAACTTTGTAACCAACTTAACTTTGTCTTGGAAAATGTCGTTGTGCAAAAATAAAATTATTGAATTAATTGGAATATTAATTTTTGTAAGGAAGGAAATTTAAAACTAGTAAATACAGAATTTGGAAGAATAAATAAGATTCCGTGGATTAAATTTAATTCCTTTATGTTTTACCTAGGTGCATCATGGTTTTTAATCTGTCACTGTGTTTTTATGGATACTGGAACGACCCAAAACACTACACTTATTTGTATTCATTGCTTCCGTCGGAAGACATGACTTGGTTTACAATTTTATCCATAATTGAAATCATTTACTTCACGCAAATTATAACCATCAACTGGGTTATAATTTATTCTTCAATTTCCCTAAGTCTTGGCCTGTCAGGATGTTTGAATGACTTGGAGCTTTGGATTGAAGCAAAAGAAGAAAATTTAGTCATTGAGGGAGCACAGTCTGCTCCTGCTCAACAAACAGCCACAAAGCCAAAAACGAGTCAGAAGCGGTATGGAAATTTTTATAATGAAGAAAATGTGTCTTCTAAAACTAAAGTCGTTTCATCTTCTCATATTATACTAGCTACAAAATATTTGAAGGAGTTCGTCATATTGATTGACCAAATCAATGACTTGCTTGCAAATTTAATTTGGTATTACAAACTAAATTTGTTGTTGGTTCTTTGTTGCGACACTTACTATTGCTTTCAGATATTGCGCTCTGATGAAGTTGACTATGTAGGTATTGCATTTCTTCTTGAAGATCTCAGTTGTTGCATGCTTGCGATTGTTCTCATAGTTAAATGCGTCAGTTCGGTTAGGCCTGCCTTTAAAAAGTGTATCGTCAGGCTGGTTAAACAGTTGGCACTAATAAATCAGGATCACAAATTAAGTACACTGAATGTTAAATCCTTAAGAATCTCCGGTTTAAAGTTGGCGTCGGAAACAGTAGGGAAAGAGGCAGTGGGTCACAGTATAATGAACATCATGGACAAAATAGTATGCATGGCCTTATGGTAGTTTAAAATAGATTTTAGGACAATTTTTGCTCATCTTTTAGTGATATGTGATTTTTCCATTGTTTTCCCCAAAAGTTATGTAATTTTACTACGCTTTTCTACACATTTAATGCCCTCTCTAGTAATTTAAATATTCCAAACAGAAATAATTACAAATAAATACCTAAACTTTCGGATTACATTAATTTGTACTGACCTATGAATATGAAGTACTAGAGTAAAACCGAACATTGAATTGCTTTTAAATTAAACACTGCTTTTTTTGGATGTCAAATAAGCGGGCTTAAATTGCCTAGAATATTTTTTCCGTCTGGTATATTACTTTAAAAACAAAAGTAGATAATACAGTTTTTAATCTGCCTCAAACTATTCTATGACTATTTGTATTTATAGAATTTACAGAATATTATGACTATTACAGAATATTACAGAATATCTTTATCAATCTCTCTATTAGATTCATACGCTTCGACAGAAGCATTGGTATTGAAGGTGCTCATTATCAGAGGAAAAGTTACATTAATATAGTTTTATCTCAATTTTTAATAATATAATGGTTAGGAAGTAGGAAGGCTATTCTTACTCTGCTACACCGCAACTCTTGGCTAGTTCAACTTGCGGTGACAAAAATAATAATTCTGATCGCATGGCAGCGGCTGAGGAACTTTTCTTTGCGTATTCTGAAGGATTGTATTTATGGCGTGCTTTGAACTAGTATTGATTCTGAATATTTCTGAAACGTAACCTAGAATAATATATAGCTTGAACAATTCTTTTAATATGTTCATTCTATAAATTGATGTTTATGCTTGTCAATTGCATTTTATTGAAAAACGGTCGACAAGAATATTTTGACTTGCTTCCCACTACATGAATTTCAAGTTTATAGATGACATTTCTACAGCTTCATAATAATTAAGCTTCTTAAAGATTTAGGAGTGTATCAAATCCTTATTGAAATGATTTGATATCTTCTTGCAATGTCTACATAATCTGTCTATGCGCAAATGAAAGCAATATAATACATGTAAGTTATGAAAATAAATAAAAATATTTCTTTTCAATCAGATATATATCAGAGTATTTGATTTCATTCCGATTTGAAATCGAATGATTGCATATCTTTTATTAGTACAATATTAAATTCAGAGTTGAAAAGAATTATAATTCCTTCGTATTTGGGAAAGCATAATATATTTTAGTGAAAGTCGAACGATGTTTTATTGAAAAATGTTCAAGGCCAAAATATTCCATGCCGAGTGCAGTCTTGACCACTGCTGAAAGGGAAGCATATCCAATGATTTCCTCCGTGACGACAGTCAACGTTCAATTTCTTGTCCCAGGCACAGTGGCAGTGACCACCTCGCTCTCCTCCACATTGGCAGTTGCACCCGTTCCAGGCAGTGTGACGTGGGTCCATAGAAATGACCACCGTCACAAAAACTAAAAGAAGTGTCGCTAAGATCATCGCTCTCACCATTTCTACAAAGCTATTTCATTTTTATTAGGGTGCATTAAAATATTAGTTAAAGTAATTAATCTTATCTAATTAAATTCGATTTTATCCAACTACTAATCAGATCGGTGCAAGCGGAAAATGAAATTCATAGAAATCAATAGGGATACTCAAAGTTTTGTTTTGTTTGAAAGTTTTGTTAATCTGTTAAAATGCTAACCTGTTAAAATCTGAATTTCGGTGACAGATTTTACAAACTGTGTTTTCCTTACAAATATTCGTTTCCAGATATTGACTGGGTTCAGAGCACTTTATCAATGTCAAATTTACAACAGAGTATATTTTTATTTGTCGCAGTGACTTAAAGAAGTAATCAAGCAGTGCATCCACCTCCGGGTTTTATACCCTGAAAGATTTGTAATCTGTGATTACCACATCCTATTTTTGTTTATTACTAACGTAGGTATTAATAATGTAAGTACTTTAGCTTTGCTAGTATTGTAGAAAGGACCACATCGAAAAACATTTCAGCGTAAAACTTATTTAGAAATACCACATTATTCAAACCATCAATATCACTTGTAGGTTAATGGCTTTGACATCCTATGTGCAGCAGTTAATTATGTGTACTGTCTTATTAGTTGAGATCATCATCATATGCACATGTAACATCATATGTAACGCGAAAAAAATATTCCATAGTAATAGATAAGAAATATACGACTGAATCGCATTTCACTAAACCATTTTCCCGCATATTATTGATTTAAGTAAGAAATAATTTACTCTGAGGGTATCCAAAGGAATACTGCGTACAATTGTAATCTTTATCTTTTTAGTAAATTAAATATAATGCATGCCTAACACAGCGGTATATTGTATCAGTGTAAGGACGTGAACGAGAAAATAGCATTTTATAATATATTTATATAGGGATATTGCAATCCTGGTTTTCGGTGTAGGTTTTCAACTTCTGATGGGGCATTGTGTTATTGTAAGTTAAGTGGTCGTACTACATTGAAGATGAAATCATAAACCATAGTTATGTCATGATCGTCATTTCGATAATATTATACACATAGATAAATTATTGTTGGTGGGTTACATTTACATCCCATTAATATTATATCAAGCCTGTTTTGTGTACGTTACGGTACGTAAGACTTTTGATTGTGATATGTTGTAGGTTAATAAATATCGGATTGAATGTTTGATGTATATTAGAAATTCTTGTACTTATTTAATTAACATTTCTTTACAGGGCATTTGAAAATCTATTGGCAATTTAGCAAAGCAGATTATCTAAGTCATTGTGTAAATTAAGTAATTTTAATGTCGGAACATCCACGAAACGTTTCTTGGGGTCCACACCTGCGGTTATTCAAAATGATAAAGTGATTAATATAGATTTGTAACTCACTGAAGCAATCGTAGTACATCAGTAAGTATATCATTGCAAAGATAAATTTTTAAATTATACCCGATTGCTCCTGTTCCATTTCCACAGTCTCCCCAATTATTTGCTGGCAAATTAAAACATGCAATAATTATTGCTTTATACACTTGCATTTATTTGTAGAATGTCTCCACTTTTGAAATATCAGTACTTCTTAAATATTTAGTATTTTAGAAAATGTTTAATTTTCCGGTTTATATTATTTTAAATATCAGAACTGCATTTATAGAAGGACAACTTACCAACTCGATAATTCCATTGAAGGACACAATGTTGACAAGTAACTCCAGCGGGAAGCCTCATTTGTGTACTGTACAATTTTACATCAGTGACAGGAATCCTACTGCCTTCACCATCTGCCCTTTCGAGAAGATACCTATTGAAGCAAGTCTGACTTTCTCCAGAAAAGGGAGTTGCACAAAGTCTAAATTCCATGTATCCATTTTTTGAATTGAGAATATCTATTTCTGTTTCCATAACCTTTAAAATCGAAATTAAAGAAATATCATACATAGTCTTCCTAAATTATAAGGACTCATACATTATACATGCATCAACAGTTAGTACATTAAATTCTATGAAACCTTCACAATATACTTACTTAGTATATATGTGGTTCATCCATTTGATATACCATTAAGCAAAATGCTTATAATAATTATCCACATAAATTAATTACACGTTGGTACCGAAAATGCAACGAATGACATTTAATTGCCTGTAATGACATTTTTAATCGACAGTTGAAATTTTAAGGACAATTTGCTGAAGAAGGTATTTTGTGTCAACATTCTAGAATGTAAGACCACGTTAACGTAAACTAAAAATAATAATCTTTGTGTGTAGCAATATTAACTACGAGTAAGAAACAGGATTCTCAACTTTATAGATTTTGTGTGTATTTGTAATATAATCGAGTTGATACTTAGAAATTTACTTTATCTTTTCTGTATATCTCTTTTATAATGTATCACAAAATTTTCCTTACACTTCCGGCAGTGTAGGTTCCCGTAAAAAATCCTCTGTAGTTAATGCCATCCATTTCATAAGGTCGGGGCGAAGGTAGAGAGTACGCGTCGCCACACACTCCGCAGTTTCCACCTACAACTTGGTCTTGGGCAAGACCTCCGCAATTTAATCGGTGATCATCATAGTTTATTGGAGGATTGTATTGATTGTATATGGGATCTCGGAAAGCCGAACTGGAAATATTGTCATTATTTTGTAATAAATTCTCATTTTTAATAAAATAGGTAATACATTATATATACCAACGTACGTTCTGCTAATAGGCTTCAATACACGCCCTTGAGAATTTACTTCACCAGCAATAAAGGCAATCCCAAAGAGTAATAATATTTGCCTTAGTTTATACATTGTTTTCTTTGTTTCAAGTAAAATACTGGTACGTACAGTAAATTTCACTTAATTGCCTAAATGTATTCACAAAATGTTGGTTTATATACACAAGGGATGATGTAGAGAAATTCTATTTAGCACAAGATAAGATAGATGATACAGCCAGGGTTCTGCAAGCGGTATCTAAACGTGCTATCGTGCTAATTTTCCTTAGGTGTTGCAAAATCCGATCCGTGTTGATTTAATTATCCAAAAATAATTAATTAAATGCAAAAGCACAGTATTTATAAGTTTATTGATACCACGATTATTATTAAGCAGTACCTAATATTCTTTGATTACGAAAGTGCATTAAATCTAATTTGCTGCCTTTTCTAATTGTCTGCTTTTTATCCGGTGGGTTTCAAACTTTTAAATAAATAACGTGAAATAATCCATAAATGTATGGATTATTGGTATGGTTTATAAATTTGAAAACTCTGGTACAAAAATCGTAATATTCGTACTATGGTCACCAAATATCTGAAGGACATTAGGGAGGGGATGTTGTTCTTGATAACCTGTACATTTTGTTTTTTGTTTTGCATTTTTAATGCATATCTAGGTGATAAGTAAAAATACGGTAGTTTGTGCTCTTATTTCCGATGAACTCCATCATCAATATCAATCACACTGGCACTGACTCATGATAATGCACTTATGATATGAATTATTGTTGCGCAAATGAATTGCACCTTCTACTATTAATTTAGTGTCGAAAGAGTTAGGCTCTCATACTTGTCACGATTTAGTTGATTTTGAATTGCATTCAGGCAGAAATGCACAAACAAATTAAGTAATAATTCTAGTTAGGTAATAGTTAATCTTTATTTATTTTGATGTCAATGTGTTTACCGATTTGTGTCATGAATAATGATTACTTGGTAAATTACACCCTTTAAATTCATGATTGAGTTCCATTTAATCTAATTCCGCAGTTGGCATGCAGTGCCCCACAGAATACAGTGAAAGCTTTTACAGAGTGATTTCTTCTCTGGAAATGTGCAAACAACGGCATACTGCAAAATTCACAGTACGTCGGTGGGGATTCACAGATTTAATTAAATTAATTATTGATTCTTGTTAATGATTTATTAGGTCATTTCGACTCCCCAAAGCTACGTAATGGGTTGCTGAGGACAGCAACTTTTTGCATTGCATAGAATGTATTTGGTTTTGTTTGCACTTACTTTCTGTCCCTGACCAGAAGTTGTTACAACGGAAATATATACGCTTGCAGTACAAAACTGAGTTATGTGTGAAATGTATTTCCTAGGTCCTTATTAATAGGTATAAGTTCAACGGAAAATTAAAATCCTACCATATACTATAGTAAAGCGATGCACTTCTTGCTGGTCTCGATGCAAAACTTCCGTTGGACTTGCATTACTTTCAAACATTACATTCGTAAAATAATAATTCCCTTATGCACTACGTTGTTTTTGGTTTCCATAATCTTTTTGCATATGCAAATGTAGTGGGCAAAATTGATTAAAACTAAAGTTTGCATAAGTAAAATAGCAATCTTTTAAGCCTAGATCAAATAAATGGGTTTGTGCAACAACATATGATTATTTTAGTAAGTGACCTGATAAAGGAATGACGGTAGTATGGTTTGGTAGTTCTCTTACACAACTCTGTACTTTTTTTGTAATTGAATTAATTAGTCACTTTCTGTAGTTTCGCAGAAATTATCTACTGCTGTGGAACGGTACTTTTGTTTGTGTGCAATATTACATTTAAGTACCTAAGGATATTTTAATTATTATATTATATTATATATATACATTATATTACATTATATTATATTATATATATTATATTATACAATATTCATCTGTACTCTGTGTGCCCGCAGTTATGAAGCACAAAATGCTTGATAAGTTGTGTACAGTTTGACCATTTTAGACGCACTTTAAATTTGGGTGGTATTTAATCGTTCGTCTTAACATTTGACATTTTCGTCTTTTTCCGTGGAATATTTCGTCGTTTGAATTTTTCGTCTAACCATTTAACGGGTCGTCTTACCATTTAATGTGTCGTCTTCCATGTAATTTATAAAGTTTATGATAACTCAACAATGTAGGGTATATTGTAGCTCCGTGTACATGCACACGGAACGTGCACATGCACACAGAACCTTACCTTAAAAAATTCACTATGCAAACACATAATTGGAATTGCGTCGGTGTAGAAACTCACATATTTTACTCAGTCAGTGAGGAAAATTCCAATTTGCGAGAAGCGGAAACGGGGGAGACCTAAGCTGGCCACAAAAGCTTTACTTTACTGAACATCTATGCCAACTAAAACACTAAAAATAATGTATATAAATGTAAATACAATGTAAATTCAAGACGACACATTAAATGGTAAGACGACCCGTTAAATGGTTAGACGAAAAATTCAAATGACGAAATATTCCACGGAAAAAGACGAAAATGTCAAATGTTAAGACGAACGATTAATTATGACTCTTTAAATTTTAACTTGCTAAGCAGTATTATGAGCAATTTCTTAACTTAATGAAAAATATAAATGAAACGTATTTCACTTCTTAATACTCATACCTCATTAGTTGTACCCAACAAGTAAGTTGCATACATTTTCTAAGATAGTTCTGAAAAAGATCAAAATGGTATCTGGCTCAAATATATAAAAGTCATTCATATGATATACAACGGGGAAACAAGAGCGGAGGTACAACATGTTGAGTTTTGAGACAAACTTAGCATTACATTTTCTCTGTGGAGTTTCCAAAAACGCCTTTGTCTGCTGAGTAGCTGCTACAGCGTAATAAATTCCGAAACGCATCAAAAACAAAATTACTACAACGAACAGCACACACAATACAATCAATGGGGTATTTAGCAAATGCGAAAACGAAATCAGAATAAATGTGAAAACAGTGACGCAAGCAGTCATCAAATATAAGGCCCCTGGTAAAATAAATCTGCACAATCCACTATCGACGACTTGAAAGAAGATTTGGATTTCTTTAAAAAGTAAAATGTTTCGATAAAGGTTGGAGGAGAAATCAGCTTCTGCTTCTTTTCCAACCATCTGCTCAGCAAGTAAACTATAAAAATACTACCAGTTAGTTATAAAATTCTTCGATTATACTTTCTTTAACATTAAAATATTACCTAAGTCTCTTGGTCCAGATGTTTATGCCATAGATTGCTGCTAAGCAAACCACAGTATATAAAAATGAGATATAAAACATTGTTACAAAAATGCATCCAGAACAAATCTTCCCAAGGGTTAGCAAAGTATTTGATTTGACTTCTAAATGGTAGATAATCAAGAGCTCTTTAAAGTGTAACTGATCAGGTAAGATGAGGAAGAACCCACAAATGGCGGCAGTAACAAAAATAATTTTTAACTCAATAAGCATCCAGCCAAAAACATCCACAGTAAAACATCTGGTTGATTTTGGCATCCAATACCCTAAAAAATAATCAATGAGCAAACAAGAGATTATCAAAGGGAAAATTTAAAAGCGCCTCATAGATAATCAGTTTACCTAAAGAAAAAGAATAACTTTGCCACATATACCTAATAAATATTTATTCATGCAGTCTCAAGTATCATTGTTCCTTCCCTTGCCTCAAGTTATTATGCAATTTTCTAATGTTTTTACCTCAAGTACTACATTTATCTCAAGGAGAGTACGAAATATTCACTATACTTGAGGTAAATGTGCTAAAAACATTAGCAAATTGCATTAAAACTAGAGGCAAATGTATTTTATCAATTTGGAATGATACATGAGGCTGGATAAACATATCAGCTAAAAGTATTCATATGAGGTGAAACGATTATTTCCTTGAGGTACATCGATTATTTTTGAGGTCAATTAAATACAAGCCATTTATTGCTAAACAAGAGAAAATAATATCTAGGTGAAATGAAATATTTCATAAATGAATTACTGAAAGACTTATTTAGACTTACTTTTCTCCATGACTGAGTCGATGCTCAAAAGTGAATTTACTAGAACCATAAAGTCTTCCATGCAAAACAAGGTGTTTAACTGATCGTTGAGGCCAAGGATATTTGCACTTAAATAGGCAACATGCAAAGCTCTGGCAGCCGTTGAAATGTCATGGTTTTTTATAGAGAGGCAAAGAGATATGACTTCTAATACTCTGTAAAATACGCAGAAAAATACAATAGAATAGTAAGGAATCTTTTTAGAAAACTCTAAAGATCTGAGCCTCTTTTCTTCTGGTATCCATTTGTATGGAATCATAAAAGTTTTACTTCCTAGTTTTAAAACGGAATCGGTAACAGAAAAGGTTTTTTTGGACACCAAATATTCAATTTCTGTTACTTGTACATATTTTTTGAAAAGTGATTTCGCCATTGAAGCTCTAAAATATTTTATTCTCACTGGCAAGTAAACAAAAGTAAGACGCAGTATTTGTCATATACAGCTGAAATTCGGTCTGACTTACTTAACTAAGCCTTGTATTTAATTGGAGAATTAAAGCCTAATTGTTTTTATACTATCAAACAAATTAAACATTCATTCCTGCTTCAAACAAAGCTAAAATTGTATATAAGCCTCGTTTAATTAACGCCAATTATAAACACCACAATGAAAAGTTAATTAATATAGGCCGACCATAATTTCCTAGCTGTAAAGAAAGCCACTTTGACACAATGGAAAATATAGTGGTTTGTAGATTTCGTTTGCGGTATGTAATTTTCTGGGGTATTTTCAATTACCAGTTAAATTTTAATTAATGGTTGGTGAATTGCAATGGTAGTAAATGCCAATAAATTTACAACAATAACTTTAAATTGTGGGAAATAATTTTATATAATAGGTTTATTATATCTCTTCGCTCAGTTCTCCGGCTAAATGAATTGTTTTAATGAATTTTATCAAATGAATTATTGAATTTCTGAAATGATTCAATAAATACCAGTCTTAAATAAATGAAAACGGAGCCTAAGAGATTTATGTGGTCGTTAATAAATTCAATAATGGACATCTGGAATTTTAAACTTTCTCGTCAAAAACGTCTTGTCTATGAATAAATAGGCAATCAATAGCTGCAAAACTATATATAGTAGTATTTCAATAAATGATTTCATGTTCAACAAAAAAGGACCGCAAACTGTCTGTATCTCTAAATCCGACCATAATTGTTAAGTAACTTTCGACGCAGAAGATTAATATTTACGTCGTACCTGCAGGAGTCATGTCAATCTTACTGTAATTCTGAGCTTGTCAACGTTGTGTCGAACCTTTCAGAATCTAACTATGCAATACCTGATAGTAAAACGAAAGTCACCCAATTTCTTCTGAAAGTCAAATGCATGAAGAACATGTAAATACGAAGTTTCGATTCGACTCGACTTTTCCCATTTTCGCATCATCAAAAATAAATGCCATCTTTTAAATTTCAAAATGTAAACTTTTGCTTAGATTTAGTGCTTGGATTTCGAAATGTTGTCAATTTCTTCGGCAATTCGGCATTTTCTAAAGATATGATTAGCGGTTGTTAGTGAACGTGTGGTAGTGGTAGTTAGTGGCTTAGTTATTAAATGGTCTGTATTTTGTACTTTGTACCTAATTTGACACATTAATAAATCTGAACTGAACTGAACTGAACTGTTGTCAAACTTTAGAGTATTTAATTATAGGTAAAGGATTTGATGTGCAAACATGCAGCAAAATGCATAGAATTAAACTATTAAACATGTTTACAGTAATCCCAAAAGCAAATTAATTGGTATCTAAAGTCTTAGTTCAAATGAAAACATAAAATCATGGGGACCAAATTTAAATATCAAATTACATGCCAATTGTGTTTTAATTTCCTGATATCAATGCCCAAAATACTTTCTAGATTGCATTTATACTACATATTTCGAGTCCAGGAATGGTTATTTTGATTAGACCTATGTATACTGCTGTAAAACCAAGTTAATACCCCTAGGAGTGTGTCTAATCTAAGAGTGTGATGAAAAAATGTATGCATTAAGCTCCCCGGGGGTATTATTTCTCAAGAAGATATTATAGTTTCAAAGCAGGAATTTTATTAGTCAATAAAAGAAGAACACAGAATTTTCTGTACAAAATTTGAACAATTCCAATTTAATGCGCTCTGGTATTAATAACACCTTCACTAACAACGCTTCTTGTTCAGCCATTCTAGAAATACGGAATTATCCGATCTCGACTAAAAAATTTTAGATACCCTAGACTTGGATATAAGATAAACGAAGGTTTCTGATGAACGACGATGTAAAAGAAACGAAAATTGGTGTATTTGACTTCTATGAATTAAAAAAGCGAAACGAATAAATTACAATTATGTAAGAATGCACATTGCTTCATTACACATTAATAATTCAAACAAACAGCAGCAGAATTAATTTTCCTGTATGCCAGACCTTTAAAAATTACCAACACTTGATTTAATATTGAATTACCTATAAGTACATAATTTTATGTAGCAACAAAGGCAAAGATGCGATGTAGTGAAAAGGTTGTACACACAACCTACGCTTTGTGCTCTTCACTTCAGGAGTAAATGAGTATCCTGAGACAGTTCATATAGAATCGGGTCTTTGGGTCTCAATGTTTTACTGGTTCACCCTGTTTCAAGGATTCTACTTTCTCCAAGCGCAGTTCAAAATCATCTGTGAACATAAACAAGTCTGAAGTTTTTGCTTTAAATTAAAATTTCTAAAACGAAAGGTAATTAGCATTTCTATAAACTAAATGTACCAATTAAAACTAAACGTACTTATCACTTATTAGGGAACTTGCAGAATGCACAAGCGTTTTTGTGCGTATCACGACTGTTTATAAAAATGTAGAGTAGAATGTAATCTTGTTTAGTTTCCTTCCTTGTGTTGGTTGACCTATGGCATTCAAAGCAACACCTTTCCAAATTCCGAACTTATTAGCCAAAATCAACATTGGATATATTTTATAGGCTTCTGAAAATCCGAACAGTTCCAAACTGTCAAATTTCGAAGATATTTTCCTGGGTGTCATATGGCTTACCGTTACCCTAACCCATTTCTCTATAGGTCCAAACAACCTATTCAAAAAATAGTTATGCGTTCACCAAACAGTAAATTATTATTATTTTAAAGTGTGTTAATGCGAAATGAAATTGTTCAGCATGTACCACCATTGTCATTGGACTAAACTGACTAAAGGAAGGCAGAGGTGGCACACTGAAGGGCGGTGGAAAAAGAGGAGGGGTGGTAGAGAATGCGGAAGTGGAAAAGAAGGGGTTGAGCAGGAAGAGTAGGCGGTAAAGAAGAAGAAGGAGTAAGGGGCTTAGGTAATCGGATGGTTGATAAATACGCTAATGTATGTATGTAATAATGCACATAGGCATACGCTTTGACCCTGGTCATCCGATTTTGGTCATTCGGTCATCCGATTACCCAAAGCCAGAGGCCGGGAAGAAACGGTAGGCGGTAAACAAGGAGAAGGGGAGGCTGCAGTAAGGAGAAGGGGAGAAAGCAGTAATTAAGGAGATGGGGTGGAGTAGGCAGTAGAAAAGAAGAAGATTAAAGATAGAAAGATACATAAGGAAAAGTGGTGAAGGTGAAGGAGGCGGTAATGGCAAATAAAGATAAGAGGTGGAGTAGGCAGTAAATAAGGAGAAGGGGTGGAGTAGGCGGTAAATAGGGAGAAGGGGGGAGTAGGCGGTAAATAAGGAGAAAGGGTGGAGTAGACGGTAAATAAGGAGAAGGGGTGGAGTAGGCGGTAAATAAGGAAAAGGGGTGGAGTGGGCGGTAAATAAGGAGAAGGGGTGGAGTAGGCGGTAAATAAGGAAAAGGGGTGGAGTGGGCGGTAAATAAGGAGAAGGGGTGGAGTAGGCCGTAAGTAATGAAAAGTGGTGGAGTAGGCGGTAGAGAAGAAGCAAGGGTGAATGAAGAGGGATAAGAGGTAAATAAGGAGAAGGGGTGGAGTAGGCGGTAAAGAAGAAGAAAGGGTGGAAAAGGAAGGATAGGCGATAAATAAGAAGGGGTGGAGCAGGAGGTAAAGCTGGAAAAGGGACGGAGGAAGAGGATACGAGTGCAGATTTTCAACTGTTGGATGGAGGATGATCAAGGTCGGTTACATAGTTTCATTTTTGTCATCGTCGGGTGCTCAGTGAAATACGACAAAAGGGAGAAGGAATTCATATGGAGATATATATATAGATAGATATATGCTGTGAGAGATGACAAATTTGTCATCTCTCACAGCCCAAAAAAATCATTTTGATTTTTCAAATAGGAAAAAATAATTGGAGCATTCATTGCAATCAATTATTGTGATGTTTGCATCATTGCATCGAAGTATATTTCTGGTAGTGTTTTCATTTGAGAATGCTAAAAATACGTAGTGAAAAATAGTATACCATTGCAACTATAAATAGAGAAGAAGCAGAAGTCTCCTATTATTAACGCAATTGTATTTAATGCCCATCTATAGTGTAGCTACTCAGCAAATGTCATCTTCTGGCCCAATGCTGTAGCAGGTTAGTGGGTCAAATTTAAGTCAAATTTAAGTAGCAGGTTAGGGAGTCAAATTTAAGTCAAATTTAAGTAGCAGGTTAGGGGGTCAAATTTAAGTCAAATTTAAGTAGCAGGTTAGGGGGTCAAATTTAAGTCGGAAGGGTTCAACCGATTGAACTCAAATTTGAGCCAAATCTTCCTCTGAACCACACCAGCGCAGTACTATAAAAAACGTTGAAGTAATTACCTCAAATCGTTTTGGAGTTACACTACCAACGGACAGGCAGAAGCACAGACAGACTGTTCAGAGCATTATTATAAAGGAGATTACTTCTTAATAAGGGAAATGAACAGGGTTTGGTGTGCCTTGAAAACATTGATTTTTGTTCCAAATTTCAGATTGCTTACTATTTAGAAGAAAAGTTAATTGTTAGCATTGAAATACATGTGCGTCATAGCATAGCCTGGGTTTTCTCAGCCTACGACATCGATTAGTTCGATATTCCAAATCTTCGTTGTCTTTGGCTGAAAATTGTTCAAAGTAGACCCTTCTTCTGATTGACTGGCTCTATAAAATAAAATAAATCAATCGAAAAGCCCATTCTTAAAAAGTAAAGTCATTTTCACAGGTTTCCAACCAATGAATGAAGACAGAATTACGTTTCGCCAATTTTCCGTCCCCTTAGAAAATTGAACTACAGTATATATTTATTTATTTAATTATGGGATTGGGGGCAGTATTGCTTCAAGCAAGGATTATATGGAAATATGGAAAATATGGAAATATGACCCTTTATGGGACCCTATATTAATAATGCGTTATGAATGGTAATATTACAACATATTTAAATAAGCAGCTTTATATTTTGAACCATTTTTTCTCTCCAAAATATCGAAATAGTGCTATTTCGACGAATACTGTGATCTGTATTTATTTTTTAAAGTGGGCATGTTTAGGTTTTTTAATGAATTTTATAACTGATTAATGTTACTAGCTACTATTCAGTTTGTATGTGATACTGTAGGTTTGTTCTTCTGAATGTAGCTTCGTAATCACAATGCCCTAGTATATTTGTCTTTCTGCTTAATCGCGGGTTTATTAATATTGACGTCTGAGGCAAATATAAAAAGTTTTTCGTTGTATTTGCAGGAGAACCGATATTACCAGACTGCCTGGCTGCGAACTGATTCGACTGTCAGTTAAGCAAAAAGTAAATTGAAAGTACTTCTTTACTGATCTAATTATATTTATAAATTGAATTTAAGAAATTTTAAAGCCAAAATATGGTCATTGTTAAAATTTTCAGCAAAAATGGCATCTCCGATAGAACCCCGAAGCGAAGTTCATGGACAACCTGGAAGTCTGTCTCCATTCCGAATTTTGGAGGATGTAGATGGGAACGAGAAAGTGGAAAACTTTCCTTTGGGGACATCTTCGGGTTCCACAACTCCGTCTTTTAAGAATCCTACAAAACCTAATCGGTTATTTGAAGCTGGTGCACCTCCACCTTTGTCCCCAATATCTGTGGATGGAGACCAGAAGAAGCCCCTGGAGAATTTTGTAGCCAGCAAAGAATTCTCTCAGCTGTTGACTTTACCAATAAAGTATCGAGAACATTCCAAATGTTTTTCTCCTGGAAAAGAAAATGAAGTACTGAGCAAACGAAGTTCCAGTTCCCGTCAGCTGTTTCTTGCAGACGACCAAGAGTTCAAAGAGTGTGGACATAATTTCAAGCGCCCTAATCCTCCAGATGAATGTAGCACACCTGTAGTTTCTAAAAAGGCAAAATCAAATTTGCATAATTACTGGACAAGTTCTCAGTCTCCGTCAACTTTGTTTGCTTCCCTGGAAGTTGAAGAAAAATCTTTTGGTGCTCAAAATAACGGTTCTCATTCTTTTCCTACAAAGAGTATTCACCCTCAAAGATTATCACTGACAAGATCTCAATCCGAATCAGCTGTGAAACATGCAGTTGAACAGAATAGTTCGGATCCCTTGTTAATTGGAGATGGAACTAAACATTACATCCTACCTGTTGTGAGTAATGGAAATCACGACGACTTGAAAGAAATTAACAGTGCTACGCTTGTTGATGTGATAGAAGGAAAATATGCATCTCAGATAAAAAGCTTCGTCATTATTGACTGTCGTTATCCGTACGAGTTCCAGGGAGGTCATATAAAAGGTGCTCTCAATTTCTACACTCAACAACAAATACATTCTGCCTTTTTGGAAAATCAGTCTAAAAAGAATGAGGGCGATTTCGAACTGGAGCGAAATATAATTATATTTCACTGTGAGTTTTCTTCCCGAAGAGCGCCAAGTCTTTGTCGTTTTCTACGTTCAGCGGATCGGTTATTTAATGATGAAGCTTATCCGGCACTTCACTACCCGGAACTCTATGTTTTGTTTGGGGGTTACAAAAATTTCTTCCAAAACTATGGATCGTACTGTGAACCGATGTTTTATTTAACTATGCTGGATGAAAATCACAAGGATGACTTCAGACGCTACAAGAATAAGTCAAACAGTGAACTTGTCACTAATAAACCCAATTTTGGAGCAAAGTCGTTTTCTCGTTGGACCACTGGAATCAAGCAACCAAAATTTTAAAGTATTTAGGTTTTGATTGCCAAAGTAATCGTCCTAACTATTAATACTTATTATCCCTAGGGGTTCAATTCAGTTCACAAAAATTTAGTTAGCCTGATACGTATGCATGTCTTTGTTTATGTTCACATTTCACATGTATATCCAGAATTCTAGAGTTTTTTACACTATTACTGTTTGGTTTATTTTTATGTCCAATTATAACTAATTTTACTAATATCGAACGTCAGGCATAATCAATCTTTGAATAATTATAATATTTATTTAGGGAAAGAGTAAGTACTTACTACAATTACAAACTAGAGAATTGCCCCAGGATCACTAGCTGAAAACTATTTTGGATACGCTTCACGAAAATCAAAAGTCAATCATGTTGGCTAAATCTTTGCTCGTTACCAATAATTGAATTATTTTTATTATCTATGCGTCATGCGTCATCCAAGATTTTAAAGAATTAATTTAAGTAGATGGGGAAAATATATTATATTCGTAACATTTTCATTTATATATCCAATTCCAATACACATTTGGAGCTTCCTAAGGAGTTTCGTATGTATATCCTGAAATTTTCTTCGGGTTTCCTGACGAAACTTCTAAAGAACTTCTAAGGATAAACGAAAATAACGGAACAAGCAGGAGTTCTTTCGAAAAAGGTCTTCAGGATCCAGACTGGTTTTGGATATTGGACTTGGTTCTTTATCTACCGACGTGTCTTTAATTTTGTTCGTTGACACATCTTTTGCTGATCTCCTGCAAATACAGTATACTGGTTTTCATGTGGAACATTTTTCTAATTTTCCAGTTATCTGCTCATTAAAGCCAGTAAAAATTTGGAAGTATTTTATTGAGTACGCTAGAAATCTATGAAATCCGGTTCTTTATTTTCATCCCGGTGGCAATTTTCTAGTACAAATAAATTGACTGATTCCATTTATTTTTGTACACTATTTAGATAGTTAATTATATATATATTTAAAATGCCTAAAATATATATAATATATAAAGGATGTAAAAGCCATAAACTTACATCGGATAAAATAGATGTTTACTAAAACAAAGAAGTGTTCTATCAAACGTTTTTCTTGGCGATAAACCATACAACTTCTGAAATTCCTAAAGGAAATTTAAATTTAGGTAAACATCAAAATTCGCCATCATATATTCTTATATTTCATTCCAAAAATCGTTAATTCCATTTTTTGAAGAAAAAACTCCTTAATAATTATCATTTTGCATATTATACTTATTAGGTTTACCGTTTACCTACACAGATTCTGTGGGGTATAGAATGGTCTATAGTCATCTTTAGTACGCCTAAGATCTGTGTTTCAGATCGTTCTAACGTAGCGGGTAACAAATTATTTACAACCGCCAAGTAGTTTAAATTTGAAAGGCAATCGTCAAATGCTATAGCTAAACAATTTTAGTCGTTAGGTTTTTTTTTAATTTAGATAGTTAATTTTTACCAGTGTATATTTTTGTTAAATTTAATGTAATAGCAGAACCAAAAGAATCCCTTGAAATTGTTCACAAATACATGTAAGTAAAAATTTAGTATATACGTAATCCTTACTTAATTTTGAATTTGTTTAGTAATGTTACTAATTGACCTTTTCATTTCCTTTTTCCTTAATCAACTCTGCGCCACATTCAGTCACTTAATGTTCTTAATTTAACTGCTTATGATTTTTATTACCTTAGTGCACCATTTGAGTCTATTTCCCCGGATTTTCTAACTGGACGCTCAGTTTTATAACAGAACAGCAACGATTCCCAGAAAACTTCTGTAAAATAATAACCGCATTGGTTCTTCATGTTTACAGGTCAGATGAATGAAAGACTTTTAGTTTATATTATAGACAGTTCATCTAAATATACATAATTTTCAAGTTGTACTTACCAAATTTTTCACTTTACATATAGGGAGATTGGCTATAGTAGATAAATTAGAAAATTAGCCCGATCCATACATGAAATAATATACGACAATCATTTGATCAAAAACTTCATCATAGACATCATTCAACAATGGAAGTTACGAAATTCAAACTCGTCCGACAGCATCATAAACTTAATATACATTGTAAAATTCAAAAGGTATAAGAACTTGGAAAACTTTAGAAATTTATTTCTTTGTGCAATTTAGATCTAATCTTTTACATTACATCATGCTAGACTAGCTATACCTATATTTGTTAACTTTGCTTTTTCTATTTTAGTGTGCACTTGTACTTGGCAGAGCTAAAGCTAATGTCCAGGTTATTGACGAACGCATTCCTTTCTTTCCACTGAACAGTACATACATTTCTGAAAAGCATTGTGAAATTTCTTGTGATGATCAAGGCGTCTGGAGAATAAAGGATCTGAAGGTACTTTATTTTTACTGCAAATCTTCACATTGTTAAATGAGTTTCTTATTAATTCTGAAAAGAAATAATTTAAAATTAATTTCAAAATGTTTTATTCTTGAGCTGCTTTATCCTAACTTCTTACATTAAATTGTGATCACTTCATTTGTAAACATAACTGTATTTAATTATGATTTCTATTCCAGAGTCGCAATGGCACTTATTTAAACAAGAAAAAGCTCATTGAAAATCAACAAAGAGAATTGCGAAATGGAGACATGATTGGCCTTGGTACTAGCGTACTTGGTCCTCCTAATGGCAAAGATTTTAATGTTAAAAACCCAAAAGTTTATATCTTTAAATTTGTCGAAGTAAGTTTGTGGCTGTAATTGTAAGTCTATAAGTCTACTATATTTGCACTGCACGGTTCAAGACTATCAATAAAAAGTCTGTCTATATTCTGCACTGTTGTCAGTTATATTAATGTTTAAAAAGGAAAAATACCCTAAATATAAACTTTTGATTATATTTCAATTCTTTGAATATAAAGTTTGCAAAAGTAGTTCAAAATTTTAAAGACAGGAAGTAAGCTGATAATAATCCTTTAAACATCATTATTGTACACTTTACAGATTGATGGCCACGATGATGTTACTAATGAAGATCCTGAAAGTAGACAAAGTAGTTTTGAAGACGAACCTCAGACTACGTTTGCATCTTGTACAGGTATTTTGCCAAAATGTACATCAAAGCAACCAAAGTTAACTAAATTATTATATTAAAGTGAAACTAAAAAATCAGTGACCGATTGACCCTATTGTAGAATCCATAAACAATTTCAGTCCCAGAAGTGCACGAAGTCCACCAAGTTCTAAAGCAAAGAAGCGTCGATTTAGACAAACACCAAGAAGACCTATATTTTTGGAATCGGAAAGCGAGGATGATTCTAGTGATGGTCTTTCCGTTGCAAGCTCAACATATAAACCCCCAGTAGTGACAAAAAAGCCAAAATTAACACCCGCGAGACGAGAAAAAGAAAGAAGAAATGAGAACTCTTCAAGAGTGAATGTATCTAGGAAATGTCCGACTGAAACAAGAAAGACTGATGTCCGTAGTAAATATTCTACTCTAATAGAAGTTGAACCAAAATATCAATGTAATGTGCAATTAAGTAATGTCTTTCAAGTAAATAGGTATAACCGGGTGAATTTATTACCGGTTATAAGTAAAAAGATTCCAAAGAACATGCAAGCATCTCTAATTAATGGTGAGTCAAAAAGTTTTTTAATGATGCCTGATTCAGTAATACCATTGAGAAACAAATTCCAATGTTTTCGTTCCATTTAATTAATTATGTCGATAAAACTTTAATTCTTTAGGTCCTTTTTGGCAAAGTTCTGTTGGCAAATCTAATGTTTTTGATGGTTTGGTCATTTGGTACATTTTGGACACCAGGGACTTTGCCAAACTGTTCCAAAGAAAAATCCGTTTGGCAAAGTTTAAAATGGAATTGAGATGCATGTATTATTCAAAGCTAGTATTATATTTTACCAAAGGTATCGTACTGTTGCCATTTATACGTATATATATTATGTATGTGTGTATAATGAACCACGGTTAGTTCACTCAAATTGTATGTAATGATTCATATATGAATTTTGAAATTGGCAGATATTTCCCCGAAAATTGCGTACAATTTTTTGCAATTCGTTGACTTTTGCCTATTCAGGTATTTAGATGACCCATCTGGCAAATATGGGTTTTTGGGCCGCAGGCCTTTAAACTTTGCCAAACGTGAAGCTTACTGTTAATTTTTATTACGATATAAGATATAATACTAAATTTATTTTTGATAGAATAAGTAGAATTATAATAACGGGTTTATTTATCTAGTAGTCGTATTACAAAACGGTTCTTTTGCTTAAGATACATAGCTTAAGATTTACAGCTACAATAAGGTCTAAAATGGATTTGTATTAATTTATGTAGATCCACGTATTATGGAAAAAATCATCTCTGCCAAAAAGAACGTTTCTCCATTTACTAAACGAAATGCCTCTTCTTCGGATCACAGCGCTGGTGATGGAGATGTCCAAATACTTGATAATAGTGATAGCAGTAGTATTCAAAGTATTAAAGCTGCTAACCCTATAAGTGATGACTCTGATAGTGATGTTCGCATAATTGATAATAACGGTGAAAAGGTTCAAGAGGACAAGCCGGATGAGGAAACTAGTAGAGAGAGTGATGAGAAAAATGAAGAACCCGTAGCAGGAACATCTCGTTCATTTTATGAAGACGTTCACAGCAGTAAGTCGCAAAGTTATACGCAATCCCGTAAAAGTAGGAAGGAATCTTCAGAAGAACCAGATGCTGGTACTCCTGAAGAAAAGCGACCTTCAAAGACACAGCAGACTGATACTGCTTCATATAAATCAAAGAAAGACAAACATAACATCTCAGTTTCGAAAAAAACGGAAAACGATGTCAAAGAGAGACCAAAGATATTGCGAGACAATAGAAGTGATGAAAATTCTAGCAAAAAATCGGAATTTTCCAAGAGTCAAAGGCCAGCGGCAGTTAGAAATAAATCACACGAAGAATCTCAAAAATCAACTGTGACAGCAAACAAAGGAAATGAAGCAGTGAATATCAATGATAGTTCAAAACAGAAAGAAATTGTGATAGGTAATAATAGCAAATCTAAAAATGAAGATACTACTTCAAGTCGTACTACTACAGATAAAAGTTCTAAGAAAAGCAATGCAACTTTAAAAGGTGATGATTCTGAACGTTCAGTAAGAAATTCTAAAGACAGTACAGTCTCCAGTAAAAATTACAGCCAAAATAAATCAAGAACCGACGTTACCAAAAGTAGTACACAAGGAAAGCTGGCGAACCAAGAAAAATTAGTTTTGTGTGATGATACACTTTACAAGGTAATGCAATGAAAATCAAAATAATTATCTTTCCTGACACATCGCAGATAAGTTTTTATTATTTTTTTTGCAGACATCGCTTATTAATTACTAAACTATTCGTGACCCTACTTTGCTTTGAAATATCTCTGACTTTACTTTTATAATCGAATATGTATTACAATACTAAATATTTCTTTTTACAAAGTGTGCTATATTTACTGCAAAAATCAATAAATTAAAATTTTTTGTAGGACATTTGCAAATGGGATCCAAATTGGCTGCAGGTAAAAGCGAAGTCAAATCATCTTAGCTTTGGAATTCAACAATTGTATTATTTTTATTTTATTTCTTTATTAATTAATGAAATTAATCTCATTACTCTTAACATTTGCTTTAAGACTCAAGATCTTTTCAGTCAGCCGCCGAAATTGGAAGCAGAAGATCACTATCGTCCTGCGTTGAAACTCGAATCAGTTCGAAAGCATTACAAAGACTACCATGAGTATCAAACTGTGTTTTATCCCCTGATGCTGCATGAACTTTGGGCTGCTATACATAGCGACTGGAACACTAACTGGATGTAAATATTTTTGTTTGTAATAACAGTAATAAGATACAAACATATTATTGACAATCTATTCTTATTTATTAAGTGATGCTTTAAGCAGGGATGGGTTCGAATCAAATGTCATATTAGAGGACTGTGATTTCATGGAAAATTGTCCTTTGGCCGTGGTACAAAATGAACAGTATCCGAAAAAAGGAGTTTGGGTCAATGTGCAATGTCACAGTAAGTGAACCTTAAATAAATAAATCTAAGGATTTAGTTAATAAGTTTCTTGAGTTAAGGTACCGTAGTTTCCTCTCTGTTGTCTCTTTTTACAAGATATTTGAAGTTGACAATTCAAAATTTCGTTCTCAATAAGTTTAGGCTATTTAGATGTAAGTTAACCTAAATAAACTAAACCTTATATTTAACAGTTTCCTTGAAGAACATGAAAGACATCCTTGGAGACTTTGGTCTGTGCATCTTTGTGTATTCTCAAAGGATTAAAGGCAAGAATAAGGAAGAACGAATAGAGGAAAAAAGAAAGTTTGCTTTTGTGGAGTACATGCACAATTCATTAGAAGAACAAGAAGGTAGATATTTTGCACGTTTCTTAAACTGCATTTTGGGAAATTAAATGCTGACGAAAAGATTTTTATTCTTCTTAAACAAACATCAAGTTTTTTATATTCTTTATAGATAAGACGTTCAAGTATTCGTTTACAGTAACTTTTCATGTGACACATGGAAAGAATTTCCAAATTGCTCTGGAGAAAACAGGGACGATTCAAAGAATATCCTGTATTTCAGGGAAAATAAGAAATTACAAGGCATTGCTCTGTTTGCCCAAGCTCCCATTGTATCGCAACATCTTGAATCCGCAGATAATAGAAAATCCTTGGTGTCCTAATAGACAACCACAGCATGAGTCAATTGTGCCTTGCTGTAAATCGGTAAGATGCGTTTGAGAATTAAATTATTGATAAATTATACGTCTAACGTCTGACATAAAATAGCGCCCCTTTAGTTTTATTTTCATTTCATATCTGCTTTATAAGTATGCCATTTTATGAATGACATGAACGCAAAACTAAAAAGACAAATATTTTCTGGAAATTATCTTTCTGAAATTTTATTCTTCTTCAAAGTTGGGCAATGTTATTATTAGTATAGGTTTTGAGAGGAATTTATAGAAATAATGTCTAAAATCATTAAACCTAAAATATTTTTAATCTTCTTGAAGAATACTAAAAATATTTAAGAATTTTAAAATTATTGATAGTATGTTTGAATTGCAGTTAAATGTAAGGCAAAAATCCATTGTTGAGTACACTGCCAAAAGAATAATGTGCACTGAAGAAGGAAAACCAGATATAATGCTAATTGACGGAGCTCCTGGTAATTTCACAACTCTTGACACATTTTGTAATAAAAATTGTAAATAAAATGTTCATAGTGGTATATTTTTCAAATGTTTTAGGAACAGGAAAAACAAAAACTATTGCTGGCGTCATAATGCAGCTTGTGACCTCGCGGGAATTTAAATCTAAGGTTCCAAGCATTCTAGTTTGTACTTCTTCAAGTACATCACTTCACCAAGTAGTTTCTCGCTTAGATGAATCATTCAACCGTATGTCTACTCCACACCCTCAAATGGTCATAGTTAACGACCGAGACAATTATTTCAATTTCGATTACTTGGAGAGGTATACATTAGATTATCTTGTTCTGCACAAAATCTGTAGTCAGGACATCACATTTCAAAAAATGGTAAGTGAATTAGCATAAATTAGCATAAATGACCATTGTTCTGATCACATTTCAAAACTAATGTCAACGGTCAACCTTGGATTTAATGTCCACGTTTGCCTTACGTATCTTGTTATCTTGATCTTATCTAAATGAGATCGCACGCACAGTACGCCAAATTTGATAATAAATGTACGACATCGTAATTGCTGTTTTAATTGCAGGTGAACAATAAGAGGATTGTCGAAATTAGAGAAAAACACAATGAGATTATCGATTCGGTGACAATTAGAGTATTGGATGTCGTAGAAAAAAGATATGGTTTAGCGAGAAACGAAAATCCTGTCATGACGGTACATTACTATCTTATATCTTTAAAAAATAATTTGGAAGATTATGAGAATATGGTTCATTTTTATTTTTTAAACAGCCAAATTTCAATTTGGACATGAATAGCATTATAAAGAAAATTATGAGTTCAGCTCAAATAATTTGCTGCACATTGAATATGTGTTCCAGCTCTGCCAGCAAATTAAACACTTTTTTCCAGGATGTTAATACTCAGCGGTTGTAAGCAATTACTGTTTGACTTATTTATTAAACTTCATCTTTAAAGCGTGCTGTATTTATAAAGTAAATAACTACATATTGTGGTTACAGCACATCGTCAAAGTTTACCTGTTGTATTATTGACGACGCTAATCAAGCATCAGAAATGCAGTCTTTAGATCCTCTAATGTACAACTTTGAAAAAGTAGTTTTGGTTGGTGATTCCAAGCAACTGAAGGCCACGATTGAGTCAAAGGTATTTTATTTGAAATCCCTATCAGTGTTTTCTACATTTTAATGAGTTTTCATTCCTTTAACAGCAGTAAATTATATTCTGTATACATAGAAAGCCAAGGAATACGGATATGGTCAATCTTTGTTTCATCGACTTTATGACTACTACATCAAACAAAATCCAACTCCTGTGATGACTTTACGAGAGCAGTACAGAAGTCACGAAGAAATTTTAAAATGGCCAAACAAGTATTTCTACAACGGAAAACTTGTGACTAAGCCTATTAGGAAAAATAACATTGATTGTCCTCTCCCACCTTATTTAGTGTACAATTGCACTGGGACAGAAGGTGTGGCTTTTAGGTAAGTGTGTGTAATTCAGAGTACTTAATATAATTTCAAATATTAATTGTACTAACAAATCATGTCCCTGTATCTAGTGGTGTAACCAAAGAGGAAGAGATCGTTATGATTGTAGAACTGATGAAATTAATGTGGACGCAAACTCAAGTTAGCTCTGTGAATAAGGAATTTACCATTGGTGTAATCCTTCCCCACACCAAATATAAAGCTCAATTGCTACAGAGAATTAGAGAGTAAGTTTATTACATATCTAGTCACAATTCTTTGTTACGTTTTAACACAATCATTTATTTGTTAATAGAAAAATACCAGACTGGGCATCAGTTGTAGAAGTAGGCGCTGTGGAAGAATTTCAAGGCAGAGAGAAAGACATAATTGTCATTTCATGTCTCCGTCCTGATGCAATAAAATATATTAGTGGAAACAAACTCAATGTTGCACTTACCAGAGCTATTCACTCGCTCTCTGTTATAGGAAATGTAGATTACTTTAAAACTGTAAGTATCTGTCAACTGATAATTCTTAGTAAATTAATTTGGTCTAGATTAATTGCGTGTGCTTTTGCACCAAAGAAGTATGAATGAAAATGAAATCATTATGATAATGAAATACATTTTGCGAAGCGTCATAAATTTTTATATCGTTCTTTTGTAGGTTGATACATGGAGAAATCTGGTAGAGGATGCCGGATCTCGTAAACTTATTCATAACATTCCTGCCAACAAGATTAAGCAACCCGGCTTCATTGCGAACCGCCTGCGGCCAATTTTAGAATCTCGAAGGACCTCAGAAATTCCTGAAGAAAGTCGCCGACCTAATCGTCTAGATTTATAGACCCTGTTATTGATTATTTTTATAGACAAGAGAATTATCCAGAAAAGTATATCTGTTGAAAGTACAAATATATATTTACCTATAAACCAAAGAGAATGCTTATTCTTTCTATTATTTTTGCATTTTCAAATTATTCAATTGCTATTGTGATGACGGACAAAGCATTTTCTGTAATGCAGTGCACGCTGCAATCCTTTCTTGAAAGCATATTCTAATTAGGTGCACTATCTATATAGTAAGGATTTGTGGAAACTATTTGGATTTACCTGTACATCATCAGTTAAGCTGTGTGTACTATAAAGCTTTCTGAATTAGTCCATTCAACCAACGTGCCCCTCTACACCTATACCTAAATAATTCTACGTTATCAAATGATAGCTATATTAAAATTGTTATATTACAAGACTCATTTAAAAATACTTGTAAGCATTAATGCAAGCAACTTTAAAACTTAAACTGTCATTTGTCACCTCAAGCTACCGTTAACCTCATTAATAATTCCCGTAAGTGAACTCGAAATCACTAAAATTTAATGGGAATGGTTTGAGCATTGAAATAATACTTAAACTTATAGGTACTGGTAAATTTTTGAAATTACAGGAAATTGTCAGTGTAGGTCTCCAATTTCCTTACTTGCATTGTATATATATGGTTATCGGAATATTAAATTATTTTTTGTTTTGATGGACAATTAATAATTTCTGTTCTTATATGGCAAAAATTAAATTTTTTATGAGTAAACTATTTAATTCAAGGCTTACTACAAAGTAAATAATAGCTATCTTGTGGTTACATGAAATACACATCTTATGTGTACAATATTGTTCAATCATATACCCTAGGTTATACTTTGAAACCTGGCAAGCTTACCCATCGGCTTGTATTTAAGTAGATATATTTAAGTGTAACAGATAATTATTGCAAAGGGTTACAATAGAGATACAACAGGTACAATATCACTCTCGTAATGAAATTCATTGAAAAGTAGGAATTATTTTAATTGCAAGTGTAATTAGTAAGGAGAATGATAGAATACTACATTACATAGTTTACCTTTTCAGAAGAGTGGACCCATACTCTTAATTAAAATCAAACTTCAATTTGAACTTAAGGTAAATATTACATTCAAATGGGATTTCAGACTATTCCAACCTGATGACTTAGAAATAAAATTGAATAATTAAATATGCATCGGTATAGTAGCCTTATAATTTTAAAGACCTCCTAAAGAATGAGGAACACATTCACTGTTATTAATGTCAAGAGTTGAGATCCTAACTGTACTGGCAGACTGCGTAATATCAGGGATAAATGAGAACTTCCTTTTTATGTCGGTCAAATAATGTAAACCAGAATAGGTAAATGCCCTAAATGTTGCAGAGAGAACCAACAAAGTTCATGAGTAAAGAAAAGACGCGAATTTCTTATCCGAACGTGTTTGTGGTTTATTTATATGTACTCTACCACTCTGTGACCCTATATTTACCTACTCTGACAACCCAGTCATTAATTATAAACTATAACATTTGGTTTAGCTAAGAATGTTTCGTATATCATGTGTCGTTGCTTAACGGATACCAAAGCAGGTGGCATTAATTGTAATGACATTAATGATAAAACATTATTTTTTAACCCTTTAGATTTTAGATGCCTAGATAAATTGCGTAGTACCCAAGTGATATTTCTATTTCAGTTTGCCATTTATCTTAACTTTATTTATTCTTTCCACATGAATATTTCTTTTTTGCAAGAACTGTGCAAATATTGATTTCTATTAGTTTGTTGTCTCCCGGAAGCAATAATTTGGCACGATACATTACGCAATCACTTCTTTTAAGTACCTTTTTCTGTGAGCGCTGTCAGCATTACCACTTCTAATTTTTACTTTCTATACACAGCTTTATACTTCTTCTTACATTTTCAATATTTAAGCTGATCACTATATTTCCTACATTATAATCAGTAAAGTATTTTGGCAACTCCATTCTTAATTAAATAAACTTTTGTCAGCACTACTCAATTCATATGTTACTTCCTTGAACTGTTATCCTTATGACGGACTCACTTTACGTTTACCATATTACGAGACAGTTACTTTACATACAACGACATTGACATAGTACGCTACTTATAAACTATTTTGCTTATCACGGGCAACCGCTGCAGGTAATTCTTCAAATACATGGGGCATCAGGCATGTATTCTACACATGGACAGTGCATAAACATTATAATATTGCCTTTGACATAGCTGCATAAGAAATTACTAAATTGCATTGGGTGGGTATGTAAACGAAAAAACGAATAACTTTTCCGTCCTTTCAGGGTCGCACATGCCTTACTCTGCCAGTCTAGGTTATGACTGCCGTCCTCTCAACGACTGTGAAATCTATACTATGATGATATACGAAACATTTTTAGCTATTATTATGTACGGCCAAATAATGTGAGCTTGTCACAGTGTGTACTCCTTCATATGATTCCTTATAAATTATTACCAAAGCTCATTAATGGATTTCAAATACACGGTTTTCAATCCGGTTTACTTGTTGGCCGCATGTCTTCTTGAAATAACGCAACTGTTGAAAGTTTGTATGTTATTACAGCTACAAAATGATCATGCTTTTATTATTCAATAGCTGCTGTATGAAAACGCAATGTCTGTTTGTCTGTCTGCTAGTTAGTTAGTCCGTTGTAGTTAGGCCCCCTTTCAAAAATAGAAAATTTCTGCTCTATGACATCCGAATAAAATTTTTAAAAAACTCAAAAATTGACTTTAATTAAGGAATACTGGTGTTAAGATAAGTTTAGTGTTTTGTTTGTTCTGTTTCCGATGTTGTCTCAAATCCGTTTTGCAAATGGTTTATTTACCTTACTCTTACTAACATCCTGTGAGATCGAAATACAATTGAATGTCAAGTCAATGTAATTTCCTAGCGGCAATACAATTTAATGGTTGGATTGTACTTTAGCCTGCCTAATGTTTCACCTTGCTAGGAATAATTGCGGTGCATGTTCATTGGAAACGAAATATTGAAGTAAGCTTTCAATTTTAAATATTCATAATGCCAATGCTATCTAGAACGCTTTAGGGCTGTCCTTTTTGTCGGTCAGGTAATCGAAACCAGAACTCATTAATGCCTTAAATACTATGGAGAACTAATAATAAGCATGAAAATTTTGTTTTTGACTGACGATATGTATCCAGTCATTTTCTACCACATAATCTACCGCAAACATACATACCATTTGCAGTTATAGCACGTATCATTTAAAATAACAACAAAGGAGTGCTTGAACTGAAAGCTAAGTAGGCGTTACAAAACATTTGTTATGGCTTGGTTTAAATAACTGGACTTCTAGTAAATAAGAATTTAGCTAAAAAATCTTTTATACATACTATATTACACTCATAGTGAATATGTACCAGTTGTCTCTGTGTGGTACACACTTATATATTATACACAAATATTAGAGGACCTGCAGGTACCTGTAAGAACACCTGTTTCACCTAACATTATTGGAAAATTTAGGAGAATCAAATAGTACACAGTCGTACCAGTATGTTAAGTAGCTCAACTTTAGTCGCTACATTCGAAAACGCAAAAGCTTCGCTTCATTTTGTACTTGGAAAGACTTCTCCTGAAAATTTCCCGATTCGTAAAAATAGTTTACAATGGATTGGGTGGTACATTAATATTACAAACTTCTTTGGCAGTATGCCTATTTACATGGATAATTCAACGACAACTTTTGAAATTTCCAATTCAAAAGCAATTGTCATGTACATCTTCATTAATATAATATTTTTCTTCTATGAATTATTTTTGGTAACTGTTGAATTGTTTAACCCGAATCCTGACATGTTTGGATTTATATTTATTCTCCTCTATATGATCGCCCATTCCTTATGTGTAGTTACACTTTGGAACATTAAATTAAAGAAAGAAGAGCTGACTTTTGCTTTAAACTGTTTGAACAAGGAAATAAATTCTTTGGCAAAGGGACGTAAGTTTGAAATACTTCCTTATTTAATATTAATTTTACTTATTTATTTGAAAAACGAATTTCCGGATGTAAGAAATAAAAGTCTATTTTTGCTGTACTTTGTAGCCAACAACGTTTATATTGACTCAAAATCCGATGGGCTAGAAATTTTTGTGTCTAAATGGTTGACCTTTGGTGTAATTTCGTCAACTTTTGTGGATTGGATGATTACCGCGTTTGCTTTTCCAGGAAAGCATTGCATGGCCGAAACATTGTTTCCGGACAAGAGCAATAACTTTACGGAAAGAAACTTCATGAGAGTTTTTCAAGTATTGTGCGGAATAATACCGTGTACTTCCATTCTGGTTGTAATTACATACATTCTAATCTACATTTTAAAAGACTCTTCCTTTCATTTTGATCTATTAAGGTAAGAATTAAATTCTAAGACTAAAATTTATGTTCACACTGAAAAATTATGCTTTACAAACTGTAATTTTATAACCGAAGATCTAATTATTGCGTAGAAGAAGGTCTACAAAAGAAAAATATTTCTACTTTCTAGTGTCTTAAATAACACAATTATCTCGGAAAGATACATTGGTATACCTAATTCACATTTTTGCAAAAACTTGCCATTTTGAGAAAGTGTACTACAGCCTTTCAATCATAACAACTGCAACTACATGATTAATTTGAATCAATCCATATTTAGTTTTATTTTGTGAGCTATGCTATAAATACTAATCACTAAAGCATGAGTTAATTTTACGAAAACAACACTGTGTTTTTATATTTTGCAGGATAAAGGATGTGGAATTTGAAGAGCGAATGTCAGCTTACAACAAACTAAGGATAATGAATGTTGTATTCAATGACAGTTTTACGAAAATATTTTTTCCGTACTTTATTAGTGCATTAGCATCCCTAGGAATGCTGGGTATATTTTGTTCCATGAGACGTCATGACGGTGTTATTACATATACAATGTACATGTCTTTAGCTTTTGGATGCTTCATTCCTATGACAGTTGTGTTAATTGGCTTGGCAAAATGTTGGGAAAGATCTTCTCAAACTCTTGACAAAATATCACATGATGTAGCACTGCAAAACATGAAATACAAAAGGAATATTTTGAAAGCTACAAGATCCTATGGCATAGCCATAGGTCCTATTGTGGCAGTTAGATATGAACGCATATTTGACTTTTACGATGGCATTGTGAATTACTTAATGACTATGCTATTCACATTTAACTGAATTATTCTTTTATGGGAATGCCAGTTCTGTCCGTCTGTCCTTCTGTCTGAGCAATAACTCTCAAACGTTTGAGATAACGCATTAGAATAAAAACATCTCAGATAATGTGGAGTCAGAATAACTTTTTCAGTATGTCTACTGCATATTGCAATATTGCCTAAGGTTGTTTCCTGGTTTATTGGTATTTTTAATTATTGAGCTTTTCGGCCTCAATAATTCAGAATTATTGAGGCCGAAAAGCTCAAAGAATTATTAATTCTTTCAATTAACAGGTTCGAACAGTCAGGCTTGAAAACAAATCGTAGAACCTTTGGCATTTGCAAAAAGGTATTATTGACATATTATTCTTATTGAATAGTATTAGTAAAGGGGACATTTTGAAACTTGCGATAAGATTGGTTTACAAAGCTTTAATTTAATTAATTGTAGCAAGTATAATTTCAATGGATTCCTGACGGACAAAATTTTCTCCTTTGATGTGGATATTGTAATATTACCTCAGCAGCTTATTATAATGTAATGCAAATGACAATCAAATGGGAAAAGATAATTCAATACAAACATTTACATTCAGTTATATGCTTTGTATGAAAATGCAATGGTAATATGATACATGATTTGTTGCTTTACTCCTGTCCTGTCTACTACTGCATAATTATCGATTACAGTGGTAATGTGCATTGTGATTTTTTATTCGTTAGTCCTCTCGATGATGCATATTTGTGCTACAAGGAATCTCCGAGAAATGACAAGGATTAGTAGGTATGGTAAGTTGTATGTGAATTGAACAAGTGGAATGACTTCGGTTTAGTCCTTGTTATTGCAAACAAAATCTACCCACACGGACAATCTAATTGTATTCCCCACACTCTTATTTACTTTATGAATTTTACTTTTAGTTCAAGATACTTCGAAATGCGTCACTCTGTACTCATCGCCATTTCATTTTCCTGTTGAATAATTACTTTACAATTTTTGTTCTGTGTAAATGCAGTCTTTACTACATGGTAATTCTCAAGATAGTAACCAATTAAATTGTAAATCCATTCTACCTACCAAAAGGACCTAAACCTGCTTCAGAAAGTGTGGTGTTTATTGTCTGCCTTGGTTGGGCGATTTCATGGAATGGGATTTTCAAGTGAACGCCGTGGAATATACATAATGTGTGCCAATAAGCGTTTTTTCATTCATGCCACTAATGACATTTCATGTCAAAATCAAAATTTTCCACCTCATACTATGCAAAAGTGAATGCAAACTTTCACTATTACATTATCGCACTTTAATTTTTTTTACAGAACGGCTTAGTGAAAGTACGGTACAGCACATTCCATTTGGAGTGTACTGTACGATTCCTTAATAACCACAAATATCATTTTAATAGTATATTGACAAATGTTTATGTATTTAGCTTTATTGTAGTGTTCTCAATTTTAGTATTTAAGTGTTATTCAGTTAATATGTACTTTTAAGAAGCATTGACAGAAGATATAATTTACTTTTCACACGTATCTGGCATGCAATAACGCAATTCCTAATTTTGTGAACATGAAAAGGTGATTGGGGTATACAATAATGTACACATGTTCAAAACGTGCATGGCTATAATCTATATAATTGAAGCAGTACTTGTTACGCAAGACATTTCTCATTGTAAACATTCCTGTACTTGAATGAAACAAACTCTAAATATTTGATTAAAGAAATATCCATCAATCCAGTTTAACAAATCCGTAATTGTATTCATTCATTTCAGTAAATGTTATACTAATTTAGTATAGCGTTAATAAGCCTTCGCAATCATTGTGCTAAGGAAAGAAGCGGAAGCTTTCATTAATTCTTAAAAATGAAATATCCAAAATATACTAAATAAAGTTGAACAAATTCTGCTGCCGTAAGCTCAGCAACAGCTTTTGTCAGGAATCGGACAGCCGGACAGATAGACTGGTCTGTTTCTTTCTATAAAGAAGGCTTGGGCTTATTAATAGTAAGATTATAATGTACACTGCATAGATACTTTAAGGAAATTCAGCTCAATTCCATTATTGAATTGAGAATTCATATTACTGGATTCAAAAGCACTATTATACTTGTTGGCTTGAACTTAATTTGGATCACAAAGCGAAATAAGTATTTTATATAACTGTCATAATACAATAGTCCACGGGATACTTGTTACTTGGTATTTGGAATGCGCAACTGATTGCATATTATGAAGAGTATTTTATGAGGTTCAAGAACGTCAGTATTGATGTCAGTGTTGATGTAGTAATGAAAACTGCAGTGTTAGATGCGTTTTACAAGAGAAACCATGCCTGGAGCACTAATTTTCTACCTTTTTACAAATATGTTTTTGCCTGTTACGTCTAATGTGCTTGAAAGAGCCGTGACTGAAAAGTATTTTTTTGGGGAGCAAAATTCAGTGATATTAGTGAATGAACAAAATTGCTTATTTTCGCAAGGATTTTCCTGGGATATATTTTCTTTGAATATTGTCCCATTTTATTACTACACGAAAATGGAAAAGATGCTTCCCCGGGATCTCTCCAGAAGAATTTATACTTACAACTTGCGCTCAACCCGTTTTGCTTCTAATCACGCAAAAATAATGATTTGGCTCAAAGATACAACTATTTTTCCAATTCTTTCAAATTACACTTTAGTAGTGGGTAAGCCGAAATTCGACTTGTACATTTTTCTCTCCGAAAATTCTTCTGTGCTTCGGAATTTATTCAAATTGGAATCAGTTCAAAAAGTGCGATACAAATTAGGAATTGCTTCGCCAGAACCTGCAGAGGAAAATTATCATTCTTCAGCAATGGAATATACTTACGAAGTTTTTCAAGATCCTGAAATTTATTCCTCAGGTGAAATGTTTATTACTACAGAACTTCCAACATTTAATGCAGAACAAATGAACTTAAACGGAAGGAGACTAAAAGTGTCCGCAAATACATTACGACCTTTTATAATGTATTACAACAAGTCAGCAATCACAGGGGGAACTCATTACGGGATGTTGAATTACTCATCTGTGAATTATAATTTCACTCTTGATTGGGATATTGATCCTGGTCGGGGGAGTGGAAAGAAACTTGAAAACGGAACCACAATTGGAATGCTTGGAGATGTTTTAGAAAGAGGTTACGACATTTCCTTTATTTCTCGGTTGGCCAAAGGTCAAGTTGGTGTGATTGACTTAACAGATTTCAGTTCTGTGGACACATTAATATTTCTTACGAGAATTCCTCAAGTTCATTTGCAATGGACTGCATTAATACATGTTTTCACACCGATCACCTGGGCCATTATCTTCGTTTTGTTTGTCGCAATTCTCCCAGTGTATTTTCTCATGCTCAAATTCGAAATGAAAATAGAAAATAGTCATGGAAGTTCCCGTTACACATTTTTCAAAGCATTTCTCATTCCCTATGGAATTGCTATGTCCCAAAGTGTCGATTCGTATATTCCAACAAGAACTTATTTACTCACAGCTCTCTGGATGATTTTTACAGTCAATATTTCTATTGGCTACAATTCTAATTTAAGTTCGTACCTTTCAACACAAACACCAGAACCCATACCAACATCTTTCCAAGAATTGTCCACTAGACTGGACTATAACATTACATTCAATTATCTAAGCAATGGAGCTTGTGAATGTTACCATTTTTTCGAATGTAGTAGAAATCCTATGGTCATTTCAATCAAAAATCGTTTTATGCCAAATTTGGAACCAGACACTGCCAAATGTGTTTTAAAAGCAATGGATGATGATTCCTTTTGTATTGGCTGGGCTTCTGTCACTCAACAAGCTGTTGCAAGAAATGCCACTTTATACGAACAACTCGACATTGTAAAAATGTCCAAACCTGTTTACACTTCCTTTAATAGTATCGGATTCCAAAGAAACTCTATTTTTACAGAATCCTTTAACAGATTCTTTAGAATGTTTCGGGATATGGGAATCGTAAACAAATTAAAGGAAGATGCTGTGGCTCAAGACACTTTAATTGGCAAAGCCTGGATAAATAACCAAAAAGACTCTCCAGTTTATTTAGCAATGAGACAAATCGCCATTGATAAATTCACCTTGGTCAGACCATTTCAATTGAAAAATGTTTATTTCAGTTTCATTACCTTAACTTTGGGTATCGGAGTTGCTATCCTCTCGTTCTTTATCGAAAAAATTACGTACGACAGCAGAAGAGAACAAGACTGGGTCAATCAAATACAAGCTTCTTCTGTGTATCATGGATTTCCTTAATTTAATTTTTATTTTCTCATGGATTTTAATTTTCTTATATTCTTATCATAATTAATGTAGTATTTCCTTATCCTTCTCTATTATCCTTCGCTGACGTTGGATAATAGATTCTTTTTAATTTTATCGCAATAGAATTGTTTTATAACAATCAGACCCCAAATGTTTTCTTATTTTCTATTGGATAATAATATTTTTCAGATGTTTAAATAAACCTGGTTATGATATAAAATACTTTTTATGTTATAGTTATGAAATCTCCCATCGATTTTAGGGAGCTATTAAGTCATTGAACTTTGTTATATATAGCATGGCATAGTTTAAACTGACTGTTAATATTGGGAAAGCACAAATACAAACCATACATTACATCCGCCTTAAACCGCTTAATTGTCGTAAATATCTAGTTTGCTTCCTTCAGCTGAAAACTGCATACAAAATTATAAAGCATTGATCACAATAAAGAATCTTAGCAGGGCAGAAATATTTTACATTTACACTGGCAAGGAATAAATTATTCCGTATTATATTCATGCAAGGTAGTAATCAAAGCAAATAAAAATTTAGAGCAGTGTAATGTGTACAGTATTTAAAATTTTGTTGCTATTATTTTGTTTCGACTATGTCATTACTGTGAACAGCAGAAGAATACATGGTTACCTGCCATTATCGTTCAGGCGACCAATACGGCCGAAGTAAGTTAATTGAGTTATATAATTTATTAATAATTACCATTAATAATACTAGTAGAAAGTTGTACCTTGTACCAGCAATTATTTTTTAAATATCTATCCTAATTTGAATCAGTGATACATGTCTATTGTAAATTCTGATTTCTTATTTATTCTTGTAATTTTCCATGAAGCAGAGAGAAAGATGCGAACGTCAAATTTCTTATGGTGGCTTTACGGTCACGTATACTCAAAAGTGCAACTGGCTGTCAGAAAAATTGTACGAAGCAGCCAAGTGCTGGATGAAAATATATTAACATCTGGATAGAGAATTACTAGTGAATTCAATCGAAGATATAGTCCATTTATTTTAACATAACATTTTGTACACTAGACATTAAAAGCTATGCTGCTGTCAAAAATGCTTAAGAGAAAACAACCATGCAATGAACTTGTGCACTGTAAGGAATAGTATTGAGGCTGTTTTGTACAGTTGTTTTTACGTTTTAATGGTTTTCCATATAGTATTGTTTTGGAGTTGGTATGTGCTATTGAACTGTATATGTGGATCGCAGTTGTTCTCAGTATTTTTTAAGGTCATACAAGTTATTGGATAACGTGAGTTAATTGCTAAATCGATGCCGATGTAATTGTGTTCCTACAAAAATAATTAAACGTTTGACAACAATGTTGAAATTCTCCTTTGTTTTTGATTATTTCTTATCTTTGATAGAATGTCATTTCTATAGGTCGAAGCAATTCAGAATTCAGATCGCATCTGTCAGTCCTTCAGCCCAGTACGTTGTGTCCGGACGTTACGGTCAAAGTCAAAATTTGTCGAAATTTATAAGTAGGACTTGCAGGTCAAAAAATACACCCCGGTCAAACGACAATTTTGGTCAATTTTATTAATCAGAAAGTATAATCAAATAAGACATAAAGTCAGATCAATATATAATCTTTTTGTTTTAAATTATTTAAGTAGTTAATGGTTGCGTTGTTTTTTGACATAAATAAGCCATTGCTTTCAAGAAGTGCATTCTGTTTTTGTTGTAATAGTTGGTCACGTGGTTGAATATTCTGTCTGATGTGAAGGTTTCTTTTCATGTAACGAATGACGAATGTTCATAAGGCCAACAAAAGGATTACAGAAGTTCTGAATTTTTGTTGCATTTCTATATAGATAATTCTTTAGGAGGAACACCAATATTATCTTTAACCTAATGGGACTTTTCCTAAAAGTATTTGACCGATATGTTCATTTTTGACCAAAATGGCTTTGACAGTAATGTCCGGTGTGACATAAATAAAGCATTAAATACCAAACTCTTAATGCGGCATGTATTTATTTGCTGCATGCAGGAAATGCTGTAAATGCCCTAAATTACTTAAGACCAATCAAAGTTCACCATAATATTTCTGAAATGTTCATGTGTTATTGTAATATTTAAGCAATATTTCGTTGTGATTTAAATGTGTTCCAGCTTCAAGTAATATTAGCAATACTTGTAGCAATTAGTAATAATAGTTTAACCAGACAGTGCTCTGACCAGCATGCGGAAAGTATTAAGTTCTCGAACGCGGAAAACTTGCAGACATATATTTGTTGTTGAATGTTTGTGTAGGTACAGTATTGTAATTAAGTTACGCGAAGTTAAGAAATCCATTGGATTGTACTATTGGCTGTTATTGGCGTAATGTGTGCAAATACATGCAACTCCAAAGCTAAATAAAGTCTTGTTCAAAGACATTCATTAGGGCACTTCTAACATTGAGTTAAAGTTAAGCGGACAAGTAGATCATCCTCCAAGTTATATCTTTTATGTTATCATCACTTTGTTTTACTGCATTTAAGGCATGCAGCCTCAAAATATCATTTCCGACATGCCGATTCTACATTTTGGCCTGTATACGTCAGACGTCAACCATGTTAAACTCATTAATTGTATTTTACAGCTACAGCTAAAATGTATCTGTAATTTTCATCAGGAAATAATTTGATGCTCGGGAATTATTTAACAGTTTTTTGAAAAATTTTGAAATAAAAACGAAAACGTTGTTCCAAAATATGTGGTAGCCGTAAAGGATTGTCAAAAAGTAATTGCTACACTTCCCTAGTTACATATAGGTACTTGTTATTATACCGTTTATTACTTCGCCTGTAATAAACATGTATAGAAATAAGGAAATGGCTATACTATAGTAGGAAAACGCAGTATTAATTGTAGCAAAACGAATATTCGTATGGTTATGTAACGCTAGGTAATTACGGTAGGGAAAATATAATATTACTGCGATATATTGATGATACTTATATGGAAGAATGAGCATTTTTATTTGTGGAAAGTAAGCTATGTCAAATACAAGCTTTATCAAACTTCTGGAAAAAATGTTACATGCATGTGCCTTTGATTCGAACTGTATAGGTATATCTCAATGTGATTGGCATTCACACTATTTCTATTCACGGTTTAAAGTATACATGAAGTTTTTGTTGATTGACTGGTACAATGCTTGTGTAGTAATATTTATCATTATATCGGTGACTCAATTTTACCTTTTAATTAAAACGTTAATATTATAAAACAATTGAATTATTTAAATACTGGAGTGAAATACAATACGTTCTTTTAACAGGTTGATGTAGTCAATTTAGTTCGAAACGTCTTTGCTGTACTTTGTAATCCCCGTATTTGGGCTTTTCTAGTGGCCATTATTAGAATGAAATATAATGTTGCGTTTCTCATTGATTAATCCATATTTGCATGTATTTGCCATACGTATATATTGAATTATATCGCTGCAATTGAACAAAAATGTAAATTAAGTTAGGCGTATATTCCCTGCCGAGCTATCACTTCCAGCTGTCAAAATTAAATGCAATCCTATCAATCGACAGTTAAGCTACATGGTTTTATGTATTATATATTTCCGATTACATTCCTATGGTAAGTGGATATGGTATTGTGGCCTTCAGGACAGGAAAGTACAAAGGCAATCTTAATAATAAATTATAATCATTTGCGTTTTGGTTTTATTAGGTTCCCGTGAACAATGCAAGAAAATGCAGTTAGGAATTAAAAATAAGAGCTCAAAATATTACGTATTATATATTGAATTTTCTTAAAATCAATACCCCAAAAATTAGGCTTTAATACTTCAAAAAATAATTCATAACCAAAATTTCAGGCTTTCTGCGCAGTGCTGCATTTAACAATTTTAACATAATTTTTGGAAATGGGTTCCTTCTTTCAAGAAATTGATCAAAGAATTTGGTCGATATTATCCCTAATGGGGACTTGTAGAAGGAGAATCGTGAAATACAAACTTAAATATATTGTAGTTGACTCACGAGGATTTCGTCTTCTCACTTTTTACTTTTGGCAGATTAACAGTATTATAAAACTGTTATTCTTATTCCTGCAGTTTCTTGGCATATTTTCTGAAATTGACTATTCAGGAAAAATTGAGTTGCTTACATGGATCCTGGCATCGACGCTAATTTCCTACGTTAATTTAATATTTGGCAAATATTTTCCAGCATTCGAAGTAATTTGCAGTTTTCTAAACACCCAAAGCAAATTACACCACAATATTTGTGTAGATGAAAACCGTTGTAATAGTCGTCTCCGTTGGAAGTTATTTTGTACATGCGGACCACTTTCGTAAGAGCAAGATACCGAAATTTCGTAGAATTTAAAATTTAGCAAACGTTTTATACAGTCATAATGTAATTCATTTGGTTGATTTTTAATTAAGTTTTCTGTCGTTATAGGTGTATCCTGCTTTTCAATCTTTTACTTTGCTACTACGGATACTGGAATAATCCAAAACACTATACTTACATATATTCCTTGTTTTCCGCAGAAGACCCCAACTGGTATTTTGTTTTATCTATTATGGAGGTTATTTACTACACACATATTATAGCGGTCAACTGGATTATTATTTATACTGCAATTTCTTTAAGTCTTGGCCTCTCTAACTGCTTGAATGATCTGGAACTGTGGATATGTACAATAAATGGAAAAAATCCATCAGAAGTTATCTCTAATTTGGAGGAGAATATTTCTCACCATTCTTCTAATGATATAATATTGGCTACTACATATTTAAAGGAATTTATCCTCTTGATTAATCAAATTAATGATGTTCTTGCAAATTTAATTTGGTATTATAAATTAGATTTGCTACTGGTTATTTGTTGTGACACTTACTATTGCTTTCAAATTTTACGTTCCAGTGACGTAGATTTCACAGCTATTGCATTTCTGCTAGAAGATCTTAGCTGCTGCCTATTTGCAATTGTTCTCATAGTCAACTGCCTTAGCACAGTAAAACCTGCCTTTGAAAAGTGTATCAACAGACTAAATAAAAAGTTACCTGATACACATAAAGACCAAAAACTATATAAACTAAATGTGAAATGCTTAAGGATTTCTGGTTTGAAGCTAGCTACACAAACTGTTGGAAAAGAGGCAGTTGGAGGTTGCATTATGAATGTCTTGGACAAAATTGTATGCATGGCTCTATGGTAGCTCAGAATTTCTTAGTGTCATGTCATGATATACAAAATTTGAAAATTCTGCCCTAATAAATAAATATTGGATTTACTATCGAAGTATCATCAGAAGAATGTAATTCTTCGAGTTACTTTAAAGGATGTTAAAATTTTGGTGCACGATTTTTATAAACATACTAAAATGAATATTGACTTAATTGATATAGCATTATGGATAATAAAAATCCATTGACTAGAAAATGTGCAAATAAAATAAATATTCCTACATTAAATGTGTCCATAAAAGTGAGAAATATATTTACTGAATCGCTCCCAGTGAAGAAAACTAGGAAAACACGTATTTTATCTGGGTGAGTGGAATTGCATTTCCTTTCGCACACAATTGGTAATAATCTGTTTGGGTGGTTTGCTCTTTAATTGGGTATCATTAGACCAATTTATAGCAGACAAACAAATGACTTCTACAAGCAATTTGTGAGTTGTCTGGTACTCATGTCAAATTAAAATTTAATTGAGTTCTAGACAAAATTGAGCCATAGTACGTTCAAAAATGAATTACTACTTTAAAGTAATTAATAGGATGGTTAGTTTCGTTTGAATGATTAATTAAAGCATGCAATAAAGTAAAAGTCTACTTTCAAGCAAAATTTGGTAAGAATAAATTCTTCCAAACGTCTAAATGACGTGATTTACAATTTAAAAAAATCTAATGGTATTTTCTAATGTTGTTATTGTTGTCCCTCGATGAGGGGGGATGACTTTGAAATACACTTGGAAGCTCGCTCGGTATACTTTTGCTACCAACAACTAATTAAACCACGACATGATAATTACCGTTGCATACACGAATGTTGTGCTCAAATTGCAGTGTAAATTAAGAGTTATTCTACATTGCAATTTGGCTCCGGTGAAATTCTGTATTATTTCAATGGACAGCTAGGAAAAGTATTAAGGCTGTGTATGTCTATACTTTCTGTCTACGATGCTAAACGATTTAAAGGTAAATAATCAAGGACAATAAAAGGAGGATTTCATTTAGTTAATACCAATGTTTTAACTAATACAATAGCAATACTACGTTAACTAATTCCAATGTTTTTACCTGATGTTAATGTTTACACAGTGTGTGTTGCAGATGTCTCAACAAGAGGAAAATTTTGTTTTCCATGAACTATGAAACGGCTCCTTAATGGCGTACTTCAAAGCAATCAGAGATCCCTTCTGTGTTACCAGCACTCGCTGTTGTTTTTGTTGTTCCTTTAATATGCTAAAGCATACATCATTGGAAAGCCAATTTGAGGAAGGAGACGTTGTAAACATTACCAGCAATTTATTTAAGGTGCCGAACTATAATAGCTTTCTGCAATTTTTCGGGTTTTCCAAAAAGGAAAGAAAGGGGGGAAGACTAGAAACCCGAGCAAACTGCAAACAAAATAATATTCTACATGGCAGTAAAAGTGCACTTGGATGTTCTCCAGTTTTTGACTTATTGATGGTTTAATGACTAATTTCAACTCGTGTGGAGTTTAGGTATTAACTTCTAAATTAATCAGCCTCAGTTACCACAGACCACAGCTGAAATGAAATAGTTAGACAATGGTTTACTTTCCCTTACAGATATTTAGAAATTGGCACCGGAATTACAAACTCCTGTACATTTTATAACTTTGTGTAATGAATTTGCTAAAATTTAGTCGGATGCATGTCTATGTCATAACGATGAGATTTATGTTTTACCAAATCTACATTCCTACTGTTATTAAGTAATTACCAACACTATCGGACAGGCTATCACAACAATTGACATTTTAATTTTAATAATGGCAATTACTTTTGATCATTTGAAATCATTTCTCCTTTAAATACATTGCTTTTCGTATTTGCCATGTCCAGACAGGAAACTTTAAGAAATTTGTGTTTCTATATAATAGTAGTTTAATTAAGGCGAAATCAAATGGCCGAAAGGAATTTCTTCTGGCTGTATAAAAGCTTGCTATAAATACTACTTCGTGAGTAGTGTAAAAGAGGAACACATTTTCCCTTTATTGTTTCTTCTGTCAGCGAAGATTTATTCTAAAAAATTATACAAAGAATTATAAAATTAGAAAGAAATATATTCTTGTTCAGGGGCTCATTATTGTTAAACGACAGAAGTATTTTATAGGTTTTCAAAACTGTATTTTTCGATTACCACCACAGAATATTTTTCCATCTTTAACTTACCAAAATGTTCAACAACTAGAGTTGTATGCTATTTCGAAAACTTAAGGGCCTCGTTTAATATCTTTTACGTAGAAATATGAAGACACATCATTTTTCGATACGTAAAAGTAGTTTACAGTGGATTGGCTGGTACATTAATATTACTAACTTCTTTGGAAGTATGCCTATTTACATGGACAATTCAACGACAAATTTTGAAATTTCCAATTCAAAAGCAATTGTGATGTACATCTTCGTTAATATAATATTTTTCTTTTACGAATTTTTTTTGGTAATTGTTGAATTGCTGAATCCGAATCCTGACATGTTTGGATTTATATTTCTGCTCCTCTATATGATCGCTCATTCCCTATGCGCGGTCACACTTTGGAACATTCAAGTAAGGAAAGAAGAGCTGACTTTTGCCTTAAATTGCTTAAATAGGGACGTAATAAATGGGCGTAAGTGGAACATAATTCTTAATTAAAATTGATTTTATAAACAAATGAAAGATTTAAGCAACATCTTTGGTGACTGTTGATTTTTGTCATTTCTCAGGTTATATAAATACTGATGCACAACCCGTTTTTGAAACTTTCGTTTCTAAGTGGCTGACCTTTGCTGTAATTTCTTCAACTTTTGTGGATTGGATGATCACCGCGTTTGCTTTTCCCGGAAAACATTGCGTGGCGGATACAATGTTTCCAGATAAGAGTAATAACACCGCTGAAAGAAATTTTATGCGTGTTTTTCAACTGTTGTGCGGAATAATACCTTGCACTTCAATTCTTGTTGTTATTACATACATTCTAATCTACATTTTAAAAGACTCTTCCTTTCATGTTGATCTTTTAAGGTAAGAATTAAATTCGAAGACTAAAATTTACGATCGTACTGAAAGATTATGCTTTACCAACGGTACTTATGAAAACGAAGATTAGTTATTCTTTAGAAAAAGTTCTACAAAAACCAATTTCGTCCTAAATTCTATTGTGGAGGTATAAGTAATCAAAAAATCATAATTAAGTTAATTTTACCTTAACCAACTTTTGTTCTTATATTTTGCAGGATAAAAGAAGGGGAATTCGAAAAGCGAGTGTCAGCTTACACCAAACTAAGAATATTGAATATTGTATTCAATGATAGTTTCACAAAAATATTTTTTCCGTGTTATATTGGTGCTTTAGCTTCCCTTGGAATGTTGGGTATATTTTGTTCGTTGAAACCTCAAGAAAGTGTCATTACGCATACAATGTATGTGTCTTTATCTTTTGCATGTTTCATTCCTATGACAATTGTGTTAATAGGATTAGCTAAATGCTGGGAAAGATCTTCTCAAACTCTAGGTAACATATCACTTAATGTACCACTGCAGAACATTAAGTACAGAAGGCATATTTTGAAAGCTACTATATCCTACGGCATTGCTATAGGTCCAATTAAGGCAGTTAAATATGAACGCGTATTTGACTTTTACGACGGCATTGTGAATTACATAATAACAATGCTTTTTACATTTTAATTACATGTGCATCAATAGTATACGTATGTAAATAATGCTTGCTTTAATAGGGTTTTGAAAATAAAACTTTTCTTATGCAAAATTAGTTATGATAACTAGGTAGAATTTAATCACCTATCTCAAATTAAAGAGCAAAATTGAATTTAAAATACATTGGAATCTAAATTACATTTATTTTACTCTTTACTTATTCACATTTCTTATTAACAAAGATCATATTAGCTCTCCCTGTACTACTTATTGTAGTAAGCTTTTGGAAAGATTTTGGTAAGATTATTGTCGCAAGATTTTGGGTACCGGAATTGTACATATATGCAACTTAATCGACCCGCAGCCGATCCGGGGTATTATTGAGCATTTGGCAATACAACACTACAGCACGGGAATACAACTACTCTACAAATTGACATGGGTTAAAGAAATGTTTTCATACTATACATTGTCTAGACTAGAGGTAAAACATGCAGCCAATTGTGAAATCCGTGGTAGCTGACTTTTTCTCAGAAAGTTCAAGCAAGGTACTCTATTAAACACATATGAGTGGAACATAGTGTAGTACATGGAAAAGTACTTTTATTTAATGAAAGCATATAATGATGCAAAACCGTTTTCCCTACCGTAAATTCAAGAAATATTGATAATGGGATTAAAACATTAACATTTCATGATAAAAATTTGGAAAAACCTACATTCCAAAAGTTATTATTGAATTTCACAGTATTCAAATTAACTACCTATTTCTCCTTTGCAATCGATTTGAAAAGAATTAATACTTACAATTTATAGCATTTACTGCATAATTGCATTAGTATGGAATAAAAAACTTCAGATTTTCTGCTCCAAAGGAATTTGGCTGAGACTTCGATATTTTCGGAAATTGATTTTTAATAGTTTCATGGTCGTATTTTTAAAGCATTCTTAATTTTCATTCGCCTATATCGGACTATAAAGAATAAGTCTGCCATTGAGACTTCTGTTCTACAGAAACTACTAAAATGTTATTTAGTGTATATGCTTTTAATATTTTTACCGAGATTCGGTGAGGTATTTGAATAATTCAGCAGTAGATTCGAAAATAAGCAAGGATTTCCTTTTCAACTTTCAACGGGACGTGACTGAACCTAAGGTAGTAATAGATGCTTTGTATTTGCGTTTGAGGCAAAAAAGCTTGAGGAATGCTTAGAAAATTTCCAATCGTCTTATGGCCTCACACACGCAAACTTAAGGGAAAAACAGTAGTAAAATGTTTAGTGGATTTGGATTTACATTTATTCTTCTCTATATGATCGCCCATTCCTTATGCGCGGTTACACTTTGGAACATTCAATTAAAGACTAAAGAAAGAAGAACTTTTGCTTTAAATTGCTTAAATAGAGACGTACTAAAGGGGAGTTAGTTTAAAATAATTCATCATTATAATTGATTTTATAGACAAATGAAAGCTTTAAGCAACATTTTTGGTGACGACTTGTCAATTTTTGCTGTCATTTTTGCAGGTAACATGTTTATGGATAGATGCACAACCCGTTCTTGAAATTTTCGTTTCCAAGTGGCCGACCTTTGCTGTAATTTGCTCAACTTTTGCGGATTGAATGATTACTGTAATTACTGTTTTGCTATTCCAGGAAAACATTACATGGCGGATACAATATTTCCAGATAAGAGTGGTAACTCCGTTGAAAGAAATTTTATGCGTGTTTTCCAAATGTTGTGCGGAATAATACCTTGTACTTCAATCCTTGTTATGTTGTAATTACAAACATTCTAATCTACATTTTAAAAGTTTCTTCCTTCCCTTTGATCTACTAAGGCAAAAACTACATTCAAGACTAAAATATTTATGGGCAATGCAATGCTTTCTGCATTATTTTTTAATTACATTATGTGTATCAATATCATACGTAAGTAAATATATGCCTGCTTATAGGAGTTTGAAAATAAAACTTTTCCTATGCAAAGTTAGATCTAGAATTTAACCACTTATTTTGTATTAAAATAGCAAAATTGAATTAAAAATACATTGAAATCTGAATCACATTTATTTTACCTTTTATTTATTCACATTTCCTTATTATAAAAATCGTATTCGCTCTCCCTGTACTATTTGTTATACCATATGTAATTCACATACAGGAATTGAACGCATATTATATGCGGCCTAATGGACCAGCAGCCGATCCCGGGTATTATTGAGCATGGGAATACAACTACTCCACAAAGTGACATGCCTTGTGAAAATATCCTTCCCCAAGGATTAGGAAATGTTTGATATCCTCAATATACCCGTTCTACACATTACCTAAAGGTCAAAGTAGTTATAGCAACCGTCGCTCTTAAAAGGTACTCTCGTCCGAGAATATTAAAAATAAAAATTCAACTTTTTCCATTTTGGGGAGACACAGTTTCAACATGGGGAAGCAGTCTGTATGGAAACACAGGGTTGGGTCCAAAATGGCCGATTTGTACCCAGAAAGAAAAAACTTGAATTTTTATTTTTAATATTCTCGGACGAGAGTACCTTTTAAGAGCGACCGTTGCTATAACTACTTTGCCTAAAGGTAAAACGTGCGGCCAAGCAATTGTGAAATCCGTTGTAGTTCTCAGACATCACAAGATACTCTATTAAACACAAATAATAATATAGTAACGTAGTACATGGAAAAGTACTTTTATTTAATAGAAGCATAATATGTTGTAAAACCGTATACATTCCACATACAACTATTGAATTTCACAGTTTTTGTATTAACTACCTCTTTCTCCTTAGCATTCGATTTTTTCAATTAAAATTTATGCGAAAATATTTGCACTTTGAAAATTTTTGCTTATTATTTGGAGTGCAATACTTTTTATAACTTAAATTTTCCAAAAATATACTAAAGCGGAAAAACCAGCAAGAAATAGTTACAATTTATAGCATTTACTGCATTATTGCATCAGCATGGATAAAACTCCTTATTTTCTAAAGGATTGTGGCTGAGAGTTTGATATGGAAATTTTTTAGACGTTTTTAATTTTCATTCGTCCATCGGACTAAAGAATAAAAGTCTGCCAACTGAGACTTCTGTTCAACAGAAAGTAAGAGGTATTAGTGAAGGCCGTTATTTAATCCATCCAAATACAAAAACCTTTAAAGCAATTCTTAAGCAATCACATCCGTTTGAAAGTTGAAAAGCAAATCCATGTTTTGTTACTTCTACTGTTAAATTATTCAAGTTCCTCGCGGACACTGCAAAAATCTTAAAAGCGTATTCACTAAAGGCTAATATTTAATTTTTCCATGCAAATTAATGGAATCAGCAGGAAAGAGAAAGTCTACGTACTTGTGAAAGTCGCAGGCGGGAATTATGTGGACTAATGAAAATAGCAGTGCTGATTATGACATAATTTATGTATTGACAATTTCCTGCTGAATTAAATAATTTTTCTCTTATTTCCATTAGTCCACATAATTCCCGCCTGCGACTTTCACAAGTACGTAGACTTTCTCTTTCCTGCTGATTCCATTAATTTGCATGGAAAAATTAAATATTAGCCTTTAGTGAATACGCTTTTAAGATTTTTGCAAAGTGTCCACGAGGCACTTGAATAATTTAACAGTAGAAGTAACAAAACATGGATTTGCTTTTCAACTTTCAACCCGATGTGATTGCTAAAGAATTGCTATAACACCTTTGTATTTGCGTATTGGGAAAAAAGTAGAAATGCTTAGAGAAATACTCGACTTATAGCCTCACAGAGGCAAACTTAAGGAGGGGTATTGGGTTCAATTTTGATGATGTCAGTGCAAGGGGGAAATGGTGTACTTTAAAACATTTAAAAGTGAGTGGAGCCGCCGTACAAGGATCTCTGCAATTCAGTTTTTCTCTGTTTTCCCATTTGAGACTCACCCCTGCACGCTCTTCCCTCAACCATAGAGTATTATCTTCTATGTAAAACTCCACTCGATTCTGTACTTATTTACTCCGTTGAAGGTTTTATCACATTGCCATATATTTTACTCTATGACAAGCTCCCTCACATGAAATTTGCCGACGTTTTCGGAAAGATATGATTTTGGGATTTTGAAGTAACGTACACGTTTCAAAAAAATATCAAAAAAAAGAGAAAAAAATTTAGCAGCGGTTATGAGGCCGCTTTTTTTGAATTTCAGTTTGCAACCATGTAAGAAAAATAGAAATACACGTTTTCAATGTATTTCCCCCACTCCAAAGAACCCCAAATATTTCCCCCTTAAAAAATATTTTCGAAAATCAAGCTCTCATAGCCGCTAGAAAAATATGCGGCGATTTCCAAAATGTCTACCCCAAAACTCTCCGTTTAGCCATTCTCCCTCAATCAGGGATCTTAAAACTAATCACCCCTCCTTAAGGGCCAAAGCAGTACTAAAATGTTCACAAATTTGGTTTACACTGCAATAGGCACCTATTTCAGAGTATTTGGTGGCTGCGGTCTCATTCCATTCGAATTTCGAAACAGGCGTATGGTTGTCTGCACAAAAAAGTGGAAATTGAGAACATGGGTCGTTGGAGCAGTTTTGAATTTCCTCGTGTGTGTATTTCTGGTTTACAGGCTCGTCTATCGCCTTAGCACTGGGAATCTACCTACAGGAAGACTCATGTTGATTCTCTGTGGTATTGCGTTCCTCACACTCTCCTTCGGTTCCAACTTGACCTACGCAACGAAGGGCCTGCATGCCTTACCTGAAGTTGTGAATCAATATTTGGAGTTAGATGACCAATTAACAGGTTCTCCCTATAAAAAGCAAAACTAATTTTTGTAATAATGTAATTTTCGGTGTTTTGTAATCTTGTAACGATCCATCTTCTTTTACGCATGTTCATGTACATTATACTTCTCCGTGAATCTTATACGTAGAATAATTATAACAGAAAATTGGAAATTAAGAATCCTTTTTTGTATTCTTGATTTCTGTAGCAAAATTTAATAGCTACGTTCTTGCTTGACAAAATATTTAACATTTGCAGTAGTAAAAAAGTAAAGGGTTTAAAATTGTCATTTATATTGTCAGCTTTTTACTTTAGGAGTTGGATTTTAAGAATTGCAGCTGAAAGGAATTTAAAATTTTCTATTTTAGGTTCTTTAACTTCCAAAAAAGGCAAGAAACACAAAGACTCAACAGCTTGGGAAAAATTCGACCCCATTGGAATATTGGTCTCAGTAATAACACTTTTGGAAATACTGATAGCTTTCCTATTATCAACATATGTGGCAATGGGAGGAAGTGGTGCTATCAGTATCCTACCAAGACGAAAATCTGGTCAAATTGTGACTGCTCAGGAAATACTTATCAGAATTCTCAACGGATCGGCTGTATTCGGAATAGCTTTGACGTTCGTGGCACCGTCTACAGGATTCTTAATGATGGGTAGCATTTACATGCAATTTGGCAAATATTGGCTAAACCATATCAGTAAATTACCTTCCACGCAAGAGGCAATCAAAATCTACAATGCTATAAAGGTTAGCAACAATTACCACAACCAACTGGTTGACATAATGGTACCATTGCTAATTATTGAAGGTCAAATTCTGTCTGTTGTCTCAATTTACGGCACAATCAAAACCAAGAAAGAAATGGGAATGCCGGCATATCTCTTCATGCCTGTGCTAGCAATTATCACAGTTATTCTCAATATTTCTCTATTACAACAGGCATCGGAAATGCATACTATATCGATCGATTTCATTTCCAAAGCAAAAAGGCACGCAAACAGAGTAGTACGCCGAATTGCGAGGGGAATAATGCCGGTTTATGTACCAATTGGAAAATATGGATACATAGACAAAGGTTTTGTACTCACTTACTTTGCTTTTATCACAGACAGAGTTGTTGACCTACTAATGACCTTTGAGTAAAAAATTATAAGATATTTTAATATCTAAGTAAGCCTATAAATGGGGCACTATGGCTATATAGTAATGTCAGAAGAAGATTTTCTGATTTAATATTTGCGTAAAAATTGCTTAGTGAATGAAATGCAAATTTTGCAAAGAATAAGATGAGTGTAATTTAGCTTAATTAGGAATACAATAATTGAATTGACATTCAATTCAATATTTCCCAAAGTATAGGCGCCGTATATGTCATACTGCCAGCCAAGTAAGCAGGCCATGTCAAAAAAACCTATAAGAATTGCCAAACAAAATTAGTAATTATTCTCATTGTGTTTTTTCAAATTGCAATGTACCTTATTTAAGGCGTTCTAACATTGGCGTCAAAAAATATTCATGGTGTGCCGGCTAGTACTATCACTAGTTGATAGTACTCCAGTACTATCAACTAAATTGTAATTGTAAATTAATAATTTTCATTCCAATGTATCTAACTTTAATGCTCACTTTGGCATGTTATTTTGGATTACTAAAATATTGTATAGGTAGACTGAAAAAGACATCATAATATAATTTTTCGTACTATTAACGGATATTTCTGTTTCAAACAATGTACCTTATTTAAGGCGTTCTAACATTGGCGTCAAAAAATATTCATGGTGTGCCGGCTAGTACTATCACTAGTTGATAGTACTCCAGTACTATCAACTAAATTGTAATTGTAAATTAATAATTTTCATTCCAATGTATCTAACTTTAATGCTCACTTTGGCATGTTATTTTGGATTACTAAAATATTGTATAGGTAGACTGAAAAAGACATCATAATATAATTTTTCGTACTATTAACGGATATTTCTGTAAACTCTATTAGAAATAAGCTTGAAATCTATTTCGCATTGAATAGCTATATAAATATCATGCAATTGCTTTGTATGATTATTGATATATGAATTAATAAAATGGCATTTTGTTATTTAAATTGTACGTGACTTACAACGTCATTATTGCTTTGGAATGATGTACGCAGATTGTATTGAAAACTTGCCTTTGCTTTAAATACATAATCCATATAACTTATGGATATATGTAGCCTATTATTCACAAAATTCTTTTGCAACGTTATACCAAACCAATATTCTAACATATAAGATTTCCTTCACGAAGATAGGATTCCATAAGATCAAGGTCTATGATGTGCCTAAGTCACAAGTTTACCAATTAAACTTATATGATTTCTTTAAATTACATTATCTACATTTACACAGTCATTGTATATCTGCACGGTTGTGACTTGTGAACCTATTCGAGTAATACCAAATACACTGAAAAGGAATTTTGGTTTTTATTTCCAAAAGCTTTTACGTGCGAGTGAGCAGACATAATATTATAGTTTTTTCCATACTTATCAGTTTCAAAATTTTTACACACCGGACAACATTCAGTATGTTAATTAAACTGTCTTTGGCGTTCCTCATCCTTGCTTCTTTTGCGAAGGTAAAATTCAATAATTAACTAATTGGTTGTCTGTTGAATGAATTGTTTTCTATTTCCAGTTTTTGCAATGCATATTGGCCGGAATGAAAGGCATTATATATTTATAAAATATTGTCATTCAAAATATACAAATGAATTTCAAAAATTATACTTTTTAAATCTCTTGTAAAAATGAGGATGCAAGATTTCAATGATACATTCACTAATCGAAATGTTAAGTGTATCTAAAACTAATAATTTTTTTCATGTATGATATGTTTTCCAATAACTTCGTTTTTAAGATTCTACTCACTTTTATATATATTCTTATGTTATGTGCAATATATCAGTAGGCTACTTTAAAGCGCTCTAGATATAGCCTAAGCTTGTTATACTGCAATAGTTTAAATTCAATTAATAAAGATAACAATAAATTATGAAAAATAAGAAATGTTAGATGATCATTTTTTCTTAGGGAAATGTTACCTTAGTTTCCGTGTGATAACTTATACTTTCATTTTTATAATTCAGAATGTTGTGCCGACAACGAATGAAGAAAATGATATTGCAAATCTGAAGATTGCAGTAAGGACTTTGGCTTTGATAATTCTATATAAGACCATTTTCTGCTTTAGTGATATTTTAATTTGTAGTATGATATGCGATTTCACTACTAGGTCTCCAAATTGGAAAACCAACTTGAGATTCTGCATTCAGGTTCAATGAACGTTTTCATTTCGGCATATATGTATCTTAAATCATTTCATTTTCGAATACTAAAAACAGACTGCAAACTTGGATTTTATTGGAGTTCATTTAAAATAAAAGTATCTTTTGTGTCAAAATATAATTGATGTATTATAAATTAGAAATGAGGGCTAAAGAAGTAAATATTCATCGTGAAATAACCAAAGAGGAATATGACAAACTGTTGGCAGACTTAGCAACTAACAAAAAGGAGTATCAAGATGCCAGGGTGGAACGGAGAAAAACGCGTTCAGACATCGTAAGGCTGAAAACGGAATCTGAATCCATGAAATTAACCATACAAAAATTGCACACAGAAACCTCCGAAATAAAAACGAGTTTTCAAAAGACTCTAGCACAGCAAGAGGAAATAATTGGAAATATTTCTGAATTACAAATTTCCATCGAAAATTGTAAAATCGAACATCGAGATATAATTTCTGAGATATCTGAAATTAACAACAAAATTCAAATTTTTGAATCCCAAAAGCCGAAAAAAGAAACTGGCATTTTACAACCTCAAAATGACTCAGAAGTGTCAGAGGATGAAGGTCTTACAGAAGGTTTTAAAATCAAATATACTATTTCCTTTATTCTTTTTATATATTTTACAAGCATGTTCAGTTGTTTTACAGTTTGTAGTATTTTTATAAGGGTGCCCAAAAATCTGTGCTTAGGTTTTTTGTAGTAATCAAAAGTAAGAGCATATATTGAAATGTGCTAACCGTCACAGTTGGTTTTAGGGAGGAAACTTAAACATATTATGATTTTTAAACAGAGCTTATTATTTTAAATTTTAGTCACGAAAAATATCAGTTAATTAAAAATGGATTTTTAATAACAGTCCCAATTGTGCAGCCTTTAGGGCTTTTTGTTTTTATGAAATCTAAAATTAGGCCGAGACTTTTGGGCACCACTGTCTAGGATACGACACAATCTTTGAGAACATGAATATCTGAATCTCAGGAAAGGAATGTATCCAATCTGAGGAAAATGCAGCATTGTGTGTTCAAAACAGACCTTGTGCGTTCTGCTTTGAAAGTGACTTTAGGTCAAGTCGATGTGACCACGTGGAAAGTTTAAATGCCAAAGGATGTTCGATGACTGAAATAATGGCAAATATAGAAAACGAAATACAAGTTGGGAAAATCACCGAAAGAAGTTCTGGGTTTTCTAATTTGCCAGTGATTCCACTATGTCCCGGGACGAAAAGAAATATTAGCCTGACGTTTCAAATTGCAAGGATTCCAATAGACGTTTATGTCCTAGTAGATAATTGGGCACACAGGCACATGAAGAGACATCCCGAGGGCACACTAAATCTAGCTGCAGCTCTAAAGAATACTTCCTTGGATTATACATTGGGGTTTGGGATTTCTACCGACAAGCCCAAAAAACCATTTGGACTCTCATCAGCGTTAGTATACAACTCACAAAATACAAACTGGATGTTTAAAAAATAATCTTTGCATTTAATTTATAATTTTATTAGTACGGTTATTTACCTTTTCCAAATAAATTCACGGTAATAAGCACTAAATATTGAAAATAAATTATTCTCGGGCTTATATATCCTTATAGGTTTAGTTTCCATAATGTTTTACCACTAACGAAAAGGGTTGACGAATTTAGCCGCTCGGTAAGAAACTACCGAGAGATTTCATACTGGGGAGATGACGCAGACGCTCAACTGGAAGGAATATTCCAAACTGCCAATTGTAAGGCACAAATTGGATGGCGAAGTAATTCCCGTCGAATTTTGGTTGTAGCTGCTGGATCTCACTACCATGTCCAAGGAGATGGAGTTGTAAGCCAAAAGATGCAAAAAATAGGGCGAAATTTAATAAATCGATCAAGAAATACGCATAAAATGTTCACTTTTAACATTTAACAGAAAGGTGATATTCGAAGATCATTCGATGGTCTCTGTGCAATAAATGGATCCGGATTTTACGCAAATGAATTGACACAAGATTATCCATCAGAAAATCAAATAGTCCAAGCAATTAAAAATGGCGATATAAACGTTATTTTTGCACTGGATACACTTGGTCCAACATTTGAGCAATACAAAAGCCTGGCTGCTCAATTCGATCCTCCAGCCTCTGTATTTCTGTCTAATTTTGCATTTAAGAATTTATCTAATGCATTAATTCATGGACACCATAACATTAATGCAGTAATAGATGAAAGTCAAATACCTGACGATATCAGAATCAAAAGTTATTCACATTGTGAGGGCAAAACAACAGAAGAAACAGAAAAATGTAGTTATTCATTAAATGGGGAAATATCATTAAAACTTGAGATCGAATTGTTACGGTGTTCACCAAACGCTTCTGGGCAGAAACGATTGCTGAAAATTAATCCAAAACTGTCTACCCTTTCATCAGCACTGATTCCAACATTTGCGATGCGTAATTGCAAACTTTAAATTCCTTAACTAACTTTTTTAATAGTTTAAAAAATGTCTGAACCAAATATTTAAAGAAAGTTGTTTAACATTTATTATTACTAACGTTCGTTATTACATGATAATTCAAGAGGTTCTGAATATATCCTCCTCTGCAATGTTTAAACCTTTTGCTTAGATACGGATTTGGGTTACTATTACTATTATAATACAATTGTTGTAAGCATTTTTCTTTGAAAGCAGTATAATATAATATATAATATTATACTATTCCTTTAATATAATATGTAATACAATGTTATAGGGAGTATCCATTAAAACATTAACTGTATAGAACTTTAATTTTATTAATGGTGGATTTCTGTCTCTATTATATATACAATAATTGTTGTCTCAAGCAATACTAAGGTATTGGTTTAGGATGTGCACGGTAATGCATAAAAGAATAGTTTCACTTAGACGCTACAAGCATGTCGCATACTTTCCCCAAAAGGAAATCAAAAAAGGTGACCGTGAATCCCTTATCGATGTACCCATAATTTCCAAAATAAATGGAAATTGGCCTCAGTAGCTTTGCTCTCCTACGAACAGACAAATTTGGTTGCTCTCCTACGGTATCCATAAAGCCGTTTGACAAGGTATCCTGCTCAGCGGCTTGGTGCAATAGCATTATGCTTAAAGGAATCACCGAAGCGAGCATATAAGGAAAGAAAATATACTGAGCCAGTTCCATTTCGTTTCTTAACTTTATGGTACCGTACAAGCTCACGATGAGGAGCAGTCCTCCGCCTAAAATCAGAGCTGGGACGATGAAGACACTTACCATCCTATTAAGGCATTTATTGTGAATCCATATCCATGAATATATTTTCAGCTGATCTTCGACGTTCTTTAGTTTCCACAGAAATGCAATCCAATGGTTGGCAAATTGCATGTACATGACACCGAACATCAAGTAGAACGTCATTGAAGCAATGCAGGCCAGTCCCACGAAAACCAAGCTTATCCAGCAACTCAGTATGGCAAGTGCTTCTTTTCCAAGTGTCATATTCCCAAACATGAGCGTTGGGAGTACTATGGAGCCGTAGATGGAATAGAAAATGCAGAAAAACATTTCCATTGGCATAATTACATGCAAATACAATCCCAAGTAGTCCTTTGTTTTTACAGCATCTTCGATCCTTTGATAAATTTTACGATTTCCAAAGTCTGCGATATAATAAGGAAACTTTCAGCAAAATATATTATATATTACAATACGATAGACAATTTTAAAAGCACCAAACACGTAAATGTACAAAATTGATATAGTACAATAAGAATATTTACATTTAACGCCTGCGTCATGAAATTTCAGGAATTATTCTTTGCAATGTTTATATTGTATTAAAAACATTTTGCAATGGGGAAATATTAAGTGCACCTCATAAATAATCGGTTTATCTCAATAAAAATAATCACGCTGCCTCATATAAATACATTTGCCTAATAAATAATTATCCCGCCTCAAGTTTCGTCAATTAGAACTGATAATGTACCTTTGCCTCAAGTTTTAGTGCAAATTGTTAATACAAAAGTTGATTTAAGTCACTTTTAAGTGAATATTTGGTACTACACTAGAGGCAAAAGTACTTTTATATTAGCAATTTGTACTAAAACTTGAGGCAAAAATATATTATCAGTTCTAAGTGACCATACTTGAGGCAGGATAAATATTTAATTAGGTAAATCTAGTTATATGAGGCAAAGTGATCATTTCTATTGAGTTAAACGGATTATTTATGAGGTGCTTTAAATAGGTGCCTTTTGCAATTACCTTGCAAGTTTTGGTGCAATATATTCGCTTTGGTAGAACAGGAATCGTCCCCAATTTCAAGTGACGAAACTGAAACTCCAATTTTCAGAGGAACCGGAACTTCAGTCAACATTGAATTCTCCAACTCTATTTTTAATCAGAAAAAACGAAACATAATTAATTGTTCGACACACTTAATATGCCATAAAATCGAATCGGTTTGAAGTAATAATGCCTCCGTGGTATTCTTTCGATTTTCAGAACATAGCGAACTTTGAAATTTTGTTAAGCTCTATTCACTTCTACATTTTGAAACATATTTTTCAAAAAATCCTTAATTATGGGAAATAAAAATTAATGATTCATACCTGTGAGTTTTTTATCTAACATTAAAAATAAATTTGTGACTTCAGGCATTCCATTTAGACCCGAGAAAATGAAAGTTAAATTTCCCCCGATCGAAACCAACAATTGCATAATGCAACAAAGAATAATCACACTATCCTTAATTTCAAATCTGTTTGAAATTATGCTGAATATTATCGAACAAATCAGTAGAGCACACGCGATGAAATTACTGATGGCCCCTATTGCCCATGTTGCAAGCTTCCACTTTTTCTTAGACACAAATATTACTCCACCGCCTGATGGCTCGAAAGGGAGGATTCCGCAATAGCTAAATATCTTAAAATATGTGTCTACTACCGAAATTTGGAAATCTGTGAACATGTTTTTGATTCACAATTTAAATCTATTAGTTTACCTTTTTGAAAAATCACTTTTAAAACCTAAGCTAATGTATTACGTTTATGGTCAGCCAAAATAAACAGCCAGAACATTTTGTTTGCAAACCTTACTGCACGAGTGTTATAAAAAGTAAATTAGAAAGCAATGACAATTTAAGGTTAACCTTTGCAACATTATATCAGCTATACACAAATTTTATTCCGCAATATTCGTGTAAAATGTTTCGATAGAGATTGTATAAGAAAAAGAATATTGGTTTGCATGGCTTACCGTTCTTAAACAGTCCTCAGAAAATAATATTATAAAACGTATTGTTAAAATGTAAAGTTTAAGGTTCCTCACCACACATTTAAACTACCATAAGCATATTCCTTAATATTTAGTTCCATTAAAGCTAAGACGGAGCTACAACAGTAGAAGGAGGCTATATATATTACAATAGTATATGGAATAGTACATTTATGTCTTTAAATTAATACCGGAAAACATAACAGGAGAATAAAACACATCGTATTAGTAGAATGCTCTATTTTATAAATATCATTTCTAAACCAATCAATAAGCACTACTCCACCAGACTGAGTTTTAGTACGGTAAATGCTTCGGTTTAGTAAATAAATACTTTTAGGAACAAGAATTAAAAATACAGCTTTTCAGTTAGTGTTTTCTTTTCTAAGGTCAGGTCTGTTAGACTTGCATCCCAAGTGCTATCAGATATCGAGGTAACGGTTTGCTCTATATACACAAAATACTGCGTATTCATCCGATTTTAAAAGACTTGTCGATTGTACCCTGAATGAAATCATTGATTCATAAACCGCTCCACAAATATGACGAATAACTTGAAAACCATTATGAAACTGGATACATAAAACAGCACACAAAAATATTCATTTATTTCACTAATTGCTTGTCAACGATTACTACATAAAATACAATAAATTAATACACTAAAGCGATGGTATGTACGTAGTATTGGATTTAAATTGGGCGTTGGATCTATATTTTGTCTTTTAGAAGTGTATTTCATTGTCTTGGATAATATATGGCGGTAATACCTATATAAAATATTTTTCAGTGTTGTTGTATGGTAACTAGATTTTATGGTATTCTAGAATATATATGTAAAGTACATATTAGCTAAAAAATTTGGTATGTCTGATAGCTAGATTAAAACAATAACGGCAGACAGTCGAACTTTATACTTCTTTTATATATAGTTTTGTGCAAATAACGTAATGCAAATGCTTGCTTTTACTCCTAGAACTTACTTTTGTTTGGGTTTTTGGGTTTGACCCTTTTAATATAATGTTTACTAATCCTAATACATAATTGCTAATTTGCTAATTAATAGAATACGTCAATGGATTAATATTGGTTTACTTTCATTTTGCAATACCATCGTGTCACATTTCCGTAAGTTTTGCACTACCTGAATCGCAAGTGTTATTAAAATGAGTTTCCCATTCGTCAAACAGGATTTTCGACCCAAAAATAAAAGTCCCCAGAATATTTTATTTGATAGTGGAAAATGGGCAATTATTTTTATGCGATTAAATGGGTACTTGTCCTTAACGATATCCAAAGATGTGAAAACAGGAAACAAAATATTTGTTTTTAAATTGAGCAGCGGAGGAAATGTGTACAATGGAATATTACTCTTATTTTTAATCGTAGTGTTTATCCATATGTTAATCAATAATTTTTTACTCACAGACACAACATTTTCTTTTTTCAAATCGCTAACATTTATTGTGTCCAATACTACTTCCGTTGTTTTCAGACTTTATTTACTTGGGAATGCAAAAAACTGCTGCGATTCTGGAAAGATACAGCAAGGTTTATTGAAAATATATATCTCAATGGAATTTATTTAGAAAATTACAAAACTTTTAATGACATTAGAAAAAAATGCTGCAGATCTTTCTGGGTTTTGGTTCTAATTATTTTTACCAGGATGATACTGCTTGTGTACACTGTTTTCCAAAATACCAATAGCAGTGGAATTTCTTCATTTTTCTCGAATTCCCAAACGATGCAATTTTTGACAAGTATTCAATGGTTTCTATTGTGTTATTGCCACGATTGTTTTGCTTTGTGGGTGATTTTCTTTGTCAGAGTATACACTGCTTTGTTTTCCATTATAGCTCTGGAAACCAAGAATATTTCTAGTGAGAAGTACAAGAACTTGGAAAGTTTTTTTAAAGGGAAGTCCAAAATTAAATTATTGATTTCCCCAAAGTTGGAGGAAGAAAAAGTCCTTCGAGTTTTGAAAATATATTATAAAACTGAAAGTCAAGTGAAAAATTTCAACGCAACCTTTGCAAATCTTCTTGATTATGAAATTTTCCTGACTTGCACTTTAACCATTTTAATGCACGTATATTTCCTGGTGTCAGCTGTGATCACCGGAGGTAGGGCTGTTCCTTTTTCAACGCTGATCGGAACTCTTGTGTCCCTAATCAACTACATATGCGTTTTTTATTATTACTGCTCTGAAGCGGATTTACTTACTGTGTCAGCAAAAGATTTAATGGAATCTTTAAGAACTACCAATGTTGATGAAATGAGTCCTGAAACAAAATTTAAGGTTAGTTCTTCATCAATCACAAAATAAATACAAATATTTTTATAGGATAACTGTTTTATTGCATTAATTTTATTGCCAACAGGTTCAATATCTGCTAACAAAACTCGTAACAGAGCCTCCAGTTATTTCAGCTGCTGGATATTTCACCATTTCTAAGAAACTTGTGCCTTCGGTAAGTTGCTTAATAAATAAATTATTAATTGCTTTGAGTACTTCGAAATTAGTAAATAGAAACATTTTCATTTACTAAGCTACCTATATTCCATATTCAGATTTTGAATGCCGTTACCACATATTTATTCGTTTTGGTCCAATATCAAGGAGCAACAAACCCCAAAGTTGGAACCGACTTTGACTTGAATAAATCGACTTAACCTACTAAATATTGACAACTTTGTGTAAATACTAGCAAATGCATACTTACTTGTAAAACCAAAAAGAAATCATTAATTTTAATATTTGTTGGTCTCATTCTCACATTGGATTTTTTGAGCATAAAATTGGAAAGCATTTCTACTAAAGTATCTGCCCTGTAACCGAGTGTGGTCTATTATCGGTTACTTGTAATGTTAAATTTACGTATACCCTCTTTAACCACTTTGCCTTCTCCACATTTTGTTTGCTAATCCAAACCTATAAATCAATTCATTAGATTTTTCAAGTTCATAATGCAATATTACATACCAATGGAAATAATACTTGAAATGGAAATTTAAAGTGTGGATATAAATATAATTGGCTTCACCAAACAAACATAATATCATACCATTTACCGATTAACCAGATGGTTAATAATTTGTTGGTCAATTTCCGGGTAGCACCATAATGTACTCTCCAAACCCATTTTTCTATATAGAGTTTATTACATTTATTTCAAGTTTATAAAAGTTCTTTTGTAAAACCAGCAGTACAGAAATTTCGAGATATATATTATGAAAACTAGAAAAGTTGGAAGTAAAAGCGATTATCATACGATTATCTCGTTCCATAGAAACTCTCGGTACATCAATTAACTCATTTCAGTGGTAACAACTTTTAATTAATGCTTTCCTACGAAGTATTCATTACTATAGCGTATCAAATACATTTGCTAAATGACAAAAATAGTGATCGCACGTTAGATACTACCTATATAACTACCTATATAATTATTTCACTGGAAACGCTTTTGAAATTTTTAACCATCAAATATATCTTATCAGAGGTAATTAATTTACCTTTGATGGACAAAGCTTTCTTAGAAGTGCAGACGAAAGCTCACGGACATATACCTTTAGAATATCAATTATTTTAAATTACCAGAAGTTGATTTGTATTTCCTTTTCCTCTTATTTTTCGTTATATACAGTATAGAAAGCTGCTTTGCTTTGTATCTTCTACAGGAACTAAATAAAAATTGTCTTACAAAAAGGGGCTATTTCTGACCTGTCACCTCAGAATACAAATGAAATACATTCACCATTCAAATACATTCAAAATTATTTTTTACTGGCGTTATTATAACGTTTTAATGTTTTCTGTTTCTTTAGTTAATTCCGCTACTGTGTTTTATCAGCTTTTCGATTGTTTATGTAATTGCGGTAATGGTGCTTTTCTCTGAAAGCAGAATGCCTATGTCTAGGTCTAGGCCAGGAAGTCTGGTAAATATTTGCGTAAGATAAGTCCTAGTCCTGACAACGAACTTCGGAATAAGGAAGTGCGCCTGAGTTATCGTTAACTTTTTCAAACATCAAAGTTCATGAATAATTTTAGATATACGATTTTGAGGAAATAATTTCAGTGATAATCCAATTTCCATGAAATTGTCTTAATGAAAGTAAGATATCGTAATTATTTTTATCACATTTTGTCATGATTATTTCAAATTAATCTTTTCGTGCCGTTTATTCCTGCGTAGTGTTGAGCAAAAGTTAAAAGTTTTCTAAACAGAAATTATAATGAATATCCCTTTAATGAAAATATTATTTTAATTTATTTCAAATCTCATTAGTAAATGGGAGTTCATACATCTGAAATAATTAGCAAATGAAGTTTTGAAAAATTAAAAAAAATAATCCCCAATTAATCAGTTAAAGTCTCATTTACAATTACCGAAAACGATTACTGATTTTTCATTGGGACAATAAAATGTATTACTTGAAAAATTGCAAAATAAAATATTTGTTCTGAGTCCCCTAAAATCCCAATTCCTCATGCGGTGCTACTTCTTAAACTTTTTTAGTAATGGTCTCTATAATTCCACTATTGGGCTAATTTTAATTCTCAATGCTGTAATGAAATCAATTCACCTCTATTATGCCTCATAAAAAAGAGTTCGTAGAAAATGAAGAGAAATTGACAACCGTTTATTAAATACTCTTTTGCGAGCAAATAATATTTGCTTAGTAAAAAATAATAAGTTAAGTATCATGCCTCTTTATTTTGCTTTATGTGTATACTTTGTGTATACTTTACAGCTATTATTGGATTAAATTTTTCTGGCAAATATTAGTAATTTTATGTTGGAGACTACGTTATTTGGCATCGTTGCCATTATATTTTTATCGATTAAATAATCATTATGTTAATATTTACAATTTGGATTACAATAATAATTTCAGATTCTTTATCTGCAATTACCAGGTATTAGAAATTGGAGAAGATACGAATTTTTACTAAACACAGCTTTGTTTTTTCTAATAATAGATATAGATATCTCCTCCTATATAGATATCTTCATTCTACCATATATACTTGCTGTTTTACATCTTCAAATAAATTACGTTAATAAAATTCAACTACGCCGATTAATTCAGCAATATAAATCTACAAAGAAATCATAACAAGTAACCAGACCAGAATACGCCGACAAAACGCTGCATACATATACATGTCATCGAATTAAGAAGAAATAAATTTTTCACACGCAATGGTCATTCTTTTTTAATACATTTTTCACTGTTACATGAACAATTTTTTTATTATTTTTTGGTAAACATTTATGGGTTTGAGCATAAACTTTGGGTAGACTTTGGGTAGACATAAACATTTAATTTAAAGTTTTTTGCCTAAGCAGTCTAATCATCAACAGTTTAAAATCTATAACAAAAACAGTATGAAGTCAACGTTAACTACAGCAATTTCGGCGGCTGATCAAAGTCATAAAAGTAATACAAGGAGTAAATGCTCAGATTAAACGCTAAGAAGCGAAAAAACGGACTGATTTTGATTTTTCAATTTGAAATATAAAGATAAAGGATATCTTTTAAGCAAAAACGACCTTTACTTGAATACTTAACTATTTGAATACTAAAAAGCTAAACAGTTTTCCCAATCATTACATAATTTAAGTCTGTGGAACTGAAAAATGCCTAGGAAAACTACCAAAATAAGTGTGAAGGTCGATACCTTCCACAATCTTGGGATAACTGTAAATGCTTTATTCTTCTTTCTAGCTACCCCACATACGTGGAATAAGTTTACAGGGCGATTCGAAATGTCAACTGATAGGTTACGTGTGCTAATACTAAAACTTGAATTGTCAATGCACATAGTAAACTCAATACTTGGATTTGCATATGTCTTCAATAACATTTCAAATGAGAACCCCCCGTACATTCAGTTGATATCCGCCGGAGGTCTAGGATGTGCAAATATTCTCTTCCTGCTAACAAAATATAACTTCGTTGTCAAAGGAAAATCAATGGTATTTGTTCTAAATCAAATGATCAACGAAAACCAATTTCTCAATAAAAATGACGGTAAGCATGTCCATACATATTATTGACTTTCTCTAGTACATTTTCAAACACTATCTATAAACATTATTATAATAAGACGAGAGTGCTATCTTCTATAAACCCATTCATTGAATTTTTGTTTCATTCATTTTTAGAAAATTTTTTAAAATTTTTATGAATATCTGTAAACAAATAAATTAGATGCATATATACGGGAACAGTAATTTATTCCATATTTCCTAAAATGTGTAATTAATCGATAATTTTCCAAATTTTCAGAGAATGTCAAAAATTTTAACCGATATCGAAGAATTGAAATGTTCATATCCAAATGGTACCCTGTTCCAATGATATTTATCTCGCAAACTTTTCTCGGAGTTGTATTTCTGCTATTCCCTGGAGAGTTTTTCATTTCATGTGCTCTATTTTCAAAGCTAATGAATATTCCATTTCTTTATTATGTGTCTATGTTCTTGGATATTTTATATTATGATATTAGCGGATGCGCTTTTCTACTATCTCTAAATTACCTATTGCTCTATTCTGCAAGAAATTACATTTGGCAACAAAATATCCGGTAATCCACAAAAATTCTTGATTTACTTTGAATAGATAATTTTTTTACAATTTATACAACTATAGAAGTTATTCTCTTAAGTATAATTTGAATTTATTTTACAGAAATGGGACATATCATATCAGTGATAAAATAAAGACATACAAGCGGTTGTGTATTTTGAATATCCTATTTAACGAAAGCTATAATTCCTATTTTACTTTCGCTCACACTGCAATACTGTCCCCAATTGTCGTAAGCGGTCTATTTTGTCTGATAAGATTGCACCAACATTTGACAGCTTTCGAATGCCTTCCATTTATCTTAGAAGTCGTTGGGTGTTTTTCATTTTTGGCTGCTTTCCTTTGGACGGCTTCAATTTGTTCATCAAGCTCCTCGAAAACTATCAATAAAATGAAGAAAGATATTGAAATGGAAAAAGTTTGTTATAAACAGTTGTCAAGTTTGAAATTCTATGGGATTCACTATGGTCCACTTCGGTCAATCAAACATAAGCATTTAGCTGACAACTGTGAGGCTATATTGTCCTGTCTTGTCACACTACTAGTAGACAAATAGAAATATAGAATATGAATGTCAACTTAAAATCAATACAATGCAGAAAATAAAATACAATACTGATATCTATTTATAAATGGAGATTTTTGATTCCATTTATTTACAATGCAGACGGGTAAGCGATTAGAAAAGTTACCACGTAATTAGAAACTTCCAAATAAAACTGAAATATATGTACATATTTAATTGAACTTAAAAGTCCAGTGCGGATACCAAACGGAAACAAAGATCTAATTTCTTTTTGAACCAATAAATTATTTCTATCATTACTACTCTGGAATTTCTTAATGAGTCGCAAAGAATACTCATAAATGCAAGCGGCTGTGAAAAGCAAGGCAGCCCAAACTCCAAAGGAAATCCCTGCGGCCAAAATGAACAAGGCGTAAATATTCCAATGCACCAATCCATACAATCGAATTAAACCAAATATAGAAAAACACAGAAGCAATCCTCCTTGAAAAATACAAAATGGAACTAAAACTGGCAAAATGCTTTTGTTGAACTGAGCATTAAGAATTTGCATCTGTTTTAGGATCTTGATTAAATGTTCAGTTTGTTGAACTCTCTTTGTGCTGTAATTACAAAAAAATATTAGATTCATAATTTTACAGAAATTTCCATACATTTTCAGTTTGTATTAAATGTTTTAATAATATTATTAAAAATAATTAAAAGGATAATCCACAGTTTACCTTAACTCATGAATCCAATAAGAGGCAGTCAGCATATAAGTTTGGAAATATATACCCGTGAAAAATATAGGCATTAATAGGGCAGCTTTAGAAAAAACTTCAAATGGAATAATCAAAGGTAAGGCTATTAACGATAAACATTCTCCAAGGATAGATGATAGGTACATCTTTTGGTGAAATGAGAACAGAAAAATTAACCCCATCACCACATTTAAAGCTATTATCCCTAGAATGTAAGCCACCAGCAGGAATTCTATTACTGTACTGTAAAGTTTTTTTGATTTTAAAGATGTTCTCAGAAAACCTACAACATATTTCCAACCATAACCAATATTAGTAGCCTTGTTTTTACATTTCTTTGATAGAAAATCGTTTCATTTCTAGGAATTGGTAAGGATATCGAACACTTTCTTTAAAATTTTGTACGCAGTTACACATTGCATCGTTCCAAGTTATTGAAACTTATTGTATAGTATTTGTAGTAAAAAATATTTTCAGCAAAATCAGTTATAAATTAGTTATTATTCATGTAACAATATTTATCCTAATATATGATTAATTAACGAAGTTCTTGAATACTGCTAACTTTGTTAATTCCGCTAAATATTGCAAGTACCTAACTGAAGTACTTCTAAAGTATTTGGACAACAAACCTAAATTCACAACTTTCAACGTAACAAACAACATCCAGGTGGTCTATTTGCTTTGTAACCATAATGCCCTCTCTGTATAATTAAGAAATTATAGTCATTTGAATGTCTATCCTTAATAGGTACTATATTCGTTTAATTTCTAAATTGCGTAAACAATATTTATTAGGTATAACCTTCAAGATTGGAATCTGTGGATACGAGTAATTTGAAAAACGACAAAATTTCGTGTCTTTTCATGTGAAGATTAATGTACATCACAGTAGACCAGGAATACGCCAAGAAATAAAGTACTAAAAGTGACAATGTAGAATAGTCTGTTGTGTTATTCTTAAGTTCTTGATTCATTTTGTAGAAAAGATAAACTGTGTAAATGACAGCTTGCACGCCCGAAAGTCTCCAGTAGAAGTAATGCAATATATTTTTTTCAACTGAAATGACTTTTTGTATTTTGTCCCAATGATATGGCAGAAACACATCCCTCCCTAAGATGATAAATATCCCAATATACTTCAATACAACTTTGGTCAACATTATTTATTGCAAGAGACTTGGCCTAAAAGAATACAATAATTCCTGATTCCTTTCGACTAATAGAAAATGTAACTAAAAAGTTCTCTAACTAACGAAACTAAAACATTCTCTGATATTTTTTATAGAAAAACTTATGAAAATAATTCCTTTGAATGGAAACACAACTGAAGATTTTATTGGTTGAAGAGAGACTGCGATAAAGCAGGTAAAATATTTTTGTAATAAGAGGCAGAAGGCAGGCAATAAAATGAGCAATAGTTCATCCAAGAATCCCACCCTGACTTGGCTCATTTTGGAACGACCTTTAAGTTACGTCATCACACAATGTTTGCACTTAAATATCTATGCAATATTTAGGAAAACCAACCATTTCACTTATCCCAGAATTAACAGAACAAGGAGTACTCCAGCATTACTGTCTAGAAAAGGAGTTAATATTTCATTGTTAATCGGCAGTTAAATATTTCTATTCTTTATTAGTTTAGGAGCGATTAATGTGATTGCGTGTCTATATGACTCCAGGGTTCCTTGAAAAAATTCATTTATTAATGATTACATTTCCCTAATAAATCGGACGTAAATCCATATCCTTTGATTTGTAATAAACATTTGTGCAAAATCATGTAACTTAGATTCCCTAGGGGATTTCTGTTAAATAGAAAGCTTTTCGAGTATTCAAAGTTACAGTTAATATAACAATCAATTACAAATGAAATAGTTGACAAATTTGCTTGATAAATTCATTGCACATATTATTTTGAGTTCTCCTTTCTGTTTATGCTATTCTCCGGAATACCCTTCTGGAGCGGAACTCGGAAAAAATGTGTCTGTTTGTGAGGACTGAAAATATGTAAAAATGAGATGGCCTAAATGACTGATTAATGAGCGGATGAAAACACTATGGGTTTATATCATTTAATGTGCTCTAAACTTTATTCTAAAAACAATTTGATTAAGATTTTGAGAGACCAGAGAACGTCTGTCTGCTCGGAGTACAATCAGGATTAAGACTTGAAACTACAATGTAAATCATTACGACTGCATGGTCTGCAGAAGCTTCTAGAAGTAATTTTAAATAAGAATGCAATGCGCGCAACATGAATTGATTCACTAGATGGCTTACATTGCGCAAAATATTAGATAAACCTAACTACATACAAGAAATAGAAACAAATTGATTATTACATTTAATTGAAATGAAAATTAACTATTTCTATGAAAAGACATAATTTGACTTCCAACATTCTCCCACTCTTTTGTGAGAGATCAAACAAAAGAATAACACTGGGAAGTCAAAAATTAAATTAAAATACACTAACACTTAACACCCAAACCGTTCCGGTTTCTTGGTGACTCTTCCACTCCGGGTTCGCACTTCAGATACTACTTCGTCAAGAGACTCCTTAGGTTTTGAAGTAGTTGGTTGACACGGAGCACAGGGTAAAGTCAATGGATGGGACACTTCCATTGGATGAAGGCGCTGTAAAGGTCGAAGAAATTCTCCAGTGGCAGTCTTAATTTTGGCCACACGAGTTTTGCCGTCTGATCCAGGAAGCAACTCAATAACGCGAGCCAGCGGCCAATCCAATCTCTTCTTGTTGTCTGCCGCTACCCACACCATGTCTCCGACTTTAAAGTCCTCAGGTTTTCTTTCCTTTCCACGATGCACTAATTCCGCAAGGTACTCTGTACGAAATCTGCTGTGTAACTCCTCCTTTATTCTGCTGAGAGATCTGAATTTGGCTCTCAGTCGATTTCCATCCAAAGTTGAAATTTCGGGAAAGTCGGTTATTTGAATGTCTTGTATGAATAGGGATGGAGTCAACACTTCCAGGTCACTGGGATCATCCGTATGGTGAGTAAGAGCACGTCCATTCATAATTGCTTCGATCTCACACAGGCAGGTACGTAATTCTGGTTCAGTCACTCTGCTCTGTCCAAGGGTTTTTCGAAGTAAGTCCTTTACACTTCGAATTAGACGCTCCCACCACCCACCCCACCAGGGGGAAGCGGGAGGATTGAATCTCCAGCTGATCCTTGAAGTTCTGGTGCTCTGTTGAATTTTCTCCCAGTCTAGGGCACGGAACAAGTTGTCGGCACCAACGAAATTTGTTCCGTTGTCGCTATAGATGATTTCAGGTCTTCCCCTTCTGCCAACAAAACAACGGAGAGCCATAAGAAATGCTTCGGTGCTCAGGGCTGCCACCAACTCCAGGTGAACTGCTCGTACTGTAGCACAAGTGAAGAGGACAATCCATGTTTTAGTTCCATCTTTGAGAAATAAGGGGCCGGCTAAGTCAACTCCGGTGACTTGAAATGCTCTAGCATCCTTGACTCTGTTTTCTGGCAAGGGTGCCGCGGCTACAGCTGGAGACTTCGAACCGTACCTGCGACAAATGACACATTTAGATGTAACTGCTTTCACTGCTTTTCTAGCCTGCAAAATCCAGCACTTTTCTCTTAATCGTCCTAGTAGGTATTGAGCTCCAGCGTGCTTCTTGGTAATGTGTTCCTCCGCGATTAACTGTTCAATGAGAGGGTGCGAATTGGGTAACACAATCGGGTTCTTGAAAGCAGGAGTATCACAACGGTTAAGTAGTCGGGTCTTCACACAAAGGAGTCCGTCTCTGAGAACTGTATGGACTCCAGAAATCACACCAACTTTCTTTTCTGCAAATACTTCCTTTTGCACCAACAGGAACAATCTTTTCTCGGCAGCCACGACTTCTTCTGGCAATAGCTCTCCCTTCACCTTAGACTTGGTCTTAGAGGTTTTTGCAACAAAGCGGAGAATCCATGCCACTAAACGTACGTTGGAGGAATAAGAGGAGAACGTCGCACAATACCAAGGTCGCTGAGCAGGTAGAACAGACAAAACGACAACTGATTTCTTTTTCTTCTCCTTCATCACCTCCTCTTCATCGGGATTTATTTCTTCCACAGGCCAACAGTCGGGAGTTTTCTTCAACCAGGCAGGCCCCTCCCACCATCTGGACCTCAAAAGTTCTGTAGGAGTGCATCCTCGTGAGGGCAAGTCTGCTAGGTTGAATTTCCCAGGGATGTGTCTCCAAGCTTCGGGTTGAGTAAGTGAACAGATCTCTTTCACTCGATTTCCGACGAAAGTACCCCACTCGTCATTTCTGCGTATCCACGCAAGAGCAGTGGTAGAGTCGCTCCAAAAATAAGTAGGGATATTTTTCATGTCCAAGGCTTCCTGAACTGCTAAAGTAAGCCGAGCCGCAATGGTACACGCCATCAACTCCAGTCTGGGAATAGTCATCCTCTTCAGGGGAGATATTCTTGACTTTGCTTGAACCAGCTGGACTGAAACGCCATCCTCTGTTTCCACTCGTATGAAAATTACTGTGGCATACGCGTCCTTACTGGCATCCCCAAAAACATTAAGTTGCTCACCCGAGAAATTGCGCTGAATCCACCTTGGAATGGCAATCTTTCGCAGTACAGAGGCTTCACTCCACGACTCCTTAAACCGAGTTTGAAGATTTTGGTTTAACTCCAAATCCCAGGAACCGTCTTTTGATTTCACTTCCTCCTTTTCGGCCCATGCCTGCTGTAAAATTAATTTCGGAGGAAGCAGAGCTGGGCACAGAAAACCGATTGGGTCGAAGACCTTCTGGACTTCAGACAGGATGATTCGCTTTGTAATGTGATCTCCAACGTCTTTCGCGCCTGCATACGAAATCCGGATAGTGTCTTCAAACTTGTTCCACGAATAACCAAGAACTGGCGTGGACTCTTCTTGAGATTGTTCACTATCAGAGTCTTCAGGACTCCCACTAGTGCATTCCCACTGATGCAGTTCCATTTTCGCTTCCGCCAATAGTTTTGTAGAAACAAGTTTAAATTGTTCATACTCACTATAAGTGTCAACGGAAGTAACACTATTGTCCACGTAGAGAGACTTCAGAAGTTTTTCTGCCACTGATTGGTATTTTTCATCTACAGCTCTCAAGTGATACTCCAACACTGCTCCTAGTATGTAGGGACTGCAGTTGACACCAAACACTACTCTGCAATGCTGTAGAATTTTCGTTTCTTTGGAAGACGTACTCTCCCACCACAGAAAGCAAAGAAATCTTCGGTCGTCTGGATTGACTTCAATCATTTGAAATGCCTTACGGATATCACTGATGACGCCGATTTTTCTTTCTCGAAACCGTAGCAAAATTGATGGGATGAGCTCCAGTAAGTTTGAACCCTTTTCCAGACAGTCGTTGAGAGAGGGAAATCTGCCACTTTTGCACGAGGCATCAAAAACCGGGCGCACTGGGGTCGTTTTACTCTCCGGTTTGAAAACTGCTCGATGAGGAAGGAAGTGACATGACTGGTAATCGGATTCCACTTCTTCTATTATCCCTTCATCTATCCAGGAATTAAATATTTGATCATAATCAATGTACTTGCCATTGGCGTGCAGCTTTGCAGTTGTGGAGTTGAGTCTTGAATGTGCCACTTTCCTATTCGAAGGGATCGACTGGACTCCGTCTGTCCAAGGCAAACTCACTGTATAGCGTCCATCCTCCTTCCTGGAAACTGTCTTAAGGAAATGCAGCTTGACTTCCTTTTCTCGCTCAACTTTAGATTTACTTTCTCCGGGGTCTTGAATTCCAATGGCTTCCAAACTCCACAGCTGATCAGGACTTGCTTCGGACACAAACATGTTGAAGACAGTCATCGCGGCACTACTATTTGGAGTAATAGAGTTCTCCAAACCTCCCGTGACCACCCATCCAAGCACGGTCTCAATAGCAGTCAGTCCATTAGTCAACTGATGTATTCGGCCAGTTAGAAGTTTTCCATATATGTCCCCTCCTACAAGTAACTCAATTTCCGAGTCTTCGTCATTGCCCATATCGCTCACCCAGATATTATTTTCTTTTAGCTCCTTGAGCCAGGGACCTCCAGGTAACTTAGGGAGTTTTCCACATATCTTGTCTTTCCCCCGAACGGGAAGTTGGGTTGTACCACCTCCACGCTTATTAATAGCTTTTACTTGGTAGACCTTAAACATTTGGGCAGCTGTACTTACTCCACCAAAAAGAGAATGAGAAATGTTTTCCTCCTTGATAGGTTGTAGGTTAAATTCCTGCACTACACGACTGGATAAATAACTTCGCTGGGCTCCAGGATCGTAGAGCGCTCGAACCTGGAGTTTTTCCTTTCCATGCACCAACGTAGCTGTAAAGGTTCCGAGATACACAGTCGACGAGCCGGCGAAAGAAGCCACAACATTCTGAACGGGAGTAGACTCCGTGGATTTTTCTTTTGGATTACTGGAACCACTTGTTTTTTGTTTTGCCAGATCTGGACACATGATCGCATAATGTTTCTTGAGGCACACTACACACTTCACATACATTTTGCAATTCTTAGCCCAGTGACTAGTTTTCAAACAGATCAGGCAGCACTTCTTATTCTTTACCATTTGAGTTTTCTCCTCCAGTGACATCGAGATAGCTTTTCCACATTTGTCTGTCTCGTGTGATTTGTCACAGAATAAGCAGGATAACTTTTCTCCCACATAGAGTCCGGCCACAGTAGCAATGGCCTCAGAATGTTCTTTCTGCTTGTCAGATTTGGATTTAAAATTTTTGTTACCGGATTTATCAGCTGATGAGTTCTGAAATCCACTTTGGGCCAAAGAAATTTGCTGGTTACTCTGGAACTCGTCCTTTAGGAACTCCATTAAAATTTGAAGACACGTACGTTGTGGGTTTTCTTTCTTCCCATCTCGTTTCGACATGGGACTTCTCTGCCACGCACGCAGTATATCTTCAGGAAGACTGGATTCCACCAGGGGAAATAACCAAGTAGCAGGATCAGCAGTTTCCAAGTTTAATGTTTCCAGGGCCCTCAAGTGAGACTCAAGCTGGATATACATCTTATCAAATGACATCTTGCCCTTCTGGGTAACATTGTTAATCACCAACTTGAGGAGTTCTCGAATGTAAACTTGAAGTAGTAGACTCTCCCTTCCAAACCTGTCCTTGAGCGCAGTTAGGGCCTTCGGGTAGTTATCTCCAGTGGCTGGGTAACTGTTCACTATTTCTTGTGCTTGAGTCCCGGGCTCCATGGCTTGTATTAGGTAGTGGAACTTATCACTGTTATGGAGAGAGTCGTCCTCATCAATTTTTTGAAACTGAGACCAAAATCCCAGCCACTCCTTCAACTCACCATCGAATTTTCTTAGTTCAATTTTGGGCAGCTTAAAGTCCCGCTTATTGGCAATTCCACAAGCCGTATGATTGCTCCCCTCACTCCTGACACTCTAAGCTGCACTGTACATTGGACTTGCGGGTCTGGGGTTAAACTTTTTGCGGTACTTGTGATGTATTTCTCTCCAGCTTTTCTGGTAGGAATCAATGACACCTTGCTCGGTGAGAATATCTGCTTCATCGTAGTCTTCATCAAGCATGGCTTCCATCACTTGATTGTCCATTGCTTCCAGTTTGTTGTAAGTTCCTTCGAGGTGCTCTATCAGGGGACAGATGACATCTTCCTTCGGATCCAAAGTCGCGAATTCGGCCTTGATGTCATTCAAGGTTCTTGTAAATGAGGCACGTACAGGAGTTCTTGCTTTCTTAGCTCGTTCCATTTTGCACGCACCGTTGATATATTTTAAATTACTGTACTTGTCTGACGTTATCCACTGAGGGGCCGAGGGGAGTAGGATCCTTTTCTCGTCTGGTCAGCAAACACAGGTAACTTCTTCAGTTGGCTTATCTCGAACAATAGTCCTTCAAACAAATCACGTCGGGGTCACCAAAATTTTGAGTTCTCCTTTCTGTTTATGCTATTCTCCGGAATACCCTTCTGGAGCGGAACTCGGAAAAAATGTGTCTGTTTGTGAGGACTGAAAATATGTAAAAATGAGATGGCCTAAATGACTGATTAATGAGCGGATGAAAACACTATGGGTTTATATCATTTAATGTGCTCTAAACTTTATTCTAAAAACAATTTGATTAAGATTTTGAGAGACCAGAGAACGTCTGTCTGCTCGGAGTACAATCAGGATTAAGACTTGAAACTACAATGTAAATCATTACGACTGCATGGTCTGCAGAAGCTTCTAGAAGTAATTTTAAATAAGAATGCAATGCGCGCAACATGAATTGATTCACTAGATGGCTTACATTGCGCAAAATATTAGATAAACCTAACTACATACAAGAAATAGAAACAAATTGATTATTACATTTAATTGAAATGAAAATTAACTATTTCTATGAAAAGACATAATTTGACTTCCAACATTCTCCCACTCTTTTGTGAGAGATCAAACAAAAGAATAACACTGGGAAGTCAAAAATTAAATTAAAATACACTAACACTTAACACCCAAACCGTTCCGGTTTCTTGGTGACTCTTCCACTCCGGGTTCGCACTTCAGATACTACTTCGTCAAGAGACTCCTTAGGTTTTGAAGTAGTTGGTTGACACGGAGCACAGGGTAAAGTCAATGGATGGGACACTTCCATTGGATGAAGGCGCTGTAAAGGTCGAAGAAATTCTCCAGTGGCAGTCTTAATTTTGGCCACACGAGTTTTGCCGTCTGATCCAGGAAGCAACTCAATAACGCGAGCCAGCGGCCAATCCAATCTCTTCTTGTTGTCTGCCGCTACCCACACCATGTCTCCGACTTTAAAGTCCTCAGGTTTTCTTTCCTTTCCACGATGCACTAATTCCGCAAGGTACTCTGTACGAAATCTGCTGTGTAACTCCTCCTTTATTCTGCTGAGAGATCTGAATTTGGCTCTCAGTCGATTTCCATCCAAAGTTGAAATTTCGGGAAAGTCGGTTATTTGAATGTCTTGTATGAATAGGGATGGAGTCAACACTTCCAGGTCACTGGGATCATCCGTATGGTGAGTAAGAGCACGTCCATTCATAATTGCTTCGATCTCACACAGGCAGGTACGTAATTCTGGTTCAGTCACTCTGCTCTGTCCAAGGGTTTTTCGAAGTAAGTCCTTTACACTTCGAATTAGACGCTCCCACCACCCACCCCACCAGGGGGAAGCGGGAGGATTGAATCTCCAGCTGATCCTTGAAGTTCTGGTGCTCTGTTGAATTTTCTCCCAGTCTAGGGCACGGAACAAGTTGTCGGCACCAACGAAATTTGTTCCGTTGTCGCTATAGATGATTTCAGGTCTTCCCCTTCTGCCAACAAAACAACGGAGAGCCATAAGAAATGCTTCGGTGCTCAGGGCTGCCACCAACTCCAGGTGAACTGCTCGTACTGTAGCACAAGTGAAGAGGACAATCCATGTTTTAGTTCCATCTTTGAGAAATAAGGGGCCGGCTAAGTCAACTCCGGTGACTTGAAATGCTCTAGCATCCTTGACTCTAAAGATGAATTGCCCGAAATTAAAGATGAAATAAATATTTCACAAAATCTCCGACAATGAACCACTTGAACTCGAACTCTTCTTTTTAGAAAATGTTTATCATTTATTTGTCAGCAACTAGTTTCGTTAATGAGGACTTCTACGGGCTGTAAATGGTTTATAACATTTTCAACAATATCAGTAAAATTAATGTAATTTAAGATATTCAATTAGAAATAATACATGAAAAATAAATTTTTGACTCTATTAGTTAAATTTTTGATCAAAATAAAATAAATTTTTGCTAAGAAGTATCCAATTAGAAAATTTAGTAGTAATCATAGTTTTCTGGCAAGGGTGCCGCGGCTACAGCTGGAGACTTCGAACCGTACCTGCGACAAATGACACATTTAGATGTAACTGCTTTCACTGCTTTTCTAGCCTGCAAAATCCAGCACTTTTCTCTTAATCGTCCTAGTAGGTATTGAGCTCCAGCGTGCTTCTTGGTAATGTGTTCCTCCGCGATTAACTGTTCAATGAGAGGGTGCGAATTGGGTAACACAATCGGGTTCTTGAAAGCAGGAGTATCACAACGGTTAAGTAGTCGGGTCTTCACACAAAGGAGTCCGTCTCTGAGAACTGTATGGACTCCAGAAATCACACCAACTTTCTTTTCTGCAAATACTTCCTTTTGCACCAACAGGAACAATCTTTTCTCGGCAGCCACGACTTCTTCTGGCAATAGCTCTCCCTTCACCTTAGACTTGGTCTTAGAGGTTTTTGCAACAAAGCGGAGAATCCATGCCACTAAACGTACGTTGGAGGAATAAGAGGAGAACGTCGCACAATACCAAGGTCGCTGAGCAGGTAGAACAGACAAAACGACAACTGATTTCTTTTTCTTCTCCTTCATCACCTCCTCTTCATCGGGATTTATTTCTTCCACAGGCCAACAGTCGGGAGTTTTCTTCAACCAGGCAGGCCCCTCCCACCATCTGGACCTCAAAAGTTCTGTAGGAGTGCATCCTCGTGAGGGCAAGTCTGCTAGGTTGAATTTCCCAGGGATGTGTCTCCAAGCTTCGGGTTGAGTAAGTGAACAGATCTCTTTCACTCGATTTCCGACGAAAGTACCCCACTCGTCATTTCTGCGTATCCACGCAAGAGCAGTGGTAGAGTCGCTCCAAAAATAAGTAGGGATATTTTTCATGTCCAAGGCTTCCTGAACTGCTAAAGTAAGCCGAGCCGCAATGGTACACGCCATCAACTCCAGTCTGGGAATAGTCATCCTCTTCAGGGGAGATATTCTTGACTTTGCTTGAACCAGCTGGACTGAAACGCCATCCTCTGTTTCCACTCGTATGAAAATTACTGTGGCATACGCGTCCTTACTGGCATCCCCAAAAACATTAAGTTGCTCACCCGAGAAATTGCGCTGAATCCACCTTGGAATGGCAATCTTTCGCAGTACAGAGGCTTCACTCCACGACTCCTTAAACCGAGTTTGAAGATTTTGGTTTAACTCCAAATCCCAGGAACCGTCTTTTGATTTCACTTCCTCCTTTTCGGCCCATGCCTGCTGTAAAATTAATTTCGGAGGAAGCAGAGCTGGGCACAGAAAACCGATTGGGTCGAAGACCTTCTGGACTTCAGACAGGATGATTCGCTTTGTAATGTGATCTCCAACGTCTTTCGCGCCTGCATACGAAATCCGGATAGTGTCTTCAAACTTGTTCCACGAATAACCAAGAACTGGCGTGGACTCTTCTTGAGATTGTTCACTATCAGAGTCTTCAGGACTCCCACTAGTGCATTCCCACTGATGCAGTTCCATTTTCGCTTCCGCCAATAGTTTTGTAGAAACAAGTTTAAATTGTTCATACTCACTATAAGTGTCAACGGAAGTAACACTATTGTCCACGTAGAGAGACTTCAGAAGTTTTTCTGCCACTGATTGGTATTTTTCATCTACAGCTCTCAAGTGATACTCCAACACTGCTCCTAGTATGTAGGGACTGCAGTTGACACCAAACACTACTCTGCAATGCTGTAGAATTTTCGTTTCTTTGGAAGACGTACTCTCCCACCACAGAAAGCAAAGAAATCTTCGGTCGTCTGGATTGACTTCAATCATTTGAAATGCCTTACGGATATCACTGATGACGCCGATTTTTCTTTCTCGAAACCGTAGCAAAATTGATGGGATGAGCTCCAGTAAGTTTGAACCCTTTTCCAGACAGTCGTTGAGAGAGGGAAATCTGCCACTTTTGCACGAGGCATCAAAAACCGGGCGCACTGGGGTCGTTTTACTCTCCGGTTTGAAAACTGCTCGATGAGGAAGGAAGTGACATGACTGGTAATCGGATTCCACTTCTTCTATTATCCCTTCATCTATCCAGGAATTAAATATTTGATCATAATCAATGTACTTGCCATTGGCGTGCAGCTTTGCAGTTGTGGAGTTGAGTCTTGAATGTGCCACTTTCCTATTCGAAGGGATCGACTGGACTCCGTCTGTCCAAGGCAAACTCACTGTATAGCGTCCATCCTCCTTCCTGGAAACTGTCTTAAGGAAATGCAGCTTGACTTCCTTTTCTCGCTCAACTTTAGATTTACTTTCTCCGGGGTCTTGAATTCCAATGGCTTCCAAACTCCACAGCTGATCAGGACTTGCTTCGGACACAAACATGTTGAAGACAGTCATCGCGGCACTACTATTTGGAGTAATAGAGTTCTCCAAACCTCCCGTGACCACCCATCCAAGCACGGTCTCAATAGCAGTCAGTCCATTAGTCAACTGATGTATTCGGCCAGTTAGAAGTTTTCCATATATGTCCCCTCCTACAAGTAACTCAATTTCCGAGTCTTCGTCATTGCCCATATCGCTCACCCAGATATTATTTTCTTTTAGCTCCTTGAGCCAGGGACCTCCAGGTAACTTAGGGAGTTTTCCACATATCTTGTCTTTCCCCCGAACGGGAAGTTGGGTTGTACCACCTCCACGCTTATTAATAGCTTTTACTTGGTAGACCTTAAACATTTGGGCAGCTGTACTTACTCCACCAAAAAGAGAATGAGAAATGTTTTCCTCCTTGATAGGTTGTAGGTTAAATTCCTGCACTACACGACTGGATAAATAACTTCGCTGGGCTCCAGGATCGTAGAGCGCTCGAACCTGGAGTTTTTCCTTTCCATGCACCAACGTAGCTGTAAAGGTTCCGAGATACACAGTCGACGAGCCGGCGAAAGAAGCCACAACATTCTGAACGGGAGTAGACTCCGTGGATTTTTCTTTTGGATTACTGGAACCACTTGTTTTTTGTTTTGCCAGATCTGGACACATGATCGCATAATGTTTCTTGAGGCACACTACACACTTCACATACATTTTGCAATTCTTAGCCCAGTGACTAGTTTTCAAACAGATCAGGCAGCACTTCTTATTCTTTACCATTTGAGTTTTCTCCTCCAGTGACATCGAGATAGCTTTTCCACATTTGTCTGTCTCGTGTGATTTGTCACAGAATAAGCAGGATAACTTTTCTCCCACATAGAGTCCGGCCACAGTAGCAATGGCCTCAGAATGTTCTTTCTGCTTGTCAGATTTGGATTTAAAATTTTTGTTACCGGATTTATCAGCTGATGAGTTCTGAAATCCACTTTGGGCCAAAGAAATTTGCTGGTTACTCTGGAACTCGTCCTTTAGGAACTCCATTAAAATTTGAAGACACGTACGTTGTGGGTTTTCTTTCTTCCCATCTCGTTTCGACATGGGACTTCTCTGCCACGCACGCAGTATATCTTCAGGAAGACTGGATTCCACCAGGGGAAATAACCAAGTAGCAGGATCAGCAGTTTCCAAGTTTAATGTTTCCAGGGCCCTCAAGTGAGACTCAAGCTGGATATACATCTTATCAAATGACATCTTGCCCTTCTGGGTAACATTGTTAATCACCAACTTGAGGAGTTCTCGAATGTAAACTTGAAGTAGTAGACTCTCCCTTCCAAACCTGTCCTTGAGCGCAGTTAGGGCCTTCGGGTAGTTATCTCCAGTGGCTGGGTAACTGTTCACTATTTCTTGTGCTTGAGTCCCGGGCTCCATGGCTTGTATTAGGTAGTGGAACTTATCACTGTTATGGAGAGAATCGTCCCCATCAATTTTTTGAAACTGAGACCAAAATCCCAGCCACTCCTTCAGCTCACCATTGAATTTTCTTAGTTCAATTTTGGGCAGCTTAAAGTTCCGCTTGTTCGCAATCCCACTAGCTGTATGATTGCTCCCCTCACTTTTGACACTCTGAGCAGCACTGTACATTGGACTTGCGGGTCTGGGGTTAAACTTTTTGCGGTACTTGTGATGTATTTCTCTCCAGCTTTTCTGGTAGGAATCAATGACACCTTGCTCGGTGAGAATATCTGCTTCATCGTAGTCTTCATCAAGCATGGCTTCCATCACTTGATTGTCCATTGCTTCCAGTTTGTTGTAAGTTCCTTCGAGGTGCTCTATCAGGGGACAGATGACATCTTCCTTCGGATCCAAAGTCGCGAATTCGGCCTTGATGTCATTCAAGGTTCTTGTAAATGAGGCACGTACAGGAGTTCTTGCTTTCTTAGCTCGTTCCATTTTGCACGCACCGTTGATATATTTTAAATTACTGTACTTGTCTGACGTTATCCACTGAGGGGCCGAGGGGAGTAGGATCCTTTTCTCGTCTGGTCAGCAAACACAGGTAACTTCTTCAGTTGGCTTATCTCGAACAATAGTCCTTCAAACAAATCACGTCGGGGTCACCAAAATTTTGAGTTCTCCTTTCTGTTTATGCTATTCTCCGGAATACCCTTCTGGAGCGGAACTCGGAAAAAATGTGTCTGTTTGTGAGGACTGAAAATATGTAAAAATGAGATGGCCTAAATGACTGATTAATGAGCGGATGAAAACACTATGGGTTTATATCATTTAATGTGCTCTAAACTTTATTCTAAAAACAATTTGATTAAGATTTTGAGAGACCAGAGAACGTCTGTCTGCTCGGAGTACAATCAGGATTAAGACTTGAAACTACAATGTAAATCATTACGACTGCATGGTCTGCAGAAGCTTCTAGAAGTAATTTTAAATAAGAATGCAATGCGCGCAACATGAATTGATTCACTAGATGGCTTACATTGCGCAAAATATTAGATAAACCTAACTACATACAAGAAATAGAAACAAATTGATTATTACATTTAATTGAAATGAAAATTAACTATTTCTATGAAAAGACATAATTTGACTTCCAACATATTAGGTACATGTAAACAAGTTAACAGCCAGACAGTTATCAATAAACGATACTCCTATTATTTAGAATTTGCTACGATTTAGTGAATTTGGAGAACAGTTTGATTAATTTCCAAATTTTTTTTTCATTTTCTCGGTCACCAGTATCTGAGTATTTTGGCAAAAATATCGTTTGAAATATGACAATGGAATAATGACATTTCCAGCTCTAACAACATTATACCTAATCGTTTTAGCTTTAAATTTGTAACAAAGAACGCGCTTGTTTGTAATGTATTTGTAAATTTTCACCTCAATAAAAGCTCTGATAATATCTTAATAGCGCAGTAGCTTAATAGCACTATCAAATTAACAATTTTGGTGCGGTCAATTTAACAGAGGTTTCCCAATGTATCTGTATCACTGAAAAGCTAAGCATCGGGTTAGGATAATTCGTTTTTGCTTGTGTATCAATATTAATGATTGTTTTCGTACTGCATTACACCATATAGAAGCTATAAGATTGTCTATAATTATCTACAATACTTATGTAATTAAATTTTAAGACTAACAATGTAACAACCTTTCTTTGAAGGCATTTATACCTGTAGTTTGTTTGCAAATTGTATTAATTGCAAGTCAATTATCTTTGGATGAACTTGATGACCATAAATTGCTGATCAAAACATGGGAGTTGTATTTTCATTAGCTACATCAAGTTCAGATCAAACAAATTTTTAGACTCATAGCTATCAAATTCTATTGTGTGGGCAAATAGTCGATTAACTTTTACTCTGTCACTCTGTTTTTCTATCTATCTGTACAAAATTGTTCTATTCATTATTGTAGCAACTGAGAAACGGTTATTATAGATACAGCATACAAATAACGTTTCGCTGCATGTGTATCTGACAAAAGAATTCTTTACGGGTTGATTTGAGTCTATTTTTAATAAATGAAATTAATTCTTCTTAAGAAAAACTTTCATTTTGTGAACGCTAAACTGTATATGACCCGGATATTATTGATGTATCTAAAATATTACTTTTGCAGAACTGTGCTTCTTCTTTGGCTAACTATTCTAGAAGTTGAAACAAAGAAATGAGAAAATGGGAGAATACTGAACTTGGGAACTTAATTATTTTTCCAATTAATTTCAAGGTCTATTGCAATTATCTATTTTCATCATATTTACTACACACAACTTCTTGCATTCATACTTTATGCTTTTCTTTCAAGTCTCATAATTGGATTCGTAATAGAAAAGAACGTATGATAATCACCTTTTCATTTTTGGATTACATAGAAATGATAATGATGATGATAATAAAATACTTCCCCTCTATTCCAATAGTCAACAGTCAGGAAAAACAATTTAGATGCAACCGATTTCCACCTGCCATGCCCATATCATCACATATCATACCTCTCGAATTGAGTTCAATATGAAGAAACTTTTTAATCCTTTTCCTTTTTATTTTCTTTTCTAATTAATGTATTTTTCTGATATTTGGACATTTTACACAATCTCGTATATATTTGATTTTTACAACGATTATCAGTAAAATTTAAACTTATGCCGGGACAAAGGGGAAACTCTTTGTTATAAATTGACTGACCTTAAAAATTCGAATTTTATATCAAAAAGGAGAAAATAATTTGAGACATGGTCTTTTGTTTTGTAAATTTTTGCCTTTATTATTATAAAAATTGATTTATAACTCTGTCGTATGATTTTCCATGAAAAGGTCAAAATTTTATGAACTTTGACAAAATGATAGTTACACATAATATCAAAAATCTAAAGACGACCCATTATAATGCGTAATAAAAGTTTTGAATATTAGTGTAAGTCATATAAGATGTAGCTAGGTTAAAAACCTACTTCCCTAAGAACTAAGTAAAAGTATAAACCTTTGTCAACAGAATATTAAGACATCGGATGGACCAAAGAAATAATAATTAAACGAATTAGCTCAATTGATTAGAGGAAACTTTCGGATTTCATTACAAATCTTTCATTCTGTCTATGTATGTAGTTTCAAGGATAAAGTAGTACAACGCTTTTGAATTTATTAGCTCAAATAATGTTTTTAAAATCAAATATATAATAGCTTTTTTAAATATGTAAAGCAAAGTCCCACACATAAATTTTTCATGCCACAAGAATACTTTTATTTTCCTTACCAGTTTCTGGACATAACAGACAATTTAGAAATCCCAGTTACCAGAACACTAATAACCTTTACAACAGTAAACTTATCAAAGGAATAAAATCTGGCGACATTAATTTGCATGGGAGCACAGGATTTGTAAGTGATTTGTTCCCTGCGATTAATATCTGCTGAGAATTTACTCAGCTGCGAAGAAGAATCATGAATCTTGCCTGTGACATGAGACAAATATGTAATTACCATTTGTGTAATTATGCTACCTGCACAAAATAAAAGAATTAAAAGCTTGTGTAAAGTAGCGTGGAATGATATGATGGCACAAGGGCATATAACACCGCTTACTGTTGTAATAATTTTATTAGTTGGCATAAAAATTGTTGAGCAGATATCATTAAATGCGTTTTGAAATACTTGAGAAGCTCTGTATTTTCGGATAAATTCCTGAGTGCTCAGTTTCCCTTTAATGCACCTAAATAAAAATAAGTATCACATTAAAAATAAATTCGACTGAACAGGGAGTTTTATGATTTACCTCAAATGACGTAAATATCCCCGGGTGGAACTGATATAGACCAAGATTATGATAATATAAAATAGAGCAATTCCAAAAACCCAGATCAATGTAAGAGTTTCAAATACTGCTACTATTGTGGTCAATAGCAGACGAAAAATGTAGCTAATCTTAAATGAAGGTATTATAATATTGAAACTGTAATGATGAGCATTGGGAAAAAGGAAAACCATTATAAAATTAATTTGCAAGAATGGTAATAATTGCAGAATTATCACATTAAGGAAGAACTGTAAAATGCGTCTGTCTTGCTGACTTGCGTTGTCCATGATTTCAGCTATAGAATTTAAAGAAAAAATTGCTATTATGAACATGTAGCCATACAAGTTTATATAAACAATAAATATCACAATAAAAGTGCAGATTGTGTACTCACATTTCCGTTCTCTGCAAAATGTAGTAAGGGAATTAAAAAAGTTCATCACTTCCTTCGAATAAAGAATTGTCACTGTTACTACCATCACGAAATAGGAATACATTAATATCCAGAAAGCATGAACGAGTAACTCTGCCATATTTGAACCGGATTTAACAGAGAAATAAAAATTGATCCAAATTGCTGAGTATTGCAAATAAGATATTCCTGTTACACATTTCCAGTATACCAATGTCTTCTTCATTGTAATGTGTAGTGTTCTCCCTTCCCAATTAAAGGGAATTACATGCATCAATGTTACTATTTCATATAAATTGCTGTACCTAGCTAACAGGGTTTCGTAACATGCACTGCTCTTCATACTGACTATCCAAGGAATTGAATATTTCACGCGTTTAAGTATTCGCTTTGAATGATTACGCAAATTTCCAATGATAATAATAAAAAATAAGAGAAAATTAATCCTAAACATGGACAGTGCACCAAATAATTTTTAGTAGTAGTCAGTTCTATGAAACAAATGCATACCTAAATGGTCACAGTTTCGTATTCCAGGTAAAATAATTAAGAAATGATTTTAAAACAGTATAGTCACAAAACTATAGATAAAAATTATTGCAGCAGTCGAAAGGCTCATGCTACATAGGACATACATTGAAATAAAACTACTTAGAAATGCAGTAACCGCTTTGAAGTTTGCCATTTGTGTGACTACGTGGATATAATTTTTATCACAAGAATCTGAGTTGTTGTTGTATACGCATTTATTTCATCGACTGTTACGATGGGATATACATATCGCAGGGAATGGTTGCGTTAGATTATTGAACGATTATGACAAAGCAGTGTTTCACGAAATTAATAATTTATACCGTAATCATGATATCAAAATATCAACTTTTTTAAGCATTTCCACTTTACGCTAGTTATACAATGTCAACTGATAAATGGACAGCTCATGCTTCATTTCGCCAACTTTTGTAAATTCGAGCGATCGCTACTTTTGTTGACTGTCGGTACTGATAATATTTAGGCTATGTCTACAAATTCGAAATAAAAATAACGAATGCAAAATAATATTGAATAAATAAATAGTAAATGAATGAGCAATGAATTTTAAAGTGAATACTACATTTACTAGGCAAATAAAAATTACACATAAGGTATTTGTTCTTTCGAACTGACATTAACTTTCAAAAATGATGAATGAAGTCAAAAACTTGAATTATATATATAAGTCTGAGAAATTAACCGTCTTTCCAGTTTCTGGACATAACAGACAATTTAGAAATCCCAGTTACTAGAACACTAATAACTTTTACAACAGTAAACTTATTAAATGAATAAAATGTGGCAACATTAACTTGCATGGGAACACAAGACTTGTAAGCGACTTGTTCCTTGCGACTAATTTCCATAGAGACTTTCCTTAGCCGTGAAGATGAATCATGAATCTTGCCTGTGACATGTGACAAATACATAATTTCTATTTGAGCAACTACACTTCCTACACAAAACAAAACAACTAAAAACGAATGTAAAGTAGTGTGGAATGATATAACTGCCCAAGGGCAGATAACGCCGCCTACAATTGTAATAATTTTATTAATTGGCATAAAAACTGTTGAGAAAATTTCATTAAATGCGTTCTGAAATACTTGAGCAGCCCTATATTTTCTGACAAACTCCTGAGGACTCACTTTCCCTTTAATGTACCTAAATAAAGCAGGTTTGCATCAATAAGTAATACATTGGCTGAAAAGAAAATAATATATATTTTACCTCAAATGACGTAAATATCCGCGGATGGAACTGATGTAGACCAAGATTATGATAATATGAAATGAAATACAGCAATTGCAAATGCCCAGCTCAGTGTAAGAGTTTCCAAAGCTGCTACCGTTGTGGTCAAGAGCAAACAAAAAACGTTGTTCATCCTAAATGTAGGTATTATAATGTTGAAACTGTAGTGACGAGCATTGGGAAAAACGAAAACCATTATTGAATTTATTTGCAAAAGTAGTGTCATTGAAAGAATCATCCCATCAAGAAGGAACTGTAAAATGCGCCTCTCTTGCCGATTTGCTAAGTCCATGATTTCAGCTGTAAAATTTAAGCAAATTGCAATTACGTTTAAGTATCATATATAATAGTAATAGTAAACTTAGCATTTAGAAATAATGTATAATTTTAGTGCAATGAATACTTTCCCCAAGTCCATATTCTTAACTGCTACAGGAAAGAGGTCATTAACTTATGGCTTCCAAATATATTTTTAATTAGACTTAAAAGTTCAAGGCATGAAAATTACTGAAAGCATTCATTGATATATCCACAAAAATATTACAATGACAATTTAAAATAAGTCCTCACATTTATGCTTCCTGCAAAATGCCGTAAGGAAATTAAAGAAATTCATCACTTCCTTGGAATACAAAACTGTCGTTGTTACTTGCATCCCCAGATGTGAATATACATTAGTATCCATAAAATTATATGTACACTCAACTCTGACAGGGTTGAGCCAGATTTAACGGAGAAATAAAAGTTTATCCAAAGTGCTGAGCACTGTAAATAAGATATACTGGTCACACATATCCAGTACACCAATATCTTCTTCATAGTAAAACTTAAGGATTCTGACTCCCAATTATAAGGAAGGAGATGCATTGTTGTTACTATTTTGTATAAATTGGTATATCTGTTAACCAAGTTTTCGCACGATGCACCTCTCTTTCCACTGAATATCCAAGAAAGAACTGACGCAGCATAGCAGGCTATGCTTTTAAGTTGCTGCTTTAGATGTTTACACAAAGAATCTTCCATTATAGAAAAATTAATTTTTTCAAAGTAAGACAATGGACATATATAATAATATTTTGCAGTCAGTTGCATGGATGGAAAAAAATTAAAAATTGGGTTGTACAGTTTAGTCTGTAGTGAGTTAGTAATAATAATGAAGAATGTGTGACTTTATTAACTAAGGTAAAAGTAATAAAGAAATTTCTGGAAGAGTACTTACACCTACCTGGTGTAGTGAGCAAAAGAATGAATAAAAATTAATTCTGCAGTCAAAACGCTGATACTACTGACACAGTGAAATGAACGGAACGATATGGAAATAGAGTAATCACTTTAATATTTTCCTACGTTTACCAAAGTAATTTTTATTTATCAACCAATTGGATACGTTTTTATCAACTTTTGTAATAGGACATAATTGCTCTATTGCTCATAATAGTTTCTGAGGGATTTCCTTTCCACGAATGAATGACTCTCCATAAAAGTTGTAATGTATGCAATAATCATGATAGCAAAATTTCAACTTTATTAAGAATGACCATTTTACCTTATTTCTACAATGTCAGCTGATAATATTATGTGATAGGACACTATATGATACAATCTCAATACTGGTCTGAATTTACCAAAATTATCCAACTGATTGTTAGCCAATATGTAATTTATCTAGGTACTACTATCTAATATTATCTAGATATCATGCAACTATACTGGATAATATCCTATATTATTATAGTATATTATCCGAAACCTTAAAATACACTTCTCAAAGTCAAATTTCATCCATATTTAACGTCACTCTTGTACAACCAACAATTTAGGACATTTATTTAATGCCAGATATTGAAGATAATATTATGGAAACTATTATCAATTCATTTACTCGGCATTGCGAGCCGCATGTTTCACAGATACAAGAGATCATGAAATAAACATAAAGTTACATGGATATTTAATCCGAAGATATTAAGTAGATAAAAGGAATTTAGTAGAAGTACACCTTTTTCGGGAGAACCTACTCAATGCGCCAATAAATACACATATCATAGGAATGGGCTTTTTTGACGTTTACCAGCATTGATCGATTTAACTCCAAATTGTAAGGTTATTTTAGCCTTTAATTTAGGGGCTGGTTAATTTGTTTAAGGAAAGCAGTCTTTTGTGTACATTTTTCCAAATGAGGTATTTGGACAACTTCAAAGTACTGTATACTAAGTATCTAACCGTCTTCATTCAAAAATATTTTACTGATTCTGGTAAGAATTGCAACAATTACCTTCAAGTAACGGCAAACATAATAATGTTCATTACATAAACCTGTCCGTCCGGTAGCAATTCAAGGGTGGGCACATTTAAAAAAATTGGAATGAAACTTTATGAATGCATAAAGTATACTAACTTACTTACGTATACTTTATGAATGCAAACTATTTCAATCGTTAAGACAGTTAAGAGCTTCGTAAAAAAATAAATTGATATAATGACCAAAACATTGAATAGCAAATGGGGTCAGTTGAAAAACTCCCTTCGCTGCATAATCTTATGGGTATTAAACATAAATTTGATCATTTTCTTTATCAAACTACAAATAGAAATTACCCGCTTGAGCAATAAGTTCGATATGGCGACAAGGTAAACCCTCCACGGCTATAAACTGCTTATTGTTCACATCGTAACATACAGGAACAGCACAATTGTCATGAAAACTTGTGTTGTCCATTCCCCTTACACTTGTTATACTAGTAATTAAAGGAGCAGAAGGTTCACTTTCGACTAATTTTTCTATTTCTCTAACAAAGGGTTGCCCTATATTGAAATATTTTTTTAAATTCTGGTGGAACAGGATTGTTGCTTTACACCATTTTAAACCTGAAGAGCCACCTACGTAATATACAATTTGTTCTATTTCCTTATCTGTTAACAGAGTCAATGCTCCCGACTCCCGATATTTTGGTAATCCAGTTTTGACTCAATTCTACTAGATAGCATTTTTTCTTTTATCGAATTCATACACTTTACCGTATTCAGTTCAGAGTAACCTATCAGATGATTAGTACTTGTGACGTATTGCAGAACAGATACCGTTTGCTGTTTGTGTAGCTTTATTGTATTTCAAGCATATATATGGATTACATCTTTTTTGGTAGCTTTGGATAACTTTTCCTCAAAACTCAAAAGGGTAAAGTCATCAATAGTCAAGTTCCTCAGAAGTCAATCCCTTTGCTTTCAAATCCATTTGGATCTGCCTAATTTTTAGTCTAATGGTTTCGAACTTTGTAATTTATTTTTAATGTCAACGGTGTATTGATTCGCCCCCAAAGTTTCACTTATAAACTTATAATTATGCAAGAGTTCATTTTTATTTGGATAATTTTCCCCAGCTGACTTTTTAATATATTCAGATTCCTCATTTAAAATTTTCTGTGTTAATGTTTGTTTTGCCAGGCGAGCAAATACTCTTCTGATGTTGCCTAAGATTATTTTATTATTTTTTATATCTTTGAATCGCGATAGATTCACGTAGCACTAAAACCGACTCTTTGCGTTCCGCATTGCTCAGTCTTCTGGCAATGTTATCAATTGAATGTCGTCGTATCTTTCCTCTGATAGTTTCTATATACATTGCACCATCATCTAGATAATCATTGCGAAACGTAATATATTTACTTTTTCATTTCCAGGGCCAAGTTAGACTGTAAAACTTTTTCTATTAAAGAATCCATTGAGGTGAGGCACTGAATTTAGCAAAAGCTTCTCCGTCATTATAAGTGCCATCGTAATAATTGTTATTAATGCGTAAGCCATCACTAAGAATTTCCCTCTCCTCTTCGAATTGAGAATGTGGTATCATTTTACTACATTTTTCGTTACCTAAGGTTTTTCCTAATTTTGTAGTATGCCGTTTTAGTAATTTCGCATACTTTAACCTATTTATTCCCAATTAAAGGGAGTCATGCATCAATGCTACTATTTGCTGTATCCAGTTAACAAGGTTTCGTAACATGCACTTCTCTTTATACTGACTATTCAAGGGTGATGGCTCCAAGCCTTTAAGTACTCGATTTGATTGGTTACCGAAATCTCCAATGACAGTAATAAAAATAGGAGAAAATTATTCCTAAACAGAAATTATGCACGAAATTATTTAAACTCAGTTGTATGTGTAAAGTATTTGTAGTATGTGTTAGAAATAGTAATTAAAATAAATGCATAAAACTTCGTATGTTTGTAATCCAGGTAAATTAATTAAAAAATGGTTAGGGGCATTTTTAAAGCAGTAATGTTCAAAAGTATACATAAAAATCATTTCAGTAGTCAAAAGGCTGTTGCTGTATAGAACAGACACCCGTGAAGTGAAACTATTTAGAAATACAGTAACAACCATGAAGTTTACCGTAAGTATGACCATCTGTAATTTTCCTCATCAATGAGCTGCGCTTCTTGTGCTAATACCCATTTATTTTATCGACTGTTGTGACGGGGTAATTATCACAGAAAATAGATATTATGGATTATTGGACGATTATCGCAAAACAGTCCTTCACGAAATTAATAATTTATACAGTAATCATATCAAAATGTCAACTTTTAAAGAGTCTCCACTTTACGTTAATTATTTAATGTCAACTGATAATGAACAGTTAATATACTTTGTCTGCATTTGTCCAACTTTTATAAATTCGATTACCATTTTTGGTACTGCAAATGTGTAGGCTATGTCCACAAGAAAATAAAAATAACAAATAGAAAACATTGTTGAATAAATAAAGCAATACAATATAGCCAAAAACTTAAATGTATTTCAATAATGCAAAGCACTTTTTAAGTAAGAAGAACTTTAACTTGTACTAAATTTTAGTAATATGTAATTCAAAACAGATTCGTTTATTTGAAGCTATAGAATAGGTAGATAAAAGGGAAAATAATAATAGATGTAAACTTTTCACTCCTGATGAGAAATTCTTTAACCGCCTTTCCAGCTTCTGGACAAAACAGACAGTTTACAAATCCCAGTTACCAGAACACTTATAACTTTTACAACAGTAAACTTATTAAATGAATAAAATGTGGCAACATTAACTTGTATGGGAACACAAGACTTGTAAGCGACTTGTTCCTTGCGACCAATTTCCAGTGAGAATTTACTTAGCCGTGAAGACGACTCATGAATCTTGCCTGTGACATGTGACAAATATGTAATTTCTATTTGCGCCATAGCACTTCCTACACAAAATAAAACAAATAAATACGTATGTAAAGTAGTGTGGAATGATATAACTGCCCAAGTGCAGATAACGCCGCCTGCTATTGTAATAATTTTATTAATTGGCATAAAAACTGTTGAGAAAATATCATTAAATGCGTTCTGAAATACTTGAGCAGCCCTGTATTTTCTGACAAACTCCCGAGGACTCACTTTCCCTTTAATGTACCTAAATAAAAGAGGTTTGCATCAATAAATAATACATTGACGGTAAAGAAAATAATATACATTTTACTTCAAATGACGCAAATATCCCCGGATGGAACTGATGTAGACCAAGATTATGATAAAATGAAACATGGCAATTACTAATACCCAGCTCATTGTAAGAGTTTCCAATCCTGCCACTATTGCCGTCAAGAGCAAACAAAAAACGTTGTTCATCCTAAATGTAGGTAGTATAATGTTGAAACTGTAATGCCGGGCATTGGGAAAAACAAAAACCATTATTGAATTCATTGGCAAAATTAGGAACACTACTAGAAGAATCATCCCATCAAGAAGGAACTGCAAAATGCGCCATTCTTGCTGATTCGCTATGTCCACGATTTCAGCTGTAAAATTTAAAGAAATTGCAGTTGCATTTAAGTATCATTAATTTTTACCTTACCTAAGGTCGGGCTGTAAAATTTTCTGTAAAACTGTAAAAGTAAACTTAACTTCAGACATAATGTTTAATTTTAGTTTAATCAATACTTTTAGCAAAGTTCATATTCTTAATTGCTACAAGAAAAAGGTTATTAACATATGGCTTCCAAATATATTTTTAATTAGATAACCTTCTTCCTACAGTCGTAGCTCAGCAGGGCATGCAAATTGCTGAATTAAAGCATTCATTGTGTTAGCACAACCGTCGAACTAGCTGTATATTCACAGAAATACTACAAGGACTGTTTAAAACAAGTACTCACAATTATGTTCTCTGTAAAATGTAATATGGAAATTAAAAAACATCATCACTTCCTTGGAATACAAAACTGTCGTTGTTACTTGCATCCCCAGATATGAATATAATAGTATCCATGCCATATGTACACTCAACTCTGATAGGGCTGAGCCAGATTTAACGGAGAAATAAAAGTTTACCCAAAGAGCTGAGCATTGTAAATAAGATATGCCGGCCACAAATTTCCAGCACATCAATTTCTTCTTCAAAGTAAAACGTATTATTTTTGACTCCCAATTAAAAGGAAGCATATGCATTGTTGCTACTATTTTGTATAAATTGCTGTATCTGGTTAGCAAGTTATCACAAGATGCACCTCTGAATATCCCAGAAAGAACTGACGTAGTGTAGCAGGCTATGCTTTTATGTTGCTGCTTTGAATGTTCACACAAGGAATCGTCCATTATAGAGTTAATTTATCCAAAGTGCGACAATGGACATAGTAATATATTACGTGTGATTTTATTAATTAAGGTATACGTATGCAAAAGTATAGACAAAATATAATTCTGTAGTCAAAAGGCGGATGCTAGAAGACCTTGCACAGTGAAGTGAAGGATATTTGGAAATTCCGTAACCACTTTAAAATTTTCTTTACGTTGCGTTTTACCACTGTAATTTTTATTTATTCGTCAACTGGATACTTGTATATATGATTTTATTGACATTTATAATAGGATGTAATTTCAGAGGAAGTGTTTCTGAGTTTCTGATTGCTTTCCTTTCTGCAATTTTAGCATTCTCCAATATTTATGAGTTTGTGATTATGCCCTCAATTTCATTTCATTATAGTGGTTGAAAACCAAACCGAAATGAATTTGATTGATTAATTTTTATCTATGATTATTGATTGTTTATCTTAGTACAAGCTAACCATTTATGTTTAGTGAGGAGATATTTATAGACGAGCAACTACTTATTTCGACGTTTGCAATTAATGTGTGCAGGGTTTAGTGTTTATATAAATTAATTTGGTAGGGTGGATAAGATACGATTTGAATGTAATGAATTATAAATAATAAATGAAATAAATAAATGTAATAAATGTTTACAGTAGTAATTACTACAATAAAAATCTCTTAAATTAGTTGCCCTTAAAAATTGAAAAGGGAGCTGACAAAGAACAGAACAGTGAATATAACGGCAATTCCCATGTTCCACAGATACAAGAGATCATGAAATAAACATAAACATAAGTGTATCGGGTATGGAGATTTCATCTAAAGATATTATAAGTAGGTAAAAAGAATTTTGTGGAAGTCGCCTTTCTCTGAGAGCCCACTCAATGCTGCAATAAATACACATACAAACGTAAGAATTACATTACACAAAAAGACTTTATTTGGCAAATTTTACCAACATTAATCGATTTTACACAAATTAAGGTAATTATTATCTGCTTATTTAGGGAATGGTTAATTTACTTATGGAAAGCAGTCTTCTGTGTTCACATTTCATATTGAAATAATTTGCACAAAAAGGCTTACTGATTCTTGGAAATGAATTACAATAATTACCATCAAGCATAGATATAGATTATAGTACAACAATTGCTAGATAGTCCGTAGAATAGGAGACAGCAGCTATTCTCAGGACCATATAATAGAGATGGAGCCACACTGTGGTATATAACTCGCAAGAAGCATCTTCCAACGTGAAGAGTTTTAAGCCAATCGTGGGTTGACATAGTCGCCAATGAGCTTCTGACTTAGTCTCCAATGATGGACGAGCGCGCTACTTTCATACCTCAATGTAGTAAACACGATGCATTGAGAGTCACTACTCTATGCTTGTCTCAAGCTCATGCAGCGTTGTCCCTTGTCTCACGACACAGAGTGACCAACCACTTATAGATATCCTTTGTAGACTCATTCCTCCTATCCTCCCCACTCGCAGTTCCGCCTCCACGAATATGCAAGGCCTTATGAGTGTAATTGTTCTATATAGCGAAGCGCTTATAGTTATTCTCTGCTCAGGACGCTGCCATGCAAGCATAAACACAGAGATTCAAGGATTATGAATGGGCGTCAGTGGGCGAAAATCCTTGCCATCCTTCAGTACCATAGAATAACTATAAGCTGCGACTCGCTTCGCTATATAGAACTATTAAGGGCATAAGGTCTTGCATATTCTTGGAGGCGGAACTGCGAGTGGGGAGAATAGGGAGAATGAGTCTACAAAGGATATCTATAAGTGGTTGGTCACTCTGTGTCTAGAGACAAGGGACAATGCTGCATGAGCTTGAGACAAGCATAGAGTAGTGATTCTCAATGCATCGTGTTTACTACATTGAGGTATGAAAGTCGCGCGCTCTTCTATCATTGGAGACTACGTCAAAAGCTCAGTGGCCACCTCGTGAACACACAATTGGCTAAAAAATCTTTACGTTGGAAGATGCACCTTGCGAGTTATATATATACCACAGAGTGTGGCTCCATCTCTATTATATGTTCAGTACGAAGGACTTAACGGAAATTCCTTCCTAGAATGTGGAGTGCAGTTACAGCCGACTTAATACAAACTCGGCGGCGGCAATGCTATATTTATGGCGGAATAAGCTCTCATTACCAATGTACACAAAGCCGGCGTAACACTATCCCCAAATTTTCTTTACACAATTTAATTTTGTTGTTTACGTGTATTTTCATTCCATTCACATTGGGTAGATACTTTGTATTATGGAAAGCACCCGTTTGCCATCAAGTAATGGTAAACATTCATTCAGTACTATATATAAACGTGTCCGCCCGGTTACCTTTCAACGCTAGGTAAAGATACATTTAAAATTACTTATTATAAGTGAAGGGACTATGTTTGTTTGCCTTCTGTGTAGCTCATATACTCATTGGCTTACAGAAAAGGGCGCAGACGTTTAAAAATCCAACTACATTGATAAAAATTGAAATTTGCTAGATTCGTTTTTTCAAATCTTAGATTTGATTTGCGGGCTACGTTTAAGTGAACGCTCATTAGGACCGATCGGCTCGTATTTAATATTAAAATTTATGAATGCATAGAAAACTATTTCGAGTGTTAAGACAGTTAAGAGCTTCGTAAACAAATAAATTGATACAGAATATAATAATAACAATATCAAAAATATTTTTTCATACTTTTACTTTCCTGTAGTATAAGAATTGTTTTTAATTCCGCATATGCTGAATCACTGTGGAAAAGATCCCCATTTCGAGGAACAAATTCCGTAAAATAACTGGGGTTTTCCATTGCTCTGTTATTGACAGGTAACTGGTCTTAATACTGTACGACATTTCGGCTCCTTCTTTCCCTTCTTATCGTTCTGACTTCAATACAATTTTAGATTAGACTAATAATAAGTTGAGGTTAATACCCAGGAACCTTTTTACGTTCATACATTCATTTCCTTTATATCATATCACTAAGCTAACCAATGAATTGAAATTCTTAATGAAATACAACAGTATTTCGATCATCTGTGCTTCGATGACTGAATGGTTGTGGTCTCGATAACCGGTCATTTCGACACGAGCGTGAGAACCTAGTCAATGAGCCTCATTGGCCGGTTACCTGATTGACGGTAGCATTATATATACGGTAGGTTTTAGTGATAATACCTAAGCACCATAAGTCACGTATGGGAAAATAATTTAATTTAATATCTGTATTTTTGTAGACAGAATGAGAGAGGTAAAACAAAAGTATAAAGAAAGCTCTGTTTCCTTAATAATGGTATGTATTGTAATGCAAAATTAACCGTTCTCAGTAATTGTTTTATACAATGTTATTTTGCAGTCTTTTAACTTCATTAATTATCAGATTGTTAGAATATTCAAAATAGTAATTGTGATGTTTATGGGATACAATTGGTACATTTATTTTACATTAGTTAAAGGTGCCTTTCAAAAGTTGTGACAGTGGACACGGGAGGCACGACTCTGTTAATGGCTTCTGGAACTCCATGATTTTGTTTTCGAAAACAAAGACACGACATTCGCTCTCTATAAACGTAAATAATTTCATATTAAATCCGAAGCCTTTAGTCTTAAAATCTATTGGTATTCCATTTCTGCTACATATAGCCACAATATGCAAATAGCTTATAATTAGAATGATTCCTATTAATTACTAACATAGTAAAATCAATTGATAAATTACTTTAAAACTGTAGAGACAGATGTGAAGCGCGACCGAGGAACACATAGTTCTTCATCTTGCCGATTTGCCTGACGTATCTTCAACAAAGTTTTGGTGACGGTTGAAGGAAACAGAGATGCTTCCATACATCGCATCACAAGCCTTGAGAATAAAACAGAAAACGATTTAATGTGGTTAAGGAAAAGAGTAAGATCAATTTGGATATTATTTCTACCGGAAGGAATGAAAATTAAACAATATTGCCATACACATTACATTTACAATATATATGTCATTTAATTCACTTAAAAAACTCTAGTCAATAATATAATATATTTCCCAATGAAGTAAAAAAGCCACTTCTTTCATCATCAGGCTCAGTCCGTTTCTCTATTGGGTCCGTAGGAAAAACATTTCTTGCCGATCTTATTATTTTCTCCAACCACATTAAATTTATATTAAACTTTACATATAAAAGCATTACAGTACTCTGCATATAAAAATTGAAGAACTCACCGAGGAAAAACAGCCAGTATAGTAGTAAGCACAATAACCGCCCAATGTACAGGCGAGCCAATAAGTTCATGTATGACCCAAAACGGATTCTCAAGTCCGAGACAATTGATGCACACGCTGTTGTAGACAAACGCAAATGCATAGAAGAATACAATGGATACGGCGATGGATAGTACATGAATTATTGTCTAAAATTCGCAAAAGTAACATTATGGTTTGTTAGAATGTCGAATCATGATGTCATTTTAGAAAGAGGTGAAAGAAAATGACAAACTGTAATAACCCAAGATTTTGCTTCGATGGCCATGTGAACAAGCATGGTGTACATGCATGCACTCGTAACTACTGTTCCAAATTCAAACATTCCTACATCCGAACCACTGTACGCCTATAATCATTAGAACCAAAATAATTGATTTGCTTATTTGTGTACGCTTAGCCTTGGCGAAAAGGCACCTTAGCCTGCTAAATGTGCTAAGTGAGATATATATTTTTTTAAATTCTCTAAAAAATTCACATTTAAAAAAATCGGAATTTAAAAAATTTCTTGTATTTTTAAAAAATGATTAAAACTCATTTTTTTCTTCAAAGTTTAAAGAATCGGAAAAAAAGCTTTCAAAGCACTGCACCCTGCGTTTGTGTATATTAAAAATGAAAGGTTGAAATATCTACACAGTTTTGCAAAATAGATTTTAGCTTGACTAGATTTTAGGTCCAAGGGTCCTTTTCGGTAACCGCGACACATTTTATCGTCAGATGCATGCAGTTTTTGAAGTCACCAAAGGATTAGTTTAATGAAGGACTTACGCAATACGATACGAAGAAAATAACTACACTCTGGTAAAAAGCATCCAATATGTTTAACCAAAAGAGGTGATTTTGTTGGGCCTCCTGTTTATAGAGTTCTGGATAAGCTAGTAAAATTCTCGCCGGAGCATCTTGGTCGTAAATGCCTGCGTATAAAAATGTAAATCCTCAGAAATATATAATAACCGATAAGAATAAGGTAATTAAATATTTCTTATATGGAAAATAGAAGTGTAAGAAAATTAATATTGAATTGATATTGAAATTGTAAATATTGAAAGGTAACCTATAGCCATTGGAGGAAGGGCGGTGAAAAAAAGATTGAAAACCATGAGGTACATCTGATCTATCATCACAGATCCGGACCAACCGTTAAGCAGCTGGTACCAGAAGATAACAAAAACCCAAGCCTAGTAACAAATTTACAATTCATTAATCATCTTGCAAAAAGCGAGCCGATGAAGAATTTTGAAAAGTATCATACAGCATTTTTGTAGAAGAAATACAAAATCATTCGGGAAAGCCGATCAAAGCACCAATGCCCGTGTACTAAAAGAAGTCTTTCTAGGTATTTAAATTTAGATATTGCAAAGTCAGATGCCATTACTGCTTGCATTCCTTCTTTCCCAGATATTCCAATACCAACGTCGGCACGTTGAATCATTGATACATCATTTGCACCATCCCCTGGATAAAATAAATTTATAATTTCCTATTCTAAGATTATCCCGCTCTGCAAAAAAATTAAATGCTAATAAAAAATTAATTACATACCAATTGCTAAAGTCCGCACATGTAAATGATCTTTCACTGCAATAACAATGCGTCCTTTTTGTAAAGGGGTAGATCGGCAACATAGCACAGCGGAACAAATTTTTGTTAAGGCTAAGAACTTTGTCAATAAGTTAGTTTTAGGATCCAAAATATACCTACAAAATACAATAGCAATTTTAAATTTAATAAACTTTTATAGAATTGGTAAATGTTGAACAAATCAGGAAACTTACGTAAGACTTTTTCCATCCACAACGAGAGCCCTTTGTTTACTAATTGAATTTTCCAAGACTGCTTGCTCTAAATACGACATAATAGTTTGTTCTGCTTGGCCCTTACTTCGAGCATTTACTTTTAAGATTTCCATAGCAGACGAAAACAATTTACAAGAGTAGGCAATGTTGATAGCCGTTTCCTGTTTGTCTCCAGTCAATACCCACACAACGATCCCTGCTTTCCTTAACGACTCAATAGTTTCAGGAACGCCTTCTTGAAGACGGTCTTCAATACCCGTAGCCCCCACGATTTCTAAATTATTCTCTAATTTGGAGTAAGCCTCCACAACTCTTTTCTCTCTGTTGTGCAAATCATTCAATGCATGATTATGTTCTACGAGCCAACTGTAGTATTCTTGCTCAGTCAATACTCGCTTGGCTAGGACTAAAGTCCGTAACCCTTCTCGAGCATAATTATTTAGTTGTGTCATTGTTTGATTTCGTATTTCTTGCGCAACGCCATTTTCTGCATAAAACAAGAATTTTTATGTAGTGCAAATAAAAATACTGAAACCTTGGAAAACACATTTTTTGATTGATTGATTGAAACCTGTGGGTTTAAGTCTTGAAAATATGGCTGAATCTGCTCCTTTGCAAAACAATATAAGTTCCCCAGTTTTTGGATTTTTAAGAACAATGGACATACGTTTTCGTGTAGAATCGAATGGGAGGGTATGAAGAATTTCGTATTCCATAAAATATTCATCTATAACAAACACAGTATTTTAATTATTTATTAGTCGAAACTTTCAAGAAACTACTTTCATATAACGCCATAATAATTGAAATGGGTGACAATTTACATTGTTCTGAAGCGATATTAAAATTTGCTTATTATATGTAGTATATGTATCAAGGTTTTTCAATTTCTAGTCTCAAGCTTCATAATAAACGAACCTTGTATATGTATATTAATATATTGTTCCTTACTTGAAATTGATATCCTCGCTAATGTTGGCGTTCTTTTCATTAGCTTGCAGTTATGTGCAGAAGCTGCTTGTACTAAAGCCAATTCGTCTGGACTTTCAGCCTCAAAAGTGGGATCGGAATCAAAGAGAGACGGATTTGGAGACAACCCTGACTGTAACACTGAAATTATATTCTCTGCTAAATGTTCACTCGTTTTCATCTGTAACACAATTTTTACTGCTTATTAAAACGATCAAAGCATTAAAATTCCTTTTAGAAATAGAAACATTCTTATCGTATGCATATGCATTATAACTTTAACTGCTGTCATTAGAGTTGCACTAAAATGTGCGTTGACTATTTAATTCGATAAATAACGATTATTTTAGTAATGCATATTGTACATCGAACCTTGTCACTTTGGGGACGTTTGGCAATGACAACAGTATTGCATACTGCCATAATTGTAAAAAAGTCCACGATTCGTTGTTCCTGCGTGGTAAGCACTGTTTCCTGGGAGAGACGTTTTCCTAATTGCTCTAAAAGCAAGTTAAGTGAGTTGTTTACAATAACAGCAGGTTCTGACGTCGACCTATCATTGTCCATCTAAAGTAAAGTCACAAAAGAACCACCAATTATTCATTATTTTATGTTACATACTATAGGATTACAAGACTTACTTGTTCTGTCGAATTGGTTTGGGATTGATCATAATCTTCTCCTCCAATGGTACACCTTCGGAATATCATTTTATTTTCAGTCAGTGTTCCAGTCTTGTCGGAAAAAACATATTGAATCTACAATAAACCGTCGTAAGCCCATTGACATTAGTATTCCATGGAAAACAAAAAGATTAAAGCAATCTTATTGATTTTAAAGGTCAAAATGGCATTACAGATTTCTTACATCTATAAGTCAATTGATTAAATCATTATACTTCAGTTTAAATTCTAGAGCTGGTTTTACAAGTCTGTTGATAGTACGGTTAGGTAGGGGAAGGCAATACCAATAAGGTCATTGAAAAATAAAGTACCTGTCCTAAATCTTCAGGAATGTTGGTTGCTCGACACTCAATTTTCTTATTGGTTTCAGGATCGTACAGATTTATGTCATTCTGAATATGAAATATCTGGAAGAGTTTGGTGAATTCGATTGTGACGTATAAGGAAAGTGGAATCATCATCTAATTTCAAAATATCAGTTTTCATTCGATATAAACCCATAATTAATTTGTATTATTAAGTATGCCTCAAAAAGTAAATGTTTACCTCGACAAAAATAATAATTGCATTTGAGAGTTATTATAAATGCTTTATTGTACTGCAATTGATTATCGAGGCTACCGTAATCAAAAATGGCATTGTTTGTTAATTTATGCCATCAGAAGGTTTTACAAAAAGGATTTTACCTGAAGGATAATGACAAATATTAGAAAAGTGATACACGACTCCCAGAAACTATAAGCCGAACTTTCGCTTGGTTTAGAAGGAATGTCAAAAGGGAGTTCGGGAAAGTAATGCAGCCATAATCCCGATCCGGTTGCCCCAACAAAACATAGCGCGGCGAGAATGAGAACACAATATAAAACTTGTGAATTCATCATTATTTCCAGTTCAGTGCGCTTATGCCGGCAACCCTTGTTGTTCAACATTGTCTTTGTTTCTCGACCTAAAACAAAGGAGCAAAAAAATAGAAAAATGTACTAAGTTTACATTAGTAGAAATAAATCCAGAATATACTGGAAGTAATAAAATTTTAATAAGCAACTTTGGATGTACCCACATCCCTTAATCACCATCATTATCTATTAAGCAAAGGTCAAAGGTATTAATACCCTTTTATCCCTTAAAAAGTAACTAATACCATGAATATGATAAATTATCATAAATACTTGGCCCTGGGACAATTTTTGTAAATATTTCCATAAGTGTGATGTTTTATACTATGAGAATCTAAAAAACGTAAATATAAGCTAAGAAACCGTTGTCTCATCATGATGATGCTCATGATGATGATCATGATGATGCTCATGACGATGGCCATGATGATGATCATGATGATTGTCATGATGATGATCATGATGATGGTCATAATTCCACTTAATATGGAACAGTTTTGCGGCGCTTTAGTTTAGCAAAAACAGTTTTTGATTTTTTATTCAGCGGCCAAAGGTCAGAGAGTTTTCATCTTCGAACTCAGAGATGTTATTTCAATGCTAGATTTATTAAAAATATTTTGAACGAATTATCTTAAGGCGTTCTTGAGTTATGGAGTCCTCGTTCTCACTAACTCACAGACAAGCAGACAGACAGACAAAACAAAAACATAAAGTCGACTTCGTTCACTTAATAATTAAGGTACATCACAATTCCCTCAAAATGGGTCTTGCAAGCATTTTCAATGCGTTAGTTTGAGCAACATTTCTCGTTGTATAACGTCTAATGATTTACTCACCTGCATATACAACAATCCCTTCGACGAATTCAGTATTTTTCAGAATGCAGTCTCGAAGTAAAAGATTCTCCACAGTCACAGGAACACGAGTTTGGCCATTACATATCACAGTCCCTTCGAATTGGTCAATTTTTGTTGTAGGTGCTTTCACTTCTATTTTGCAATCCAACTCGTGCGAATTCTGCTTTACAGTAAAAATGAAGTTTCTTAATAAATAATAACAAAGAAATAAGAGTATCTGTTGTTAAATGCAAAGAAAGGATATTACTGCATTGGTGAAACCACGGACGACTTCTCTTTTCTTCAAGTTGCTTTCACCATCAAGATTAGTCGTTTCCATATAGCACAATCCATTTTCCTGATCACTGGTATGGAGGACAAGAATGTCGGCTGGTATTTTATCGTTGCATTTTAAGCGAACAAGATCTCCCACGCGAATTTTTTGCCACTTTAGCTGCTTGAAAAGTTTCTCATCTCTGTTGAAATAAGCAACTTAAATTGAAATACTATTCCAAAATATATTGTTCAAAGGCAATGCAATATGTACTGCAACGTAAGTTAAGGCCTAAATTACATCATCAATTTGCCCCCATTCATAATTAAGGTACATTTAATTCTTCCTAATGAGATCCCGATAAGAGTTATAAAATATTCACACTAGACATACAACAATAGTAGTTTTTCTGATGATCTTGTAAGAATCAGAAAATTATATAGCTTTAAAATTGCAGAAGTACAGAAATGCAATACACCTGTGTCTTGTTGCTTATATAAACATCTCATCTCATACATGATATCACACTTTGCTTTAAAAATGAATGAGACCACAAATTGGGATTGAATTTGTGTACCATTAAAGAGAATGCGTTCAACGCACTTACGATTAGGCGCATTCCATTAACCATTAAAATACATATTTTGCCCCAAAAGCTTGGGAGATCATCAAAATGTACTATATAGAAAGATACACGCTACACCTTAAGCGATACAAGATACAATAGTAATTTTATTCACTCGCACACAGGCAAACAAACTGTCCGTTCATATTATACTTGGGTTTCTTTGTGTTATCTGCGTCACGAATGTCCATAAAAGATACAGCCTCAATTAACTGTAAGCTGAACAACCACGTAGAGATAGTAGATAACGAGGTAATAGTAATAACAGTATTCCGATAATGTACATTGCTTTTCAATGAGCAAAATGAAGGACAATTTAATATAAGGTTATAGTGGAATTACTTATTACATTACGTGATTAACTAATACGATCAACGTATTTTATTGTACATTTGATAGTCCGGATGAATATTGCACTTTTGCGTTTAATTGTGAAGGTATTAGCAAGGGAAAGGGAAAAGTAATTATGCCACCTTTGTGACCTTACGGCATTAAATCTTAGGGTACAAATTAGTGTGCCTCACTTTTTACTAACCCTTCAAGTTTAAAAAAAAGGAATTGAGGAAGCTCTATTATTTGCGCTAATAGCCTGGCGTAAGTACGTTACACGATTTGTTTTAATTATGCTACAGTGACGATTTCAACTTCTTACCCTTTCCACACTAGACAGAGAGAGTTGTTGACCCGTTTATCACTGTTGTAACGACGTCGATCCTCAAACAAATCTTTGATGCAGGTGACAGCGAGAACAAAAACAACAGGGAGCATAGCGATTTCTTTGCCAAAGACATCAAGGATCCAGTTGAGGAGGAGAATAGAAATGAAATACAAATTGGCAAATCGATGAAATTGTTCAAATAAATTTTTCGGAAGAAAAGATATCAAAGTATATTTAGTTGTTCGTATATAATTGTTCGGATATATTCCATTGGGATGCTGGTCAGCAGGAGTGTGTAGGGGAACTTTATGATTTGGCACTACGATACGAATCTGAGTATTATCTAAGGGTGGCTTTCTCCAAAAGCACAATTTGCTCGTAATGGAAGATTTGGTAGAACGAGTGGTTCTAGCAGTGTACGTTGATTCGGACCTAGAAACCAGTCTTGAGGGGATATTGTTATGGGCGGAGTCATGAGCGTCACTTAACACATTACGTTCCACATTGCGTTCGGACTGTAAAATAAATTCCGATTTCGAAACCGTTCTTTGGTTTCTTCCTAAAGAACGTTTATCCATGATTTTGCCATGAGATGCAGCTCTAGTGTGTCCTTTTTTGACATTATCCCCTGAAATCAACTCAGAAATGAGTGCACCTTCGTGACTAGAACTTTTCGTGTAATTTCGCATGGCGGACCTAGCTGGCATAGCATGGTCCTGAGTTATACTAATATCGTTAACTGCTGAACTTGATGTAGAAGGGACTGTTGTTGAACAACTGGAATTCCCTGTACAATAATTTGTGCACTTGTGCATTTCTTTGTGTGCTTCGTCATTAGAGAGACTAATTGCTGATGAACTTTGAGGATTTAAATGTCGGGAAAGATTTGGCTTCTCATCACTTCCAAAGGACCGTTTAGTGCACTGAGACTTGGTGTCACTAACTCCAGGAACTGAAAATCCTTCCGTAGACTCCATGGGGATTTCCGTTTCAGTGGGACGGGAACGAAGAACACATACGTGGTCGTACACTGGTCTACATGATCCTCCTGCGACGAAAAACCCAATATTCAGCTGTCAAAATCAAATATTATCAGTATAACATTGCTAATGACCTAGGTATTGATAAAAAGAGATAAGGCTGATAACTATTACTATTTTATTACATAAATCAACTTCCATGGCTTAATATAACGCTGTTGACGGCATGCACTGCGAATTAACATGCGTAATTTGTTTCCTATATTTACAACTTTACTTTTGCAGATAATAATCATTTTCCTGAACGTCAGTCAGTCTTTCTATTCAATGTAGTATATTTGAAAAAATTCATTGAAGCATACCTGAACACCACGGTACATTATTGAGGATATCTATGTACCATGTCCTACATTTCACTGAACTTGGTAACCTATAGCTATTTGTGTTGATTACTCTATTCCTATGATATTGGGTAAACTTAAAGGTATAATATACCTATATACCAACAGTATTAACTGTTAAAATGACATTCAGAATATTTTTTAATCCGAATTGCCAAACCGGTCAGTTGATGACAGATTTGATGCCATTGAAAAATGGATTTCAAATTTTGAAGGCTACACCTGGATCCCCGGATGATTTAGTTTCTATATAGCAACCGTTTAAATATATTTGATTATTAACAATTAGAATTTTAAGTTTTGCAGCAAAATAAGGGAAAATACAGTTGCAGCAAACGTTTACGCACAGCCCTTTGACAGAGGCTTATAAAAATGCATTTTACTATTATTTTCATTTGCCCTACGTAATAATAAAATAACAATGACTAATTTATTTTATTGTGCATTAAAAACAATTCCACACTGTGGTAAAATTCATTACTGCGCTATTATTATCCATTTTTAGGCATTATGAAAATTAGAAACATTCAGTATGCAATGTGATATATTCGTATCTCTAGTCTCTGTTAATTCTGCATAGACAAATAAAGGTCAAAAGCGATAATGTCCAGAAGTGACCTCAGCAATACCTGTAATTATGGTTTTTGATTTTTTCGGATATCAATTATTTAGTGGTTTGAATTTCAGATTCAAGTGGAATATACTCCCAAAAGTCTCGATTTTATTATTATTTTTATTATTACGATACAAGTATATCAAAGCAACATGTTTCTATTTCAAACATTTATTAACAGTTTTATTGAAATATGTGTTATTTAAGATATATTAAATTTTACACAGAAGATCTGGAAGATCATAAGGTTTACCAACATTACCAAGGAATAAAAATAAATTCAGTTACTTCCTGAACACAGCTTACGCTTTTTTCTAATAGCATCCAAAACTCTGACATCAATGTAATTATTATTCTCTGCCAACATTTGCAAGTTCCAAGTCTTTTTAATTCCATGTTGAAAACTGCCACCAAAAACGAGAAATTTAACATTATCCGTTAACTCAATATTGTCACCGCTACGGTCGAATTTCAGTTTATCTTTAAAATCCGTCATTGTTACACCCTTTAACTGAATTTTTAAATTGCTGTTAACTCTGTTGTAAAATCCGTCACTAAAAACATCGATAATAACTCGAGAATAGTCACTATCGTTAGACCAATTGATAACCATGGAGTCTTCATCGATATTACGCAAAGACAAGGTTTCGATATCGTCCATTTCTGGCAACATATAAGAATTTACATCACTTCCACCCGCTAATAATAGTCCATTAAACGTTAATACACTGTCAATGCGTATTACATCATAAACAGTTAAGCCAGAAGAATCACCATTAATTGTAACTGTGTAAAGAATTTCCCCTTCCCTATCGTAAAGGTAAATATTATTTTCCTTCGATGACTGACCAACATATTCGTATTTAGAAATATCTTTAGACATATTGTTTGTTGGGCGAAACTTTGTTTTCCGAAGACTACTAGAATACCAATATTTGTCTCCTTGTGGGTATTGCTGACTTGCTTTGGCGTATGTGTAAACAACATCCGCAAGACGATAATACCCAGAATTGACTTCGTTTTCAATGTACTCCCAAGTAAATTGACATTTCTCGCCCACTTTTACTAACATGGCATCTGACATTCCACGTATTATAAATGTCATGTCATTTGAGTTAGTGACCAATAACTTGTCTTTACCTGGTGTTACGCCTAATATTTTCCCTAACTTTGTGAAAGACAAAACAGCAAATGGGGCCAATTGAAAAATTCCCTTTGCTGCATTATCTAATGGAAATTGGGCATAAACTTGACCATTTTCTTCATCAAATAACCAAAAGAAACCATCGCCTTGTCCAATTAGTTCGATATGCCGACAAGGTAAACCCCCCACTGCTACGAACTGCTTATTGTTCACATCGTACCAGACAGGAACTGCACAATTGTGATGAAAACTTGTGTTGTCCATTCCCCTTACACCTGTTATAGTAATTAAAGCAGCAGAAGGTCCACTTTCAACTAGTTTTTCTATTTCTTTAACAAAGGTTTGACCTATATTGAAATATTTTTCCAATTTTGGTGGAACACTTTGAGATTGCTGTAAATTTACACCGTTTATTCCTGAAGATCTCCCGAAATAATTTACAATTTGCTCTATTTCCTTATCTGTTAATAAACTCGAAGATCCTACTATTTTAGTAAACCAATTTTGACTCAATGCGACTAATTTTGGAATTTGGCTTTCAGAAAATTGGTACACCTTTCCATCTTCAGAGAAACCTAACAATTGATTACTACCCGCTATGTATTGCAAAACAGACACTGTTTGGTGAGTGTTTGGTATCCGCATTTGCATTCCGAGCATATGGATTACATCTTTTTTGGTAGCTTTGGCTAACTTTTCAAGTTCCTCAATTATGTTCTTCTCATCATACCTTAGCTTCCATTTCGGACCAACACCCCAAAATATTTTCGTTTTGTTCTGCATTTCATAAATGGATCCTTGCTCGTCTTCACCCAATAGCTGATGCGTTTTAGCAATGTAAATATCTCGTAGCATACTTACATGCACCGTTTGAGTGTTACTAGTTGTAGATGAAACATCGGGAAGAGATATCTGTTCTACTTTACGAAGCTTTGCTAAATATGCTAATGATTCAGTCAAATTATTTAAATGATTCTGAACCCACGATTTATCTACTTCAACTAAATGTGAATTCTTTGCAATCAAATCGTATTTCCATATTTCGCCATTTTTCTTGTGTACTAATAGTTTCGACTGATTTGGTGATTCAACTGTTATCGATACACCTCCTATACGTAAAGAAAGTTTGCCATCTGAAAGTGATTGAACATCAGCGATATCATCACCAACATCTTTTCCGTCTGGGTGAATAATCCACGTTGACTTTGAATTTCCTTGTTCCTTAAGTACTACCTTTGACCAAGAATTTCCAACTGATATAACATAATTGCCCCCATTTCCTTCCAAAATGTATTGCATCTGCCAATCACCTTCATAGAAATAAGGTCCTTCACCTCCTCTATGACCAATGTTTTTCGGATAATCAGAACGTGATGGAATATACAAACGTCGATTAGAACTATCCAAAACAACTTTAATATCCGTATTTTGGTAATTTTGGTGAAAAGCTTGAAACGCCCAGGCGACTTTGTGTCTAAATGCAAAGCGGTGCTTTGAATCATAAAACAATTTATCCAGCCTCTTTAGTTCAAAATCGCCACGTTCGGTAATGCCTGCAATGTTATTCCAATTGTAAGAAAATTTTGAATTTCCTGTAACTGGCAACACTATGATATCTGATACATCTTTCAAGGCAACCGTTTGGCTCACACCCCAAGCTTCCCGCCAATCGAGTAGAGAGTCTAATATTGTAGGGGACTCCATCCATCCCAAAATCCAATGAATTCCACCTCGATCTTCAGGAACTTTATTTTCTGGAATTTCAGTTTTTCCAAAAGTGACAGTTTTCTTTACGAGATCAATCTCAGAAATGGCTGCACCGAAGTACGGAACCAATGCTCCATTTTCACTAAGAAAATATCCTCCATTTTCGTAAGCCATTCCTATAGAGTACAAATATTTTGCAGCTGCCAAACATTGCTGAGTATTTCCACTGTTTTGATTCACTAAAGCTGTAACTCCAATTGCAAGTCCTCCGACTGGAACCATCAAGGCTCCACTAAATGCACCTACAGTTCCTCCGGCTACCAAACTTGTCATTCCTAATCCTAAAGAAACGCCATCAAAAACTAAATTGGTCACTGAACCAGGGATAGCAACATCATCTCTATTATTAATAGCTAAACCAAATTCGTATGAATCCAATACACCAGCAGCTCCCATACCAAGCACTCCTAAGGCGCCAATACCTTTTGAGACTTTTGATAAATAAGATAAACTTTTACCTATTAATGAACCCTCTCTGTTTAGCACACTTAACCCAGTATGGACTACATCAACTGCTGTTTGTGCCACGCCTTGTGCAGCATTAGCCCAGAAAAATATTTCTAAACCTTGAGATAATGTATTCAAATCTTTATAATCTCCTTGATTATTCCTGAAAAGCATTTGAATTGCACCTAAAATATTGAGACCTTCCATTCCGCTGATGTGAACATCGTCAGGTATACCAATCTTTGGTCCTATTTCGCCATGTTCAAAGGAAAATGAGTTTTTAATTTTCTCTCCCTGTCTTTTGAGATAACTTAAAGCTCGGGACAACGTGGGAGACTCAATATCCACTGTTTTAATTGTACTATCAGTGTCATGTACAAAAGTCAACTGCCATTTTCCACCTTCTAGTTCTTTTGCGGAATTAAAATCAGGAATCCAATGTTTTTCATGCATACCTGACTTTTGCATGACTTGAGGAAACTCCTTGACTAAAGCCCGTCCGTTCTCATTGGCCGCTATTAAGGCGTGCGCCGCTGCCACTTGTTGCTTTTCTGTCATACCGAGTAACCCTGCACTTTCTATTGTTAATTTGTGTGGGTTGTATGCCAGTTGTGTTACTTTTTCTGCAAGATTTTTATTTAAAAAATCTGCCTTCAAATAAATAGTATTTCGTTTATGCAGCCGACGATCTATTCTAACTGCATAGCTGGTCTCAAGCTTAGTGAAAAAGTCAGTTAATGTATCCAACGCATGATTTTCGTTGGAATATTCAAAGACTCCAAAATTTGGATCAAAAAATTCAAATTTCTTACTTGTTTTATCGTAATTTAGAGCCAATGCATGATTTCCTGTTCTAATAAGCGCACCTTCATTGCTCGTTTTGATTCTTTCTAAGATATCTGGCAATGGCATACTTTGTGATTTGTCTCTGTAAGAATGTGGTCTATTTTCAGCCATTAATTTATCTAACTCTGAATTCTCAACGTAATAATTTCCGTATATTCCGTCTAAAATGGCTCTGTATTTATCAGTTTTGCTTTTCAGACTTTCTTTTGGCCCTGCAGGAAGATTGGATTTTAAAATATATCTGCTTTTATCGTAATAATGAGCGTTTAAATTCAGGCGAAGAAACATCTGAAAAACTGCTGTATTCCCAGAACAAATTCTATTCACCATGTACAGTATTGAATAAGCTAAACAGTGGCCTTTCATTTGGAAATCTAGCATATTTTCCAAATCAATTTGCTGGAATTTATGAATCATATTCCCATTTTGTTTTAAAATACTTTGGCCATACTCATTTCCATGACTTGATTCAATTCTTGAAAATATTTTCATTCCTTCGACATACCCAATCATTTCCATTGTTTTCCGCTCGCTAGCGCCTGCTATAGCCAGCCTTTGTAAATCCTCAATACTCAAATAATGAAATTCCTCAATAGTCAATCTTAATTCTTTCAAATCAGATTCAATCAGGTTGGCAAATTTTAACCTGATTTTTTCCAAATTTGCAGTGAGTCTTTTTTTCAATTCAACGGTGTGTCTTTTGGTCCTCCAAGCTTCACTTATAACTTCAAAATTATTCAAAAGTTCAACTCGCATTGGATTGTTTGGCCGTGTTAACCTTCTAATGTTTTCAGAAGCCCTGTTTAAATTTTTTGGTTGCAAAGTTCCATCTACTAAGCCATCCAGCACACTCCAGATATTGTCTACAACATTTAAATTGACTTTTATATCTTTAAATTGCGATGCAGATACATGCTTCACTACTGCCAATTCTAAGCGTTTTGCATCACTCAGTCCTGAAACTATTTTATCAATTGAATCTCGAAGTATCTTTCCTCTAATGGTTTCTATATACATTGCATTATTACTCAATGCATCAATAACAAAACGTAAGAGATTTACTTCTTTCCTTTTTAGAACCCAGTTAAAATTTGGATTACTAAAATCATACGCCAAAAATTTTTCCACTAAAGAATCAATAAAGGCACTGAATTTAGCAAATGCTTCGCGGTCACTATAGGTCTCATCGTAATATTTGTCACTAATAGCTAAAACTTCAGCCACTATGTCTTTCAATTGTTTGTTTCGAGGAAATTCTAGCTGGTTATTACACTTACTGTAGTCCAAATTCTTTCCTAACTTGTTAATATGTGCGTTTACCAATTCTACATATTTTAATCTGTTTTTCACACCTTTAATCGCGTTTTCCAAAGTTTCACGGTGCAAGTCATTATCTATGGACCCTACAGGATCACGCAATTTAGTGATCTTCTGTGATAACGCTTTTAATTGATCTATCCACATAGTGAAATGTGAAACTCCATCGTAACTAATTGAAACAGAATGCTGAGCACCATATTCTGCTGAATAAATTACGTTATTTGCAAAATATATTGTAATATCTAATTGTAATAATTTTGCTGTAATATCGACCATGGAAGTGGACTTTTCTCCGTAAACACCTCTTTGAAATGCAAACCACCCGTTTTTACCATAATAATCCTTTATGTACTGGATGTAAGTACTTTCTCTTGAACAGTATTCTTGAAATGCATCCTCATGGACCTTTACAGTGCTTTCGTATACTTGATTAAACTGCTGATAAGCATTTCCATATTTCTGCATGTTTACTGGATCTTTGAAAAATTCAAGAAGTTCATCCAAATTCAAGCGCTGTCCTTCAGGGTGACCAATAGCGTCATTGCATTTAGCAAAAGCCGTTTTCATTTGATCATTCTCAAGGGAATTTAAATATTTGTTGGCCAAATTCGTCAATTCAGCATTACGCATCGTTGAGGGTAATTGAAAGTCGATCCCTTGATGCGTTCCTTGTGGACTATTTAAATAGGAAGCAGTCAATGCAGCTGCATGACGAATTTCGGGAGCCAGTAAAAGACGATATTCTACTTTTGAAGATTCCGCTACTGCACGTCGAACTAGTTCTTGTCTTGCATTTTCAGCTTTAGTTTTGGCATCTGCATCTTGTATTCCTAGGAGATCTGATAGTCCAATTGCGGCATCAAAACAGTTCCATCCCAACTGGTTGTCATCCAAACTCCGCTTGTGGCGCACGTTTTCTTCTTTCAAGTGATTAGCAGCAGTTTTATCTGCATTGATGTAGTGGGCATTTTCGTTTTCTTGAAGGAGGTCTGTGAAAAATGTTCCTGGGTGAACGCTTTTATAAGTCCCCTAATAGACAATAGAAAGCAAATTGTATACTGTTAAAACTGTTAATGGAACATGAAATTTAATTATGTGATCAAGTTCATAGTGCTAATACTGCTGCGTCACTTGTGAGTGGATCCTGTGTGAGATCTAATATGTACATATATATTTATTTATCAAACAACTTGGTCACACTTGTAAGTACATATTCTACTACTTGAGGCAATTCAAATGACTCAAATTGATATCATTAAATAATTATCAGGGTCTTAACGAAACCCCGAGTGACAGTAAGGTGATTGTTTGGCACAGTACTTTGTAATGATGTTTTGCATGTCCTACTATTTATAAAATGTCTTAAATGATGTCTTCATCTAAATACTTTCAAAACAGTGTGTAAAGTAGGAGGTAGTAGGTTTTTTGATGCCGCATGTCGTAAATGCCGCAAGTGCTGTATGTGCCGTAAATGACAAAAATACTGCAAATGCCGTAAATGTAGTAATTGCATAAATTACATAAACACGTGGGAAATTTGCAGCAATTTGGTTAGTCTTTACGGCATTTATGGTATGCCGCAGATAAAATTCATGTCGTATTCACAGTGTTTACAACCCTTTACGGCACACTCTGGTTAAAAAATAAGTAGATATTTCATTTTCTATAAACTTACTTTAATAAGAGTGTTTACTAGGCCAAAAACTCAATCAAGACTTCCAAAATGAAATTTTCTTTGATTTTAGGAATATGGCTTTGTGTTATACAATTTTCAAAATATACACTATAAATGTACATACGACTTCAATATTGTATGCACCAAAATATTTAAAAAATTGTCGTATATGAATTACCTGAAGCCGGCGGACTGTTTTAGAAATGGTGGAATCCTTTTCTGTACTAAAATTGTCAAATGTGATTTTTCCATGGACAAATACTGTTGATATAACAAGGAAAGCTGCATTAAGAAGTATATTGTAATTCTTCATTGTATTACAAATTTTCACATTTGCTTGTATTGACTAAAAGTTAAAAAATACTTCAATATATTTTTGTAGTATATTATATCACTGCTCTCATGGCTAATTTTTTCAAAAAATATTTCACTTTAAATATTGTATTCTTATGGTAGATCCAAATAGTCGGTGTGTCAAGCAGAACTGTCGAAAAGGCAATGCCAGCATTCCTAAAGAATTCTTAAGTAATCCTACCTCATTTTCTCGAACGGCAGATCATTCAAAGTACAGTTCAAAAGGTTATCAAATACTTAATACTTGTAAGATGCTGGATTTCCTGTGTACGAGGTATGTAACTTACATATATTCTACTTGGTATTATAGAAATGAACGAACCAATTTATATCGCTAATTTTGTTGCTCCTCTTTTGTAAATTTTATAAATTAAAATTCCCTTTACTCAGTATATTTGCGATGCCCGACTAAGCGGTATATAACAATGTTCTTAAAAACACCCTTTTTAATCTTTGCATTGGTATTCAGTGTCTGCTTCGGTTCGGAATTTGATTTTTATAAAAGTGTGAAATATTTATAACGAAATATTATAGTTAATAATTTCCCACTACAACACTGGACATAGCTAAGTATCGACACACAAATGTAATGGACATAATTGACAATGAACATAATGGAAATGAATACTAGTTGTATAGGTAGTAGGACGAATATCAAGAATTTCGTTATAAGTTATGCACCTATATTGCTTTCATAATTCTAATATTTCTCAAGGAAATAAAACATTACACGACTTGAGACATTATAAATTAGTATTTCAAAGACAGAAAATTGCGGTACATACATCTCTTGTTTTTACTATCATTCGATACCTCTTTTGTACCCCTTCAGTTAGAAAAGTCAAACTATCTTATATATTCTCATTATTTATTGCTAGTATTAGCGTCTTAGAAATGAGAAACCACTATAATGACTTTTAGGACTAATTTATAAATATCACCCTTAATTACTGTCGTTTTATTGTCGCCAAGTATTAAATATCACTTATATAAATAATAAATGTAAATAACTTCTCAGCGTTTCAATATTTTTTGTTACTTACTGGATACTTTATTCTGATCGGCATTATTTTCTTCGACATTTTTACATTTTGTATTAATCAAATTCGGCATTTTTCGGTTTGCCGTTGTCATTCGGCATTATATGATGTAGAACCTGGGTTTTGTATTTTAAGACAAATTTAAAATTATAATTACTTATAACAATCATTATTAAATGTTCAATCGTATTGTATAGGTATTATTGTGAAAGTGAAGAGTTCTAGTGCTAGTCATTCGGTGTCTTCGTGAATGGAATCTCACGAAGACACCGATTCATTGCCAATTGTAAATTGTAAATGATGAAATGTAATATGCATTAAATCGTTGTAATACATTAAATTAATAAATACGTACAAACATAATTCTTACAGTTCGATTTTACACTATAGCAGTTTTACATTTTTAACGATCACGAACTCAGTAATTTCCAATCCACATTGTTCACAGCATTACAATAATATATATATATATGATTGATTGATTGATTGATTGATAACTTTATTGTCAAAACTTTGTTCAGCTAATAGGCAAGCTGATCTCCCACAGAGGACAGAGACACAAAGCAAATTTAAAAGTACATTAAGTCATTACAAACCCAAATTTATCTTTAACATATTGGACAATATTGATACAGATCATACATAAGGACAACAGAAACATTTCGTATACCATTACCTTGTAAAGTAAATATTAAGAGGAATACAAAAAGGATTAATAATTAATTAAACAGTACTTAAGAAAATCTAGATCTGAGTTATAACTTAGTCTTCAAATCTAAGAAATCGAATGTAATCAGATAGATCAGTCTTAAATACAGTAAGCGATAAATACAGTAATATATACTTTTGCTAATAATATATTATAATCATTTATCTCAAATTTTAAGGCTTAATTCCAAAGGTATTAAAGGTTTAAATGGTGCAAATAAGTAAAAATAAATTTTAGATAACTCCTGTACACAGTTGGCGTTTTTCTATAATAGCATCCAAAATATTAACATCAATATAACTGTTGTTCTCTGTCAACATTTGCAAGTTCCAAGTCTTTTTAATTCCATGTTGAAAACTGCCACCAAAAACGAGGAATTTAACACCATCCGTTAACTCAATATTGTCACCGCTACGGTCGAATTTCAGTTTGTCTTTAAAGTCCTGCATTATCAGACCCTTTAACTGAATTTTTAAGTTGCTGTTAACTCTGTTGTAAAATCCCTCACTAAAAACATCAATAATAACTCGAGAATAGTCACTATCGTTAGACCAATTGATACCCAGGAAGTCTTCATCAATATTTCGCAGAACTATGGTTTGTATATTGTCCATCTCAGGTAACATAGGAGGATTTGCATCACCATTTGTTTTATCACCAGCTAAAAGCAACCCATTAAACGTTATTACTCTGTCAATACGAATTACATCATTAACAGTTAAGCTAGAAGGATCACCATTAATTGTTACTGTGTAAAGAATTTCCCCTTCCCTATCGTAAAGGAAAATTTTGTTTTCCTTCAAAGACTGACCAACGTATTCGTATTTAGAAATATCTTTAGTCATACTGTTTGTTGGGCGAAATTTTGTTTTCCGAAGACTACTGGAATACCAATATTTGTCCCCTTGTGGGTATTGTTGATTTGCTTTGGCGTATGTGTAAACAACATCGGCAAGACGATAATACCCAGAATTGACTTCGTTTTCAATGTAATCCCAAGTAAATGGACATTTTTCCCCAACTTTTACTAACGTGGCATCTGCCATTCCACGTATTGTAAATGTCATGTCATTTGAGTTAGTGGCAAATAACTTGTCATTACCTGGTGTTACACCTGTTATTTTCCCTAACTTTGAAAAACACAGAATAGCAAATGGAGCCAATTGAAAAATTCCCTTAGCTGCATTATCTAATGGGAATTGAGCATAAACTTGACCGTTCTCTTTATCAAATAACCAAAAGAAACCATCATCTTGACCAATTAATTCCATGTGCCGACATGGTAAACCCCCAACTGCTATGAATTGTTTATTGTTAACGTCGTACCAGACAGGAACTGCACAATTATGATGAAAACTTGTGTTGTCCATTCCTCTTACACCTGTTATAGTAATTAGAGGACTAGAAGGTTCACTTTCGACTAATTTTTCTACTTCTTTAACAAAGGTTTGACCAATATTGAAATATTTTTCTAATTCTATTGGGACTGTGTGAGATTGCTGAACTCTTCCACTGTTTATTCCTGAAGGACCTCCGATATAGTGTATAATTTGTTCTATTTCTGTTTGTGACAATAAATTCAAGGATCCTAATATTTTGGTAAACCATTTTTGACTCAATGCAACTAATTTTGGAATTTGACTGCCTTCAAATTCGTAAACTTTTCCGTCTTCGGAGAAACACAACAATTGGTTACTACCGGCTATGTATTGCAAAGCAGACAATGCTTCACTTTTGTTTGGCAATCGCATTTGTATTCCTAGCATGTTAATTACATCTGTCTTTGTTGCTTTAGCTAATTTTTCAAGTTCCTCAACTACATTCTTTTCTTCATACCTTAACTTCCATTTCGAACCAACACCCCAGAATAGTTTTGTTTCATTCTGTCGTTCATAAATTAGTCCGCTTTCATCTTCACCTAGTAATTGATGTGTTTTAGCAATGTAAATATCTCGTAGCATACTTACATGTTTCGTCTGATTATTAGATGCAGGTGTGACCTGGGGAAGAGATACCTGCTCTACTTTACGAAGTTTTGCTAAATATGCTAATGATTCAGTCAAATTATTTAAATGATTTCGAACCCATGATTTATCTACTTCAATTAAATGTGAACTCTTTGCGATCAAATCGTACTTCCATATTTCGCCATTTTTCTTATGTACTAATAATTTTGATTGATATGGTGATTCAACTGTTATCGATACACCCCCTATACGTAAAGAAACTTTGCTATCTGAAAGGGATTGAACGTCAGTTATATCATCGCCAACATCTTTTCCGTCTGGGTGAATAATCCACGTTGACTTTGAATTTCCTTGTTCCTTAAGTACTACTTTTGACCAAGAATTTCCAACTGATATAACATAACTGCCTCCACTTCCTTCCAAAATATATTGCATTTGCCACTCACCTTCATAGAAATAAGGACCTTCACCGCCTCTATGCCCAATGTTTTTTGGAAAATCAGAACGTGATGGAATATAAAAACGTCGATTTGACCTATCCAAAACAACTTTGATATCGGTATTTTGATAAATTTGTCGAAAAGCTTGCATGGCCCAAGCCACTTTGTGTCTAAATGCAAAACGGCGATTGTAATCGTAGAACAGCTTATCGAGTCGCACTAGTTCATGATCACCCCGTTCGGTAATGCCTGCAATATTATTCCAATTGTACGAAAATTTTGAATTTCCTGTAACTGGCAACACTATTATATCCGATACATCTTTCAGCGCAACGGTTTGGCTCACACCCCATGCCTCCCTCCAATCGAGTAGAGAGTCTAATATTGTTGGGGATTCCATCCATCCCAAAATCCAATGAATTCCACCTCGATCTTCAGGAACCTGATTTTCCGGAATTTCAGTTTTTCCAAAAGTGACAGTTTTCTTTACAAGATCAATCTCAGAAAAGGCTGCACCGAAATACGGAACCAATGCTCCATTTTCACTAAGAAAATATCCTCCATTTTCGTAAGCCATTCCTATAGAGTACAAGTATTTAGCAAATGCCAAACATTGCTGAGTATTTCCACTGGTTTGTTTCACCAACGCTGTAACACCAATGGAAAGTCCTGCAACTGGAACCATTAAAGCTCCACTAAATGCACCTACAGTCCCTCCGGCTACCAAACTTGTCATTCCTAATCCCAAAGTAGCACCATGAAAAGCTAAATTTGTTACTGAACCAGTGATGGCAACCTCTTTCCCATTTTTAATAGCTGAGTGAAGTTCATAGGAATCCAGCGTGGCAGCTGCTGCTTTAATAAGCATTCCAAAAGGGCCGAGAACTTTTGCAACTTTCGGTAAAAACGATAAACTTTTACCTATTAATGTATTCCATCTATTTAGAGCATTTAGCCCACCGTGGACTACATCAACTGCTGTTTGTGTCTCGCCTTGTGCAGCATTAGCCCAGAAAAAGATTTCTAAACCTTGAGATAATGCATTTAAATCTTTATAATCTCCTTGGTTATTCCTGAAAAGCATTTGAATAGCAGCTAATACATTAAGTCCTTCCATTCCTCTATTTTGAATATCATTCGATATACCAGTTTTGGATCTTAATTCGCCATTTTCAAAAGATAATGAGTTTTTAATTTTCTCTCCTTGTCTTTTCATGTAACTTAAAGCTCGGGACAATGTGGGAGACTCAATTTCCACAGTTTTAGAATTCTTATCTGTGTCATGTACAAAAGTTAATTGCCATTTTCCACTCTCTAGTTCATTTGTGGAATTAAAATCAGGAATCCAGTGTTTTTCATTTATACCTGATTTTTGCATAATCTTGGGAAGTTCATTGACTAAAAACCTCCCGTTCTCATTGGCGACTAACAAAGCGTGAGCAGATGCCTCTTGTTGCTTTTTTGTCATACCTAGTAGCCCTGAACTTTCTATTGTTAGGTTTTGTGAATTGAATAAGAGTTGTGATACTTTTTCTGCTATACTGTCATCCAAAAAATTCACCTTCAAATAAATCGTGGTTAGGTTATTTATATTTCGTAGTTTAACTGCATACGTGTGCTCAAACTGAGTAAAATAATCTGTTAATGTTTTTAACGCGTGATTTTCGTTGGAATATTCAAAGACTCCGTAATTAGGGTCAAAAAATTCAAATTTCTTACTATTCTTATCGTAATTTAAAGCAAATGCTTGATTTCCTGTTCTCATAACTGCGCCTTCATTACTCGCTCTCAGCTTTTCTAAAATATCTCGCAGAGGAATACTATCTGATTCGCCTTTGTAGGAATTTGGTCTATTTTCCGTCATTGATTTGTCTAACTCTGAATTTGGAACATAATAATTTTCGTAAATCCCATCTAAAATATATCTGTATTCTTCAGTTTTGATTTTCAGACTTTCTGTTGGGCCTTTAGAGATATTCGATTTTAAAATAAATCTATTTATATCGTAAAAATGAGCGTTTGACTTAAGTCGGTGAAATAACGAAAAAACTGCTGCACTCCCAGAAAGAATTCTATTTAACATGTAGAGTACAGAGTAAGCCAAACAATAGCCCTTCACCTGTAAATCTAATTTATTCTCTAAATCAATTTGTTGGAATTTATGAATCATATTCCCATTTTGTTTTAAAATACTTTCGCCAAATTCATTTCCATTGCTTGATTCAATTCTTGAAATTTTTTTCATACCTTCTACATAGCCAATCAATTCCATTGTTTTCCGCTCGCTAGAACCAGCTATTGCCAGTCTTTGTAAATCCTCAATACTCAAATGACCAAATTCCTCAAAAGTGAACCCAGTTGTTTTCAAATACAATTTGATAGTGTCAACAAACGCTACTCTTATGGTTCGCAAATTTGCAATAAGTAGGTTTTTCACCTCATCAGTGTACTTATTTGTTCTCCTAGCTTCACGAATGGCTTCAAAATTATTCAAAACTTCATTTCTAATTGGATCATTGGGCCGGGTTAATCTTCTAATGTTTTCAGAAGCCCTGTCTAAATATTCAGGCTGCAAAGTTCCATCTACAAAACCATCCAGCACAATCCGGATATTATCTACGATTTGTAGATTGATTTTAATATCTTTAAATCGCGATGCATATTCATGTTGCACTATTGCTAACTCTTTGCGTTTTGTATCACTCAGTCCTGAAACAATTTTTTCAATTGAATCTCGAAGAATCTTTCCTCTGATAGTTCCTATATACATTGCATTACTTTTAAGTCCATCGATAACAAAACGTATTAGATTTACTTCATCCTTTTTTAGGGCCCAGTTAAAATTTGGATGAGTAAAATCATGCTCTAAATATTTTTCTACTAAAGAATCAATCGCGGCATTGAACTTAGCAAAGACTTCTCGCTCTTTATAAGTCTCATTGTAAAATTTTTCGCTAATACCTAAACCTTCAGCTACAATATCGCTTAACAATTTATACTTTGGAAATAAGACTAAAGCCTTTCCGTCAGTCGAAGGACTTCCTGACTTGTCAATATGTGCGTTTAACACCTCTACATATTTTAATCTGTTTCTTACAGCCTTAATCGCATTTTCCAAAGTTTCACGGTGCACGTCATTATCTGTCGACCCTACAGGATCACGCAATTTATTAATCTTCTGTGATAACGCTTTTAATTGATCTATCCACGTAGTGAAATGTGAAACGCCATCGTAACTAATTGAAACAGAATTTTGAGCACCATACTCTATTGAATAAATTACACTATTTGCAAAATATATTGTAATATCTAATTGTAATAATTTAGCAGTGATATCGACCATTGAAGTAGATTTTTCTCCAAAAACACCGCTTTGAAATGCAAACCAGCCGTTTTTACCATAATAATCCTTTATGTACTGAATGTAAGTACTTTCCCTTGAACAGTATTCTTGAAAGGCATTATCGTGGACTTTCACAGTGCTTTCGTACACTTGATTAAACTGCTGATAAGTATTTCCATATTTCTGCATGTTTACTGGATCTTTGAAAAATTCAAGAAGTTCATCCAAATTCAAGCGCTGTCCTTCAGGGTGACCAATAGCGTCATTGCATTTCGCAAAAGCCGTTTTCATTTGATCATTCTCAAGGGAATTTAAATATTTGTTGGTCAAATTCATTAATTCAGCATTACGCATGGTCGAGGGTAATTGAAAGTCGATCCCTTGATGCGTTCCTTGTGGACTATTTAAATAGGAAACGGTTAACGCAGCTGCATGACGAATTTCGGGAGCCAGTAAAAGACGATATTCCACTTTTGAAGATTCTGCTACTGCACGGCGAACTAGTTCTTGTCTTGCGTTTTCAGCTTTAGTTTTGGCATCCGCAGCTTGTATTCCTAGGAGATCTGATAGTCCAATTGCGACATCAAAACAGTTCCATCCCAACTGGTTGTCATCCAAACTCCGCTTGTGACGCACAGCGATATATAAACTTCCCTGCTTATAAAAGATCGTAGTCATACATCAAAAATGTTTACATTCTAATCGATTATTTTGTATTTTGATGCATTTCATTGTAATGATTATTTGCATGCCCTAACATATGTAAAATGTCTTCTCTTCAAAAGTAGATGTTGTTCTCAAAATTAATTGCGATTTCAAAATTATATGCAAATATTAAATATAGTTTTATAAGAATTACCTGATGCAGGCGGGCTGTTTCAGAAATGGTGGTATCTCCTCTTGTAGTAAAATTATCGAAGGAATCGTTTCCATCGACCAATCTGGTTGACAAAACAATTAAGGTTGTCGTAAGAAATAAGATATTGTAATTCTTCATTGCGTTGTAGAATTGCATATTGATTAACTTGTAATGGCTAAAACTGTTAAACTACTTCAAAGTTTTTAGTATTATTTTATGCTGCTCTTATGGCAAATATTTCTTCAACAAATATTTCACTTTAAATGCTATGTTCTTCACTTTATATAGCCTGTGTTTCCAGCAGAACTGCTAAGAATGCAATACCAACATTCTTTAAAAACTCCATAAGGAATCTTAACTGACTTTCTGAAGGCATACATTAAGCAAAGTAAAGTTCAAAAGGTTATCAAATCTTTTATAGTTGTAAGATGTTGGATTTCATGGGTACGGGGTACGTAACTGTCATACATTCTACTTGGTATTACAGAAATGAACTAGCCCATTTATATATCACTACTTTTATTGCATGGCTTTTGTAGTTTTTACCAATTCATATTCCTTACTCAGTATAATTACGATGCCTGAATAAGTGTTAATTTCTCTGAAATGTTTAATGCGTCACTTTGCGGTGTTTCATAGACTTACATTTAAAATACATACCTAAACATAAATACAAGTAAAATGACACTCAGGAATTGTAGAGTTTCCAAAACGTCGATAATATTTTCTTCACCTTCCGCCATCACTTGTTAGACCATTGATTTTATTTCCCAATTTATTTATCAGTAGGTGTAATTCGTCTTACAATAAGTGAAGAAGGATTCTGTGTTAATTTTTCTGTGTAACCGAATGCTCATTGGCTTACAGCAGCAAAGGCGCATACTTCTAAAATTTTACTTTCAACAAAGTTCAACCGCATTGATAAAAATTAAAAGCTAGATTCGTTTCTGCACCACTTCCATTTGCTTTGCGGGTTAGATTTAAGTGAACGCTCATTGGGGATGATCGGCTTGTAGTAGGAAATAATACAGTACTACAGTACTACTAACAAGAAAATTTACTTCCGCTTTAATGTATTGTTAATGTCATTCTAGATACAGGTTTGGGTATCGCTCTTATTAGTCCTTGCATAGAAAATTTCTTTAATACATTCTAACAAGTAACACATTTATAAAACACTACTATAAAAATTCAGACCAATTCGGCTGTTAATTTAAGAAAAAAATGACTTTAAATAAATTTAAATTTAAAAATATAAATATGCATATAATCATCGGATGAACCTACGGATGAAGCTAAATTATTATGAACTTATCACAGCTTAAGAAATGGCAATTTTAACAATCAAAGTGTGCAATTTATTTTTTATAATGAAAATAACCAATTTTAAATTTACATATAATAATATACATACGAATGTTTTACTAGTTTAAAAGCAAATTTAATTTCTTCAAAAATTTCCGAAAATTTAGAATTTCTAGGTTTAGCATTAATATTATTGTTTCCTTTATATAAATGGGTCGTTTGCATAGACAAGGAATCCAGACGTAATCAATTCTACATTTTTAGGGTTTCCTTGACTTTTTGCAGTTCTTTTTTGGAGGCTCGTCAAAATCGTTTTCAATTATAGGCACGTCAGGTATGGGTTCGGGCCTGGGAATTTTCGGATTATTTGCCGGGTCACCTTAAAAAGTAAGCAAAGTGGTAATAGTATAAGGAAAGGAATATTAAAAGAATGCGTTTTTTTGTCTTTTTATAATTGGAATTTCAGTTAAAATTTGATAATCGCCCAGCATTTAAGATACATCTTAAATCAAGTAATAAATATAATTATTTTTTAAAATTATTGTCGCCTTACATCCATATTTTCTATTGATCATGAGCCAATCTCCTTCACTAAATCGTGTCGTTGTCCAATATTTTTTGTTTGTCCTACGGCATCTGGATTTTCCTGAAAAATATTATTAAAACGATTGGTATATTTTTCTGAGAAGAAAGTTCAAAAATTGAAAATTCCTTTGTAATCTCAAAATGTTTTAAAAACCATAATTCTAATTCGGGGAATACAATTTGACTGTTTTACAATTTAAAAGCAGAAAGTAAATAATTATAGGTGTTCACTGCTTTGGAATTTTAAAAGCGTTTTACTTTTTTGAAATAAAGTGCTGTTATTATTTGAAAGTTATAACACTGCACTTATTTTAAAGTTATAAAATTTCAATGCACAACTTCATTGTGTACTTTCGCAACACGAAAACGCGAATTCACATTTTACCTATTAAGGGCGTAATTTAGGTTGTCTTTACTTAAAATAACTTAAATAACTGTATACTAATCTAACACAAAATATCATAAAAAATATGGCATAAATATTCCATACCAAGCTAGTGAAGGCCTTGAGTCCGCGTTTAGCTCCGCAACCTGTACAATAACCCGTAATGCTGTCGTAATTATACTTCACTCCGTGGTAACCGAATTTACATGTTTTTGCGGTTCCTCCTTGTTCCTTGCATTGAATATCATCTCGGGTATATTGACTCTCAGCACCTAAAGGGTAATACATTTTTTATATAAATCGTAAATGATTATTGACATGTATATGCGATGATTTACGTTACCAGGCTGCATGTTTTCGAAGTGCATCTGGATAAAATCATCTCGATCATTCCTGTTATGTTCATGTCCGAACCCCAGTGTGTGCAGAAGTTCGTGAACCATAGATCCGAAGGTGCACCTTGTCCCAACTTTCACGGGCTTATTTACCAAAAGTTTGAAGAATTATAGGTTCACTAAAAAATGCCAAATGATAATTTTTGTTTTATTAAAGTGTTTTTACTTGATCCTTCTCTCGTTGCCAACCAAGTCTTGTAGAACACGCTGCACTAGATTTTGGATTATTTAACAATGCTGGATCCATTAAAAATCGAACCCAGTAGGTGTCTTTCGATGGATTAGCATCTAAAGCATGATACACGTGTACTTCTGTATGTAATTTATTGCTTTCGGAATAACGGCTTTCAGGTCATCATCAGCTAGATAAATTTAATACGTAAAGTTAAAGATAGGTAAAGCTTATAGATGGCACAGCAAACTAATTGTTAGGTTAATAGAAAATATTTGAATCAACATAAATCTTCAAAGAAATTGTTTTCATTGTCTTAAATTGCGTCTTCCATGTATAATTAGAAATAATTCATGCGCCTTTAAAGGCCAGAAATTTTTTTAAGTCTGTACATTTTGAATTTTTTACCTTATAAGCTATCAAGTACTTAATAAATATAACACTTCAAAAAGAATCGCAATTTATTAATAAAAATGTTCCTGATAATTAAATAATAATTAATAAACCACTTACTAATGTTGTCGGAAACTACATACGGAATCATATTCTTTGGCCAATTTTCATAGTAGTCCCAACTTGCACGAGAATTTTCATTTAAGTCCACGTACATGTCTCCTCCTACAAGAGTAAGATTGGCTTCTTCCATTTCCTCTGAAAATAGTAAATGATTGATTTAATGTAAATAATTATTTTCAGTGATAAATAATAAACAAAGTTATCTTTAATATATTTTCTTACGTAATACTTCTGCATCTGTGCGAAAGCCTTCCGGTAAACCAAAAGCTAAAGGTAGCCAAAAGTTAGCCAAAAGGGTAAAAGCGAAACGAATATCCATAATGGATTTGAATTTCTAAGAATTTTAATTTCTGCAGTAAAGTGGGAGGTTTTCCCAAGAATGAACAATGAGTAGCTGGACAGGCGTTTAAATACTTAATCATGGTCCAGATACTACAAAAAAAATGCAAACTAAGTGCAGTAGTCTAAGTCTGCCAGGCAGTTCTGTTGTTCATAAAAACAATGCAATCGGCCTAGATATGCAAATACTAGCACGTGTAATAATTTATTCGTCATTCTTCTGTCGTTTTCATTATAAATTTCTTTAGATACTAAAAACCTAAGTGAATTATTAAATTTTTTTTGAAAACTTTATTGACAGCAGAATGCACACATATCTATTTATAGCTCCGTGTGACAACTGAATTGTCTAAACACTTATGCCTCGTAACCCAAGGATGGTTGACTGGTGATACCTAAGTGTATCCTCGTCCCTTGTCCCTAAAATTCACTGAAAATACTAACTAGCCTGGTCTAGATAGTGGGCACTACTGAATCCCTAGCTTCCTATATGGAATGAACTAATTTTAAGTAAATTGGGGTACAAGGGGATATTTATTTTTAACTAAAAAACAGATTTATTTAATTAAACTGTAGAGGAGAAAATGTGCGTGCACGCCTTGGTACACAGCAGAACATGAACTCAATGATTCAACGTACATACAACACATACTACACTATAAGAAAAGAAGCGTCATCATTTGAAATAAATTATTGGCGCCTAACGGCACACATACAAGGATTACACTAGAAAGGACAAATTAACATGAGAATGCCATAATCGGCGAAAAGAATATTTTTAGAAACAAAACTAAACACTATTCACTAATTCACTTTACGAAGACGCAGCGACATACCTCCCCCCGATTTGGGCGGTTTACCGACTAAATCCACAAATAGAGCTGCGCCTTTTCATCGTCACTTTCACTTAACACTTTCAGTTTCTTTTTGGGACGAATGTACTGTCCAACGAACTTCTTGACGTTCCCTCGGGTACATCCATTCCTTTTGAGGCATGCGGCAGCAACTTTCCTCAAGACGGGTTTCTTTCTCGTTGGGTGGACGGTAGCAGACGACGTGGAATCGTCAACTTTCACTGGTGAATGTTGGCAGCACTTCTCTTTCTCTTTCCACGACGCTGATGCCTTCCTCTCGGTCTTCGGGATACGTTTATGGCCTCCCCCTGTATGAGAACGACTCAAGTTACGGTAGAGGCTTGTGGGGCACATACTCTTCCTCTTGGGATTTTCCTTCCGCAATGCATCCATAAGATGTGGTGGCTGACATTGCGGGATCTCTTCTGGGAGTTTGGAGTCTCCCTTGTGTCTCACTTCCTTTTCTGGCTGCACTGTGGTCTCCACAAGCAGGCACGACTCGTCACTAATATGAGGTTGGTAGACCTCACACTCGTTTTCCACTTCGAGGATGGTGTCCATGATGTGGACAACTCGCTTCTCATGTCTGGTTTCCCGTTCTGGGTTAGTCTTCTCTGGTGATGCTTCGGCTGGAGTTTCTTGTGTCTTCAACCGATAGCTGCTCTCTGTCTTCACTTCCTCACTGATGTGACAAATGGATTCAGTGGCGCTGGCACTGACTCCTGGCATTTTTCCAAAAACCATCCATCCTAACTTCGTCTCCGCAGCATTTGGAGCGTTCCAAGTGCCCGTCACCACTTTCAGTTGCACAGTCAAATGGTTGTGCGGGAGTCCGATAAGGATTTTTGGTTTGGCATTCTGGTAGGGCTCGATATCCAGTCCTCGCAGATGTTTCTGGTTATCTATGTGGGTCTTAGTTAGGGTTTTTGAGGGCAGATCCAATTTTTCAAAGGTTCGTACTTCTTTCAGGTAGTAGTTCTTAGTGCCTTTGGAGTTGAGTATCTCCAAATCAACAGTCGTAGATGGAACTTGCACTGATTCTTCCCCTAGGGTCTTGAAGTCTAAAGACTTGCTCGCTCCACTCAGTCCCAAATCTCTGGCTAGTCCGGCGTCTATAACACTGTAGGCTGAACCGGGATCTAGCATGGCATATGTCTTGATTTCTTTTTCAGGACCTTTCAGTATCACAGGGAGCACTTGATACAAGATTTGGGTTTCACCAATATGCATCATGTGTTCTTGTTCTCCAACATGTCCCATGCGCTCCGTCTCTTCATCTTCACTGCGACTCTCTTCGTCTTGGCTGTGAGATGCTGATTCTGGGGCTTCCTTTGCATGGAGTAAAGGGTGGTGCTGTTTCTTGCATCCCTCTTCCTCACAATTCTTCTTACTCCTGCATTCTTTAAATCCGTGCCCATAATTAAGGCACCCATAACAAAGTCTTTTCTCTTTCACAAGTGCTATTCTTGCAGAGACATCCTCTCTGGCAAATCCTCTGCAGTCCAATAACTTGTGGCCAGTCTTAGAACAAAAGGTGCATTTTCTTTCCTTTTGCTTATAGTCTTTTTTGTTGTCGGGCGGTTCTGAAGTCGCAAAAACAGATTCTTGCCATTTCTTTCCCCGTTGTTCACTGTTTCCCTTTTGGGAGTCTTCTTTAATTTTCGGTGGACAAATAAGACATGCAGCAGACATCTCCATTCGGATCCACTCAGCAAAACTATTTAGATTTCTTTTCTTACTTGGCTGAGAGGAGATCCACTTTGACCACTGCATCTTCATAGTGTCAGTCAGTTTTCCTTGAAGCACTGGTAGGATTTCCAGTCCTTCAAGAATTCCATCAGGGCTAAGAGCTTTCACTGTAGAAGTCAAGTTTTGAACTGCTACACCAAGCTCGATGACTGTCTCCAGCTTTCCTTCCTTTACAGCAGGTACTTCTTTTGCTTTGGAAATTAAAGCTGTGATGATGTGAGTTGGCTGGCCGAAACGCTCTTCCAACATTTCCATGATTAGGGGTACATTTTCGGGAATTGTCATCAGACACTGAACGTTTTTCTGGGCGTCTCCCTTAAGACACTTACGGAGGCGAATAAGGTTGTCTGCATTACTAAATCCACATATCTGAGTCGTATCATGAAAGGATCTTAAAAATCCAGTCCATTCTTCTGGTTTCCCGGAGAAGAATGGTAGCTCCTTCCCGTGAGTCTGTCTAGCTAGGAACTTTTCCGTAGTGTTGCTGGAACCACTATTAGCTTTTCCTAGAGCTTGAGTCAATGCTAAAACCAATTGGTTGACGGCGGGATTTTCTTGACTACCTATAGGTAGTTTTTCACTATTATCTGCGTGCTGTGACAAATCGATAGTTTCTGGAGAATTTCCTGGAACCTGGAGCAATTTTCTTGCCTCCTCGGCCTGCTTGCTTAGTTTTAGCTTTTCAGCTTCAATCGCAGCCCATTCTTTCTGATAATGTGCAGCGTGTGCTTCAGCTTCTTCCATTTTCATTTTTATTTCTGCTATTTTTTGTTCTGTAGCCTGTCTCTGAATTTCTTTTAGCCTTTTTGCTTCTGCTATTTTCGGAGCTTCAATTTCGGCAGCTTTCTTGGCCTCCAGTTCTGCAGCTCTTTGTGCCTCGCTTTCTTCTCTTGCCAGTTGCTCGTTCTGGAGAAAAAGCTGGTAATCATAGTTTGTAGCACAATCGCGAGAAATTTCTGCAATGGTTTTTTGACACTGCTTTTGAAAGTTCGCAATTTGTTGCTCTTCGTCTTCGTCTAGACCCGTGATGTGACCTTGGGATCTCTCTTCATCGCTATTGTCACCATTCTCTTCATCTATTTGCATATTATTCACTTCTTGCTGGAGAATAATAATTTCACGTTGCTTATCCCGTTCCTCTTTGTCTAGCTCCGCCAATTTTCTTTTGGTTTCTAACTCGTTTAACTTCTTTTTAAAAATTGCACTAGCTGTAGACTTGGTGCTGACGTAAGAACTTGCTTTAGAATGGGTGCTGGGTGACTTCCGTTGTCCATCATCGGAGTGCACAATGACGCTGGAACCACTTTCCAATGCTCGTGCACTAAGGTTTTCGTTTCTGGATTTGGATACCTTGAGGGAGGCAATCCTGCAGTGACTCTTCCATTTTTCCTGCTGGGGAGTTCCTCTCTCTCTTTCCTGGGTGGCAAATCTCCGTCCATCCTGGAATTTCTAATCAATAACGTCGATAGACGTGATTAGAAAAAGGTAAATAAAATTATTTTTAGGAAAATACACACCTAAATTGGAGTCCCTTATGGCCGGACACAAAGCACTCGTACGGCCGTTGCTTGGCTCAACGGTAGCCGGCGTATTCCCTCAAATTGGCTGGTGACTTTTCCCCTTAGTCTGGGGAAGCTCCGTTTCGTCTTCTTGGGTCCGAGACTGGAATGAACTTTTCCACTGCTGGAATCTGGCGAATCGAAGGACCAATGTGACAACTGAATTGTCTAAACACTTATGCCTCGTAACCCAAGGATGGTTGACTGGTGATACCTAAGTGTATCCTCGTCCCTTGTCCCTAAAATTCACTGAAAATACTAACTAGCCTGGTCTAGATAGTGGGCACTACTGAATCCCTAGCTTCCTATATGGAATGAACTAATTTTAAGTAAATTGGGGTACAAGGGGATATTTATTTTTAACTAAAAAACAGATTTATTTAATTAAACTGTAGAGGAGAAAATGTGCGTGCACGCCTTGGTACACAGCAGAACATGAACTCAATGATTCAACGTACATACAACACATACTACACTATAAGAAAAGAAGCGTCATCATTTGAAATAAATTATTGGCGCCTAACGGCACACATACAAGGATTACACTAGAAAGGACAAATTAACATGAGAATGCCATAATCGGCGAAAAGAATATTTTTAGAAACAAAACTAAACACTATTCACTAATTCACTTTACGAAGACGCAGCGACACTCCGTTTTAGTAAGGCTTAAATATGATTCTAAATGATTTATCATGTTTCACCTACTAACACATTTACTTAAGTCCACGATACTTAAACTATGCTTCTAATGAGAATAGAGTGATGTGTACGTCACTCTAAATACATGGATTATAACCAATTTCATCATATCAAGTGACATCATTGGTATTAAATTCGTATTACTGCTTTGTGGTTTCGTGTGCAAAGTTTAGACTGCAAAGGAAAAATTAATTTATCTAATTCAGAATTTATTTGAAGTTGCAACCACCAAGAACATATAGTTAACAATTATTCCATGGCAAGATATTTTACAGAAAACGTCAAATAACACAAGAAAGTGGTAACATTTGTGTAGAAAAATACATTAGGCGTACATTTTTCTAAAGGTAAAGGGTACTAAGTCTTATTGCTGATACTTACAAATATTTGAAACATTTATATTTGTATGTACAATAATGTCATTATTTGACTTATCTAACTTATAATTGTTAAAACTGTTAAACTACTTCAAAGCTTTTAGTGTTATATTATTTTGCTCTTAAGGCAAATATTTATTTAAAAAATATTTCACTTTAAATGCTATATCCTTCACTTTAGATAACCGGTGTTGCAAGCAGAACTGCCAAGAATGAAATACCAACATTCTTTTAAAAAATTCCTAAATAGCATCCCAAAGGAGACCTAACTCATTGCTCATGAAGAGCTCATTGCTCATTGCTAATAAAGAGAGCTCATGAAGGCGTAAATCAAGCAAAGTGAAGTTCAAAAGGTTATCAAATCTTTAATAGTCGTAAGATGTTAGATTTCATCTGTACGGGGTACGTAACTGTCATACATTTTACTTGGTACTACTCAAGTGAACTAGCCCATTTATATATCACTAATTTTATTTATGGCTTTTGTAGTTTTTACCAATTCGTATTCCTTTACTCAGTATAACTACGATGCCTGAATAAGTGTTGATTTCTCTGAAATGTTTAATACGTCACTTTGTGGTATTTCATAGACTTAGTACATTTAAAATGCATATAAATAAAAGTAATAGGATACTCAAGGTTTTGTAGGAGTTTACAAAACGTCGAAAATATTTTCTTCACCTTCCGCTATCACTTGTTAGATCTTTGATTTTTTCCCAATTTATTTTTTAGTTTGTGCAAAATAGAATATTTATTTAAGTCATTTCTTTAAGGAAACTCATTTATAAAATATTGCTGTAAAAATTCCGACCAATTCGGCTATGTTGATTTAAGAAATAGATACCTTAAAATAAAAATAAAATTTAAAAATATAAATGTGCAGATACTCATCGGAAACCCTAAAAACCCGACTTTACCAGGTGAGTTAAAAAAATTTCTACTCTTAATGCTTGATGCATTTTGCTGCTCATCACCTCATTGACTATTTTTGAAATGAATAAAGTTATAGCATTTAGAGCCTATGTAGAAATGAAAGCACCCCAATGACACAAAAATGAAAAATGACAGTTGGCGGTTCCCCCTTTTAATATGTAGGTAGTCCTTACGTTGCACGTTAATTTTAGCTTTTACTTCCGGAATTTATAAAAATATGTAAAATTAGTGGCCTATATGGGAAGAGCAACATTGTCTATGGAAAATGGAAAATTGTGATGGGTGAACATTGATTTGCCAAAATAATATTATGGTAAAATAATGCTATTGTGACAGAATGTCGATTTTTCTTTACTATTTCATATATATCATTATTTTCACCATCATCACCTCTGCAAAGATCTAATTTGTTCAACAAAAATCTTTATTTCACCTGAGTGCCATCTAAATTTGTCCACGATACGAATTAATGTAGCAAGTTTTGTAATATTCGTGAATATCAAAGTCAGAAACGGTATATTTCATATGAAACATTACACAATAGAAAAATACACAGAAGGATGGCCGACAAATGAAGCTAAATTATAATGAAATTATCACAGCTAACAAAATGGCAATTTTAACAACCAAAGTGCTCAATTTATTTTTTCATAATTCAAATTATTTTTAAATAAACATTTAATAACATGCGAATGTTTTACAAATTTAAAGGCAAAAATAATTTCTTCAAAAATTTGGAATAATTTTGAATTTCTAAGTTCAGTAATAATATTGTTGTTTCTTTTTACATATAAGGGTCGTTTTCGTAGGCAAGGAATCCACAGGTAATCAATTGCACCTTTTCAGGCTTTCCTAGACTTTTTGCAGTTCTTTTGTGGAGGCTCGTCAAAATCGTTCTCAATTTTAGGCACATCAGGGATGGGATCGGGTCTGGGAATTTTCGGGTTATTTGCCGGGTCACCTTAAAAAGTAAACAAAGGGGTAATTAATAGTAATAGGTGGTAATGCTCGGAAATAAGGCATTAAATAACTTTACTTCAAAGAAGGATTTCATGCTCGCAGTGGAAAATGGCGAACAAAGTATACCGACGTTCGTCATAAGTGTCATAAAGTTGGTCATTGCACTTTTTAAATTTTAAAAAGTAACGTGATAAGCAATGGAATATTAAAATAATTGGTTTTTGTCTTCTTTTAAATGGAATTAGAATTGCAGTTAAAATTTGATAATGACCCAACTTCTCATGATTTAGATACTTCTTAAATTAATTAATAAATATAGTAATTTTTTAAGTTGTTTTGCCTTACATCCATATTTTCTATTGACCATGAGCCAATCTCCTTCACTAAATCCATTTCGTTGTCCAATATTTTTTGTTTGTCCAACGGCATCTGGATTTTCCTGGAAAAATATTACAATTGTTATACTTTTCTGAGAATAAACCTCAAAAATTGAAAAATCCTTAGTATTATTAAAAACCCATAATTATAATTCGAGAAATACAATTTGACTGTTTTACAATTTAAAAGCAGGAACCAACTAAGTATAAGTGTTCACAGCTTTTGAATTTTAAAAAAGCTTTACTTTTTTGAAGTAGAACGCTATTATTACTATTTGAAAGTTATACAATTTCACTGCACAACTTGTGTACTTTCGCAACACGGAAGCACGAATTTATTTTTTACCAATTAAGGGGGTAATTTACGTTGTCTATACTTAAAATAACTTGAATAACTGTGTATTGAAATCTAATACGAAGTATTGCAAAAATATGAAGTAAATATTGCATACCAAACTAGTGAAGGCATTGTGTCCGTATTTCTTAATTCCACAACCTGCACAATAATGCATAATGCTATCGTAATTATAATTAACTCCGTGGTAACCGAACTTGCATCTCTTTTTAGGTATTCCTATTTTCTCGCAGTAAATATCATCTCGGGTATATTGACTAACGGCACCTAAAGGATAATGCATTGTTTGTAACAAAACCAAATTTAAATAATCGTAAATGATTATATATTGATAGGATGATTTAGGTTACCAGGCTGCATGTTTTCGAAGTGCATCTCGATAAAATCATCCCGATCATTTCTGTTATGCTCATGTCCGAACCCCAATGTGTGCAGAAGTTCATGAACCATAGATCCGAAAGTGCACTTTTTCCCCACATTCACGGCCTTCATTAACAAATGTTCGAAAAATTATAGTTTTTTCACTTAAAAAATGCTGTATGATAATTTTTGTTTGATTAAAACGTGTTTACTTGGTCCTTCCTGCGGGTCCAACCAAGTGTTGCAGAACAAGCTGCGCTAGAGTTTGGATTTTTTAACAAATTTGGATCCATTAAAAATCGAACCCAGTAGTCATCTTTCGCTGGATCGGCATCACGGAATTTGATACACGTATACTTCTGTATGTACTTTATTGCTTTAGGAATAATGGCTTTCAGGTCATCGGCTAGACAAATTTAGTTTGTACAGTTAAAGATATGTAAAGCTGAAGCAAATTAATTGTCAGGTCATTAGTAGATGTTTGAATCAATCCATATCTTCAAAGAAATTGTTTTAATTGTTTTGTGTTAACATAAATTGCATCTTCCAAGTATAATTAGAAAAGGTAACAAATATTTAATAAACGTGACACTTCAAACAAATCTTAATTTATTAATCAAAATGTTCCTGATAATTAAATAGTAATTAATAAACCATGCACTTACTAATGTTGTCGGAAACTACATACGGAATCATGTTCTTTGGCCAATTTTCATAGTAGTCCCAACTTGCACGAGAATTTTCATTTAAGTCCACGTACATGTCTCCTCCAACCAGAGTCAGATTGGCGTCTTCCATTTCCTCTGAAAATATTAAATGATTGGTTTAATGTAAATAATTACTTTTTTAGTGATAATTAACAAAGTTATCTCTAATATATATTCTTACGTAATACTTCTGCATCTGTGCGAAAGCCTTCTGGTAAACCGAAAGTTAAAGGTAGCCAAAAGTTAGCCAAAAGAATAAAAACGAAATGAATATCCATGATGGACTTCAATTTATAAGAAATTCAATATCTGGAGTAAAGTGAGAGATTTCTCCCAAGAATGAAAACTGAGTACCTGAACAGGCGTTTAAATACTTAGTCATGGTCCACATACTACAAAAAATGTAAGCTAAGTGAGGTAATCTAATTCTGCCAGGTGGTTCTGTTGTTCGTAAGAACAATGTAATCGGCCGAGGTATGCAAATACTAGACCATGTAATAGTTTAATCGTCATTCTTCTGTCGTTTTCATTTTAAATGTCATTCGAAAAAAACCTAAATAAATTATTAATTTTTTATCGACAATATACAGCAGAATACTTACATACTAATGTACCTATTTATAGCACCGTTTTAGTAAGGCTTAAATATGTGTTTAAATGATTTATCATGTTTCACGTACTAACACATTTATTTATGTCCACGATACTTATACTATGCTTCTACTGACAATAGAGTGATCTGTACGTCACCCTAAATAAATGGATTATAACCAATTTCATGGAAGACAACAATCAAATCAACTGAGAGAGATCAGCCTTGAGCTGGTCAATGCTCTCAAATAAAGTCAAATAAATATGCAGAAAATGCTCCAAAATTAAATCAAATCAAGAGACATCATTGGATCAAACTAACGTTTGCAAAAATGCAAGCTTTTGCAAATAAATGCAAGCTTTTGCAAATAAATGTAAGCTTTTCCAAATAAATGCAAGCTTCCGAAATAAATGTATGCTTTTCCAAATAAATGCAAGCTTTTCCAAAAATGCATGATATTATTCGGAAAAAAGGGTTGAAGTAAGGCTTTGAAGTCATTATAATCGAATTTGTACACTCTATTAATTCAGACAGACTTTTATTTTGGCGTGCTACGAAAAGAGTCATGTGCTACAAATAGGTATGCGAAATAATGCATAGTTATTTTTTTCCTCATCCTCCTCCTCCACCCTCTCTTCCCTCTAAAACTACCAAACCAATGCCTCTTCGAAGTCACGTTGTTCAAGGTAAATGTACATGGACGTCATGGACAGTAAAGGGAAATAATTTCACCAATGACGAGATTGATCATGCAAATATGTTCACTGGTGTTAATAAAATAATGGATGAAATTACCGAGTAGTGTGGTGTGTATTTCTTCTAATAATGGCAAAAGGGGTTGTATTTTATAACTTCAAAAATAATAAGTTACTATTGCACAAAAGTTTGAAAAAATGGCAATAATACAATGGAAAACAGAATTACATTTTAAGTACTTTTATCGTCATTGTTGTACACCTCCATTGTTGCATTGAAATATTTCATTGTGAGCACCTCAGCTTTAAATTGTGGTTTTCTTGTAAAATTATAATATTATAATAATAATAAAGGTGTAGGAAATATTAGCTTATGATAACTTTAGGAAATTAATTACAACTATATGCATGTCCTTATTAAATACATGATTACAAGATTGAAGTTTCAATAAAAAATTCTTTTTCAGGGTATGCATGTAATACGTATTTTGGAAAAATGTCAATGTTTTGATTTTCCTGTTGTAGAACCAACTGTAACTTGGGGGACTTTAGTAGTAGTAGAAAACGTTTTATTTTTATGGTGACTTTTATGATTTTTATGTTTTACTTTTCTTGTAGAAATGGCAGATGAATTCGACGCTGCCGTTGATGTTTCGAGTAGTTGAGAGTGATTACCAGGATTATCCGTGGTATTTTCCCTTTTTTCTTTTTTATTGTCATTACCAGTTTCAATATGAATTAGTTTTTTCTCATCGTCAGTGGTATTCTGTTTTACACTTTCGATCTTTTCACTAGTATGATTCTTATTGACTTCTGCTGGGATTTTTGAAATATTTCCTTCTGATTTTGCCTTAGTTGTATTTTGTGTATCCAACCGATTTCTATGTTTATGGTGTTTCTTTTTTTGATGGTTTGAAGACGTGTTCAATTTTTTATTCGTCCCAGAAATAGACCTGCCTGCTTGGGCAATTTTAAATTCTCCGTTGTCTTCATCACCGCCATAATCTAATTTACGATGAGTGGTGTTGTACCCAACAGGTATTGCTTTTCTCAAAGTATTTATTGTAGAGTTTCCTTTTGAAGTATCTTTTGTCTCATTATTTGAGGAATTTTCTATTTTTAGGGTAGAAATATTCCTACCACTACTTTTGTAACATTTTTCCTTATTATTTACCTGTAAGGTTATGTCCACTTTAGTATATCATTAATGAATTATTTCCTTGCAAGAAAACTATATTAGCAATATTTAATATAAATAGCCATTCAATACAAGAATAATCATTTTACCATAACACATATATCTTTTTATAAAACGGATTGTTTTTACCATATAATTACTGCAATAATAATTGGTAAAAGAAATTTTATTTATGGAAAAAGCAATATTTTTATGGTAAAATGAGTATTCTTGTATTGAATGCCGATTTACATGATAAAATAATAATTTTATGATAAATTGATTATCACTACGGTAAATTGAAGTTTTTTGATGGCAAATTGATTATTTTGATAGCTAGTTAAATACAAGTCAAAAGTTATTACCTGTGGGAATACATTCTCTTCGAATGATTTGTGATAGCCCCAATTTCCGCATGGAAGATACCGCGCCACGACTACAGTTAGATTTTGAAGTACACTTGTGGCTTTTCCGATTCCAATTTTCTTTGTATCCTTCCATACCAATTGCGTGAAGCGAGCACTTTTTCCAGAGAAAAAGTTGTTTTCCCACGTATGATCTTTACATTGGCTGTACCATTTCAAGGCAACTCTAGGGCCATCAAGTGTGATATTCTTTGCATTCCTCTCCGCATAAATATTTTCACCCGTTTCAAACTTCCAGCTGTGAACAAGAACGGGTCTCTTTTCCTTTTCGCTCCGCTTAACGAGTTCTTTTGCCCACTCCTCCGCTTCAGCACACAACTATATACATATTTAAAATCAATCTAATATCAGGATTAGGATGTACTATATTTTATGGATTTAGGATGTTTGGTTTTAGGCCAATAGAAGTTTAAATTAAATAACCCTTACAAAACGATCAGGCTTTTTTACTTAAAATTTCATCCCGTGTAGTGAATCAAAAATATTAAAAGCAGAAAAGACTCTTAAATACTTTTGAATTGGATTGTTAATTGACACTGGCCATTGTTACAAGCGTTAGCAGTAAGTATGTTTATATTGATTTTCTTAATAGATGAAATACCTTGTAGTCCAGATCCAGGGGCAAAACTCCATGAAGGGATCTAAAGAGAATGAACAATATTAAACGCTTTTATTTAATGAATTCCCATAATGGTTGTGATTGGTAGTTTTCGAAAACACCTTCAAGGAAATTGGATATTTACAAACAAAAATTTAATTATTGTCAATGATAATTTGATATACTTACTGCTTACCTGAATTTATTTGTGATTTCCAAATGCTGAACTATAAAGTCTTCATTTGTCGTCAAATTCTTCTACAGCGGGAGAAATTCGTTAAACAACCAGTTTCGACAGTTAGTACACCAGAATGGAAAATCGTTATTTAATCGGAGAATATGAATTTCATAGGTAATAACTGCGTTGTAATTCTAGTTATCCTTTAGGAACTAAAGCCCTTTATAGGTGAATATTTTATTCTGGGTCTGATAAGTGATAAGGGAATTTTGGGATTTTATAGATTTAAGTCTCCTAAGCAACTTTGGGACTTGATTAAATCGAAAGGGATAAACAGATATTTTATTGTAAACAACTTTGTTAGCACATTATAAAGCATTTTTTAATATTGCAGTAGAAAGTGGCAGTAAAGTATATTTCTTGAAAATCGGTGGTACCTCAAAATATTCTGAATCTATTAGGCCATAGTTATAGTATTTAACACTACTTATTGATTTTCAAAAGAGTCTATAGAGATATTAACTATATTTTGAAATTACTTACTTTCCAATCGTCGTTAATGGAGCGTCGCTTACGCCTTGTGAACCTTCGATTTTTCTGGCTTTCCATTTCAAACAATGGGTATTGTGCATTACCACTAGAAATCAAACGATTCGGCTGCAGATGATTTTCATTGAGGAACCCTTCGTCAGAGAGGCAACAGGCGAAATGAAATATGAACGTAGCAATGACAGTTATCGTCATTTGCCACATTGAAAGAACAACTCCCTTCATTTCAAAAATTATTTTCAATAAGTGTGTATACCTATAGTAACTCCTTCAACAATATAGTAATTCTAATACTTATTATGGAAAAAGGCAAAAATATATTACAAGTCAATACGAAGACCTGATTACTACTGCATTTATTTGCATATCAATCTAAATCAGTATCAAAGAAATACAACAGAAAAACCATTTCTGCATAAAAGAACTATAAAATTTCATTTTTACAATACTATCTAAAATGAAACCTAAGGTAAAATAAGGACGGAGTTTTCTACGAGGTAAATTGCTTGTTTCCCAGAAGCAATATCTCCCAGATAGCATCAATGCACTTATAAACTACATTATTTCTTAGTGTGAGAGAAAATTTTTGAGGCACTTTTTTGATTTTTATGAAATGCAATAAATTATGATGATCAAGAAAATGTTATCGCGTCTTTAGTCAAGGGGTATGCTACAATGAAATGGCTTTGCAGATCAAAATGGCAAAATTACCTTAGTTGGGCTGGCTGAACGGGAAGTGTTTTGAATTTTAATGACATATTGTATACTCTCGTCTCTAAGGCACTTGTTAACTACTAATTAACCATTGTCATTTATTTAGGTTTATTAATTATGTTATCAAATTAGAACATTGAACTACACTATCTGTGTACTCTTCTTTGATGCCAAAGAACTGCGAATAAACAACTCAAGGTTCAACGAACTCGTAAATCCAAAGACAATGTGTAACTACTTTTCCTGGGAAATAGGTCACAAAAGTTATGAAAATGGTTAAATGAATAAATTTATTCATTCAACCATTTTCGTTTGGTTAATCAATGAACAGAGAAACAGAGAAATGGTATTTGACAAGGAAAACGGAGTAATCATCCTGTATTTCTTACACTTGTAATATGAGAATTATTTTATGCTATATGTTAAAAGGAAAGTTTCACTGTATTTTATTACCACTCCATCGAGAGAGAATAAATTTCTTGTGCTTCCTTATTATGCTGTCCGAAAACAGGAAAAGCGTAACCACGGAACATGAAATTCTAAAAATATTTATGAAATTCTGTTTATCATTAAAAACGATTTATGCATATCCCCGTAGCATTTAGTATCCAACACACCAAAGCAAAACTAAAAATGCTTATGAGAATGGTTACTTTTAAAATCAGAATCATTTATTTGCTTTACCCCTAGCACAATAGTTAAGAGTTGTGAAGTAAACGTACCATTTGAGACGGTTATGCAAACGTACACCTGCATCTAGAAAAAGCACACTCCTGCATCAGGTTTAGAGATACGGAAACCGACAAGGAATAAGGAAGACTACTCCGTGTTCTTTATCCGATCAATATTTCGGTAGATTACCCGTCGCGTCTGATTTGGATTGAGTTTGTGTTCAAATATTAAGGTTTTACAGAAAGCACATTGACCTGGAATACTCCTACCTTGAATTGTGATACAAATATTACAGATTTCATCTTTTCAGATAGCGTAAGTCAATATTTTCCATTAATTATTTATTTATAATAATAAATAAAACTAATATTAATCATAAATAAACATTTAACAAATAATAAAAGCTTCGGAATGGCAAAATAATTGAGTTTCTATGGATCAGGGCCAGTTTTTTTAATTTTAATGTACCTCTGCAAAACCATTTTATGCATTCTAAGTTAATATAAGCGTTTTTAATTGCTCCATCTTCTGTAGCAAGCAAATTGACTTCCAATGGATATAACAATTGAGAACCAAGAAGGAGAACATTTACTAAATAATCATACACCGTATTTTTATGTAATCAAGAGCGAAATTGTGATTTTAACCGATAATCTAAAAAATGTCGACGCTGTAATTTACGCTTTGTTGGAAGTGAATGTGATTACCCTAGCAGATAAAGAAAATTTGGTAAGTTTCATTCAGAAAAAAAATAAAGTAAATATAAAATAAAACTATGCCCAAGCAAAATAACAGAGCAAATGCAAATATATACTATTTATTTCTTAAATTTCAGATGTCTCCAATAAAGTCAAAGTACAAGAGGACTAGGCAACTGTTTAGTCTACTAGAGACAAAAGATTGCAACCTGTGGGAATCCATCATTCATATTTTACGATATAAAACCGGAAACGAAATATGCGCTTCAATTTTTGATGGTTCTTGCAGTGATGAGCAAATGGAGACTGCAAAATTAGAATCCAAAAATCGAAGACGCGCAGAATTGAAAAGCAACATTTTCTTTGCATGGACATTTTTTGGTATATTCTCTGTTTTTTTAATGACTAGAGTGATAGGAATTCCCTTTTATGGGTTCAAAAAGCTTGGTTGACAAAAATTTAAATTGTTGTCTTCAAAGTACTACAACGTTGTTGTATTGTACGATGTAGTGAAAAAAATTCTTAAGGATTGTTATTATTATTACTTATTCTTCCAAATTACAAATACCATTTTACAAAAGAAAATTTTAAAAGGCAGTAGGTACATCATAAAATTGTGGGATTAGCCATTGCTCTTAAAACTTTATTTCAACATCGAACGTCAAAACAAAAGCCTGATGAGTCGAAACAAAATGAGTCGGATTCAAGCTTACCTAATCCATTCAGGATAAGATGCGCTTTTTGGATATTATAGTAATTACTATAATTGTCATCTTAACTTTAACTCAATCCACTAAATACAGTATTTCTGTGAAAGCAAAAGTTTGTAAATATATTATACTTGCACTTTATATTTTAATGCTACGGATTAATTTCGTTCTTTTTTTTGCTTGTAGTTAATGGATAAATTTTAGCAAATATTTGTCTGTAGATATACCACTCAATAAAATTGCTAATAGATAATAAATTTTGTCCGTAGTTACTGAAACGGGAAAATGTTTAATTTTGTTTATATAGGTACAAAATATATAGATACAGAAATTCTTTGAAATGTAAAATTATTTACTTTTTGTCTATCATATGCAGAATAATAATAATAATAAGGTAATTGGTGTTATACAAATTTTCCTAACTATTAACATGAAGATTGCTTAGCATATTTGATTAGTACAATCCATGAAACTAATTTGAATTGGTCACACGTCATACAGTTACCGTTCTGCTACTTATAAAATTTACTGTCGCTTTTATGAAACAAAATTTTTCTTAAATTTTGTTTTTCTTAGATTTTGTTAGAAACAACGGCTTTTATCACGAAGCATGTGAACAAGGTAAACTCTACTATCTTGCTTTCTAATATAAAACATGATCTATTTATCTCATGAACTTAGAATAGGAAATGTCACATTTATTAAAATGATCTCGGTGGATAAAATACTATTAAAGCAATTGCCTGGTTGAAATCAATTCTATTCTTTGCATGTGGAAAAATTTACCTTTCATATATGAGTTTTGAAATTCGGATTTATTTTAACTTTGCTCGTCGTAATAGCTAATCCATTTCGTTTCAATTGCAATGCAGCTGTGATACGTGTCCGTCTGCAACACAGCGATACATGTTGTGTTGTGGTTACGTACGTAGCAACCGAAGAAACTTGGTGTATGAATAGGGTGAATTTGTTCTATTTCTCCGAAGTCATGTGTGCCGACAACAGATACATAAATCGATATTCAGGGTAAAGACCATTGTCCGAGTTGAAAAGCGTATATAATTAAAGTTTTCATAAATTATCAGTGTAACAAGTTGAACTGGGAGTGTTAGCTATCTTAACTGCAAATATATAAAGCTTAAATAAAATTTAGTTTAATAGTAGTAATTTTCATAGCTACTAAATATAATGGTATATGTGATCATAGTTTGATTGCTACTGCATTCATTTTATAATTTTTGGTTCTTTGTGATTTACTTAAAATGATAACTGATTTTTCAAAGGTGAAGTAAAATAAAACCATAGAATTTTTGCAAGTGTACCTATAAAATCTCTACAAACAAAATACAAATAAATAAATAAAAAATAAATAAAGTGCAAATAAAATCAATATATCAAATATGGATCCATTTTATTTGGCAATCATACGGTTTCGGCAAAGAGATTTTGACGAATGCATAAATTTATGTTCAGATTTACTAAGAAAGAACCCATTGGATCAGGTGAGTCTAAATATTTTTTAAAAGTACCTGTGCTTGCAATACCAATTTAGTAACTTTATTTCGTTAACCAAATTCCAAATGGAATGCATTCGACTGATTTCGAAATTCAAATTATATAGAAATAATTCTTATAGAAGAACAATAAGTCATATATCTGTGCTTTTTTAGGCCGTTTGGAGTTTGAAAACACGGGCACTAACAGAACAAGTTCGCGTGGACTTTTTGGAAATCTTTGACGACGGAATTGCTGAATCTATTTTCACGGAAGACACAATAGCAACAGCCGCCAGACCAGGAACGTCGCTTAGAATTCCAACAGCCCGATTATCTTCAAGCCGAGATGGTCCCAGTCCTGCTATCAGGTAATACATTTTAATTATACTATCTTTAATAAATTAATTATTACCATTTTCATCCAGACCATATTTATGCCAATGTAAATTGCATACATACCTGCATAATTCAATTTTTGCATGAAGACCGGTAACACAGAGCGGCCGTCCGGTTTCTGGCGTCACAAGACCAGGAACATCTTCTTCTGGAAGACCAGGGACATCTTTAGACCAAGCTTTGAAAACAAGAGCAACAACTGCACGCCCAATTTCCGCTTCGACTGGCAGGTGTTCTAATTGCTTTCTAAATACAGTTTTTTGTTTTAACGATTTGAATTTTTCTTAGAACTAATAATTTACTTACAAAGTTTAAAATAAATATTGATAAAAATGTTTCAAACAAGGCACGTACGGGTTGGAACAGCTTCCATGGTTTCAAGCGGTGACGGCCCATTTATAAATATGTCCCGCCTGAATGTCCACAAATATGCAGCTCAAGAAAGTATTGCAAAACCGTTGTTTGAATACCTTTTCTATGTTGAAAACGACCCAAAGCAGGTAAAATGGATTTCTGTATTCTTCTAATAATTATAATGAGATTTACAACCGAAAATTGTATACCATTTTAATATTTAGGCCCTGGAATTGGCAAAATTGGCCCAGAAAGCCGGAGGTGATAAAGATTGGTGGTGGCAAGTACAGTTGGCTCTCACCTGGTTAAGACTGGGACAACCACGAAGTGCCGAAAAGCATTTTCGATTTGCTATTCAACTAGAGCCAATGTTTCTGGCTTACATTGGTTTAGCAAAAGTTTATATCAAACTTGATCAACCTTTGGCCGCTTTAGAAGCATGTGAAAAAGGACTTGAAAAATTTCCAAATGATGTAACAATCTTGACGGAAATGGCAAGGTTAATTAATAAAACTACAGTAATTAATCAATTTTTAAATCAGAGTGCTTTCTATTTTACTTTACTAATTTTGACAATTATTGGTTGCATATTTCGGATTTCAAAATTTTACCAGGCTTCAAGAAGGATTGCAATGCATGAGCTTAAGTGTGAAATACTACAGGGATATTTTAGCTCAGGATTCGTCCAATATTGAGGCGATTGCTTGCATAGGAATGCATCACTTTTACACTGACCAACCGGAAGTTTCTTTGCGGTTTTACAGGTAGCATTTAAAAATTATATTAAATTTTGAATATTTCCAATAAAAATTGACGTTATATTTTTCAGGCGATTGCTTCAAATGGGGCTATACACAGCAGAGCTTTTTGTCAATCTGGGTCTATGCTGCTTTTATTCTCAGCAGTTTGATATGACCCTCATTTGCTTTCAGAGAGCTCTAAGCATTGCTGGAAACGATTGTGTTGCTGACGTTTGGTATAATTTGGGACACATTGCAATGGTAAATATTTTAGCATAGTTAAAATTAAAAGTACTAATTATATTCTAATTTATTAAAAATCTAAGAGCTAATGTTGCCTGCTTAGGGAATGAGTGACACAACATGGGGAAGTCAATGTTTTCGACTCGCAATTTCCTGTGATAATAATCACGCTGAAGCTTACAACAATTTGGGAGTTCTGGAAGCAAGAAAAGGACGAAATGAACAGGCTGTTGCCTTTTTTCAGACTGCAACTTCATTAGCACCTCATCTGTTTGAGCCTCTGCATAATCAAGCGAAAATTGCTGACAGCGTAATTTCTTTTTTCCTTTATGGATAAAGTCTGTGTGGGCTATACCTACAAAATAAGAGGTTTGATAAATGTTTTTATTCATCAACTTCATTTTGATTTTTTAGGTTGGGGATCTTCAAAATGCTTATGTAATTGTACAAAAAGCTTTGGAAAACTATCCGGACCATGCAGATTCTAAACTTTTATTTGAAAAATTGAGAAAGCATTTTGAATCGATGTAAAAATAATAGTTTCGTTGACGATGTTTAACTTAGGTACCTTTCAATTAATAAATGGAATTTATTATTACTTCGACTTCTACGATTTAGAATCCGGTAAATATAAATAAAATTAGAACGGGCTTTTATATATATTTAATTTAGGTTTGCATGACTATGTTCATATGCCGTAAGTTTACTCTCGTATCACAATGCTTTGACAACAAACGTATAAATGCGCAATTTAGTAGAATACAATTCAAGTGGACCGCAAAGATCTTAAACAGCAATAAGAAATAAGGGGAAGGGGAAACATTGAGCAAGTACGACGGAACTAAAAGAACATCAGAGTGAATGAAAAGTTTTGTTGTTCTGTCTTAGTATTTTGATAATCGAGTTCATTGATATTAAATTAATAAAACGAATGAAGACACTTAGTTACTCTTCCGAGGTGTTCTCAGATTAAATAAATGCTTTAATATTCGAAATATTTGTCATTTTCCTTAATGCCGCATTAAGCTTATATTTTTGCTAAAGTATACGTAATACGAATTTCAACACATAGTAATCCAAATGAAGCAAAAACATTTCAATGAATGGAAAAATAGCCAAAATTTTATTGTTGTATTCACAAGAATTGGCCTCCTAAAATACAATTGATTTAATCATCAAAAAGTCATGTAATCTAACATTTTAAACTCGAGGTTGTGTACAAAATTAGCAGAGTAGTAGAACTGCATAATTAATAATAAAAGTTACTGCTATCCAGGTCCAGAAAGCTAAACTTGTTTTACTTCATAATTGCGGAAGTTTAAGAATTAACTGGAATTTAAATGAAGATTTATTTGCAATTCTGACTACAATCCAGTACGTCACTATAAAAAAAGAAACCCAATCAGTCACTACGTGATTTTGAGGTTTAAAATAAGAGGTTAAGTTAAATAAACAGGTCAACAATAAAGATAGTACAAAGTTATCTTCAATTTTTGGACATAGCAAACAGAATACTTTTTGATTCACCAAATCTATTATCAAAACTTTTAATTAAGTCTCACCTGGCAAGTCTGTTGTCAAATTTTGAAACCAGGGGTACTTGAATAATCATTGTAGTACTTATTTGTAGCATTGTAGGAATTATTTTTACTGTTGTAGTAATTATTTGTAGTGTTATAGTAATAATTTGTAGTGTTGTAGTAATTATTTGTAGTGTTGTAGTAAATATTTGTAGTATTGTAGTAATTATTTGTAACTATGGGTTGGAGACTACGATATTTTTCAGAATGTGGTATTAGGTTTTCGTCAGTAACTTTGTTGTCAATGTCCTCCACCAAGTATTCATCGCCATCGGATTGCGTAACACGGACGTTACCATTTGCAACTTGGTTTGCCAGTATTTGCAGTATGCACCAAAATAACAAAAGCACCCTGAAATATTAAAAATGTTGTTTTAGATATATTTTTTGTTAATAAACATTGGTTTTGCGAGAAAAGGTCCAAAACGAAAACGTGCAAATGACATTCGAGAAAAGGTCCAATGACCCTCGAGAAAAGGTCCAATGACACTCGAGAAAATGTCCAATGACATTCGAGAAAACGTCCAATTAGAAGTAGTGCTCATATTAAATTCAAATCCCTTAATTTTTGAATTAAAAATGATAAATAATTTGACTTTATTGCCTTGTACACAACATTTTTGTACTGCCAGAATTTATTATGAGCATTCTTTCTAATTGGACGTTTTCTCGAATGTCTTTGGACCTTTTCTAGAGTGTCATTGGACCTTTTCTCGAGTGTCATTGGACCTTTTCTCGAATGTCATTTGGACGTTTTCGCTTTGGACCTTTTCTCGGTACACCTAAACATTTAGAGGTTGTTAGCTTATGGTAGGTTTTGAATGGAAACTATTTCGAATTGGAAAGTGCTTTTCTTGATATAACAGGTTAACAGGTATACCTTTTTAGAAATTCTCAAACCTGAAAACAAGTTGTGGAAATCTTGAAATATTACTTTGAGAACAATAAAATAAAAAGAATATCTTAAATCATTTATTTTTAAATTGCAAGTATTATATTATAGTTCTAAAATTATTAGTAATTAAGTAATAATGTTTATGTGGATAATGTGGAAATGTTCAAATTACACTTTTCGTCATTGTTACCTGATGCTAAAAGGCATATTGTCTTTGTAGATTTTGTAGTAGTGGAGAAAAACTTCCCTCGTACGCTATACCTATAAATGAAGCAAGACAATGAAGCATCTTTCAGTTTTTTCAATCTTTTCTGTTGAGTGAGCAAAATACAATTTATGAAACGATGACAACTGAGCACCGTGGTTAATTGCGTCATTGCGTGTAGCACTACGCACTGGTTAACAAGTTCGGTCGTGATTTTCAAAAATATTTATTTGTTCTACTGGGGGAAGATATTTAATAATTTAAGCTTACTTGGGAACCGTTTTATTTTGAAACACAATAAAATCAAGGAAGGAAATAAAAATTTGCAAAACCCCTCTGGGTAGTTTAGTTAGTAAACCAACGATTTTAGGCTTCCTAGTTGGTAACAAAGAGAAATTTTGTCAAACATTGAGATAGATTAACTAAAATTCTAGCACTGTCATGCACACGCGGTTTTCCGATCGATTTTCCTCTGGTAGTAATTGTAGTCCTTAATAACTTAACAAACTCCCGGGTTAATAAGCCTGGGCTAAGACTTGCTTTGGGAGGCAAAAGTTCGGGTAAATATCACTTAAAAAGTTCTTGCCTCCAAACAATGGAAGGAAAAAAAACGACTGCTTGCAGCAAAAAGCCAGCTTGATATATCAACTGCCATCCAGTACATTAGCGAACAGTGGTTGAACATATAGGCCCAAAGAAAGCTCTCATTTGGGCATAATGAATATTTGGTATTTATGCATAGTTTTTAAAGTGTGGCTATTACTCTCCGAACAGTTTTTTAAAGTACAACCAAGGCATGGTGAACGTTTGAAGGGTAACATTTATTTGGGTAGGAAATGTTTTCCATTCCCCTGTGTAGAGCCTCTGTCCGCGTCCCAAGTAAGGCAGCGGTCCCTTCCCTTCTGAGAAAAAGTATTATAATTTCTCGAGTAGAGAGGATTAGTTCGCACAATCGGCCAAACCTTTCCAAAGAGACATCCGTGTTTATTGTATAAGAATTTCATTTAGCAAGCATACAGCGCTGTAATCTTGATTTTAAGCTTTTACTTTTTGTATGGCTGAATGGCTGTGGTAAACTTAATATGGCCTTTTTCTGTTGTCTTGATGATAAGCCTTTCATGCAGGTGCAGGGATTAATTCTGGAAACAGAAAAAAACTGTTAAAATGTATCCCATTGCAAGAATAATGACTTAAAATCATTCATTATTAAGTATTTTTACTATTTCTTGTAGGTATGGTTTGTTGTATTTGTTAAATAGGCGTTTGAGATATTTGTATCTATATATTTGAAAATCAGAAACCCCCAAAACCGAGCACATTTTTGTACTTTTACTTTTCACAGAATTATTTGACCCACTTACCTTCCACCGATTTTGATGCGTTGGATTTCAATGTAACTTTGTTTCGACTTTCGATTGGTGTAAACATTTTTGCTGTGCTACCTCCGGTTCTTCAGATACAGCTATCCACCTTAGTTTTGGACCGCAGTGTAGATACATTGCCTCTAAATTTGCAAGCGTCCTACACACTGTTGTGGTCCCATTATGCAATGCATTGTCACTTAACCAGAGAAGTGCAGAGACAGAAGTGCAGATTTATTGAACCACTTATTCAATAACGATTATAGGAACGGCAAACTGTGTTTACCAATAGTCTGTACAAGTTAACTTTTCAATTGGCAAAACATCAATCAAATCAATCAAAATCATACCTCTTCAATGTTTTTATAGATTTTTTTCATTTACTCACATCATCCGCTTCAAGTAGACATTGCATCAACGACCAAAACCGTTGATAATGAAGTCATTACATAATTACATTTTACATCTTCTGTATGTCTTATCAATTAACAAATAACCTATTATGTAGAACAAATCGATCAACCTCAAATATGTACTGATAATGAAACACACGCTTCAGTAGAAAACGTAAAATTGAGCGAATGACTGTGTTTAAAATGCATTCTGAATTCTTTTTGAAAATTTTAATTATAATGCCCTTAGTAGGATTGATCTCTGGGCAAAATCTAACATTCACTAACCCAATATTTGATAGAAATTCGGCCGACCCTGCTATTTTAAAACTTGGAAACTTTTACTACTTAACCTGTTTGGGGGTGCCTTTCGGTTATCACCAGTTACACTTCTAAAATACTTATTAGAAGTGTTCAGTCAAATGTAACTTCGAGTTGTAAATTCGAAGAGTGTGGTTTATGAATAATGTGTGTGACTTTTACTGACAACGTGTAAATGTAAAGTAGATTTATTGAAATCTATATTAAAGCACACAATTAATCAGTTACATTCGAATGAGATACAAAATGCTCTTGAAGCAATGAATTAATGAATGTTCTTGAATGAACGACTAACTTGAACTACTTAAAAGAATGTACGTACGGGGAGAGAGAGGATTAGTGACCGTTACATAATTTAGAACGCCACAATTCGGCGCGAGAAAAGCAGAATAATTCAAACAGAATATTAAAACCAAACAGTGGACAACGGATGCTAGTCTCTGGGTTGCACCAATGATAACTCCGGTAGTTATCGGACAACCGAAAGTCAAGATTAATGTGCCAGATCTAGAATGGGAATGTAATGATAGCGGATGCATTTGTGAAGGCCCGTATTTCATTTACAACCGTAATGTCTCCTATCTAGTTTACTCCGGAGGAAACTCTTTTCAATCTTCGTATGTCGTACAAGCGTTTTTATTGGTGTTTGTGTATTTATCTATTCATTCATTCATAAAATTTGGTTTTGTAGTTATTGTTTAGGTGTTATGAGTATCCCTGCAAGCAAAGATCCTCTAATCGTTGAAAATTGGGATTCATGGCCTGAACCAGTTTTTACAACAAATTTAGAAGAATCCGTTCGTGGACCAGGACATGCTTGTTTCACTTTGTCCCCAGGTAATTCTGTATAATAATAGTTTCCTACAGTAATAGTAATAATAGTGTAGCATAATATTATAGTACAATAACAACGTGCATTTTCTTGGTACAAAAGAGTTCGGACCTCTAAAAAGTATTTATAGACGTTTTTCTTATTTTTGAATAATACAAATATAACCCAATAAGACTACTAGTAAACTACTATTAGGAGCCTTAAAATACAACCTGAATTTATTTAGTTTACTAGCACAAAATTGTAATGCCTTTGGGGAATGTATTTTACTAATTGCAGACGAAAGGGAGACATGGATGGTATATCATGCTCATGGAAATGAAACACACTCGGGAAGAATTGCCAGGATTGAGAAAATTGATTGGAGCGAAGAGGATGGCAAGCCAATTTTCCCCAAACCGCATGGATATAATAGTCCTATGTTGGTTCCCAGTGGCCAAAATTACACTATGAAATTCTGATTGTATAAATTAGCAAGTTTCTTGAAATAAAACTTCAAGTATTCGTTTGCAAAAATTTATTATTCTTTTCCAGACGTGCTACAGTTATTGTACAATGTATTTCGTTCTGTTTATCTGTGATTCCATTTAGTTTAGAGCAAAAAGGTCTTCTCTCGAAACCCTGTGTAGAGGGAAACTGGAAGAAATTCTTCCTGGATCCCTGGAATAAATTATTTTCATGACCTCCGCAATTGTGTTTGTTTTAATTGGTATCCCAGCTATTGTATTTGAAAGTATTTTCTTTCTTTACTGCTGGATTATACTGCCTAGCGTTGGTATTAAGAAACCCTGAAGAGTTGGCGCTTGAAGTTAATGAGTGAGAAGGTCCCGGTCCGTCATGCGCTAAATTAGAACGTTGAGCCATGGATACATTTGCCATTTTGTGCGTAATGCTCTCTGACAGCGTCTGCTGTTGTGCTCTTTGCTGGAAGGAGTGGAACGTAGGTTGCACCCGTCTCCGATTGTTAAAAAGCATTGCAGTTTGGTTGGTGGCACCAAGTTGGGCCTTAACAGGATCCGGGGTCGTGTAAAATTGGTAAAGTTCCAGCATCTCGTTAGGAGACAGGATCCCCGTTGGCACAACGTGGGTAGAAAATTGCTGAACATTCAACAGAGGAAATCGAATAAGATAAATAGCTTTCTTTAATACATAGCGATGATTATCCGCTATATCGTCCATTTCAAATCGTTTGCATTCCTCACTGGCCCATCTATTCCACAAATATTTTTTCTTTATTGAATAATTGGGATTTTGAAATCAATCAATCAAAATTCGGTAAAATTTGACATGATTTGAAATTTGTTTTTACAACTGATATATTATTGTCAACGAACGAACAAAATAAAAGTATTTGTAAATTTGACATGAAATGAAACAAAATTTACAAACCTCATGGCAAATTTAAAAATGTTCAATTCGTCTACAAAAAATTCATCACACTCTAATATCGTGCAGAAGTCTTCATAATTTAAGCGAAGAAATTCCGGAGAGTTGATTAAAGTCTCTGATTTGCTGAAAAACAAAAAGTCATTATTACAGGAAAATTCCTTATTATATGTTATTAATGTTCTTGTTCTTGTAAAAGTCAAGGATTTAACCAGAAATTTATTTTTGCTATTGTTAACTTGAGGTTGCATTGAGTAACTACATTTTTGCTTAGAAATATATAAACTAACAGAATGGAAGAGAAATCAAAAATAAATATTTTTTATTCTAAGACATTTTACTTCCCAGTTATCCGTAAATGTTAAACTAAATTCGGAATGAAAAATTTATGAGTTATAATACTAATATCTCAATATGAAACAAATCCAATACCAAAAATAAGAAATACTAACCGAAGAATAAACTGTAGTGCACAATCCCGTAATTCGTCTTCATAATTCACCTTGGCAGCCTCGAACATGGCGCAGACATTTTTTTCTGTTATATTCGCTTTCAAAAGTTCAATACATCTATCAGATAGGTCAGGAATTTCGAATTTTTTAGCTGCATAGAGAACTGGCATTGCGTGTTCTAATGTCACCTCAAATCTATCCGTATAGATAAACTGAAAAGGTTCCAAAGTAAAAACATCAAAACGAGAAGTGGCAAGAATTTTAGGTATTTCGGTTCTCTAGTTATAACATTTTTCAAGTGATTGTTTAAAATTCAAAAAATGCTGTCTGTAAGTATGGAAATAATATTAATTCAAAAATGTTCAAGTAAAATCAAATTTTCAAATCAATCATCTTTGTAGTATGAGGCTGCCCTACAACTCCATTGTCTTTCAAAATTCAACGTAAAATAATCCCCGTACTTTCAGAAGATAAATAAAAGCTGTGGACTGGACATCGGGTATTTCAATACGATCGTTGTCACAGTTAGTATTGTCTTCTTCTAGCATTTCTTCAAATACTCGAGAGGCAACAATCAAAATGAGTTTATGAGCTTTAACTGTTCTATTTTCCTTGCCAACAATAAATGTCACATCCTGGTAAGCGTTGTCCGTATTCAAAATGTACGAAAGTTTTGCTTTTATGGACTTTGTGTTACTTCTCCATGAAGGATCCAAATTTTTTTCTCCTGCACCCATTGCGCATCTAAATAAAAACACAATATGAGTGAAAAATATGATTACTTGTAAATCACAAAACTACAGACAGCTCTCAGGGAAATGAAAATGAATTGTAGTATAATACAACAGGCTTAATGCTGATTTCATTAAAGTTATAAAAAAGTGAAATATTTTTACCCGATTTGATTAAATTGAGTATGATGAACAACGTTGTCTGAGCGGAAAGGAAACATGGCGTGAAATTAATGGGCAGATAACATTACATTATATAAAACAGTTTGAGGTCGGTCATTTGTTAATCTATGGAATTTTCCATTTTTCCAGGATTAAATTTGTTATGTTCACGTTATCACGTTGTAGCTCGTTATCTGATAAAATTATCCATTACTACAGTATATTTGACGCATTACTCTACTCAGAAAGAATGAAAGTATCAAGTCATGTCACCCATGGCAAATATTATATTTCCGTCTGTCCGATGAAAACATGCATACTTTTGAATGCAATGCAAGTAGTACTGAAAAATGTATATTAGTCATATGTGTTATTACCTACTTTAGCAATGTCACTATTGTATTACATTTTTAATTGTTATTAATTTCTTTTCACTAAATCAGATGAGATTCCATATCTGACACAAAACTTTAAAAATTGAGTAACTTTTCTAGCAGTTCGTATTGCAGTTTCATAATTGCATTTCACAAAAGACTCAGAATGTAGATAAAACCATGCTCGAAACTATTTCTAATGGCTTCGCTATCTATTTATGCATTATGTAATAGATTAGGTATAACATCCGGCGAGATTTTACATTTTAGAAGTATAATTTTTAATAGCCCTACTGACTTGCAAAGTATTGCCTTTTGGTGTAAATAGTATCCAATTATCCAATTATTACAGTTTAAAGGTTTAAACACAATGCGTTTACTAAGCGGCGACACAAAGAACATGCAAGCCTAAAATCAAAGGTGGTAATTGTTAATGGTAAGCTTAGTTAGATTAGAATGGTATCAACAAACCTTCAGATAAACTTATTTTATCATCACAATTAATTTTCATCAACATATCACATGCAAAACTTATTTGTAATATCGAAATAATTCCACAATGTAATTGTTATGGTATTGTACAGTATCACAATTATCACACTGACAATGAAGGAACGTAAATTTAATATTGCAGTACTTAATAGTTTATAACTTACGACTAAAGAAAATAATCAATTAATTTTGGAAGCTAATTGATAAGATGAAAATATTACTCAAGTACATTAATTATTAGATAATCAGAACCGGTAGAAAGTTGGACAATAATTCCTCGATCCGTTGACATTTTAGTAGTAGTCGTAGTCATAGTCATCACTATCAGAGTCCGAAGGCCAAGTCATCATTTCACGTATTTCCTCAAAATTTCGCCAATACTCTTTATCGCCAAAAAGTGGAGTGTCCTTGGCCAATATTTTGAGAACTTCTTTCTGCTGGGGTCCATAAGCAATGAGAATATCCTTCTCAAGAATATTCCTCCACTTCTTGGCCAACTTTTTCTTCTTGGCGCATAGCAAGGCGGCAACAATGTTTATAGCATTCTGAATGGCCAATCGAATAAGCGGAGTTTCTTTTGCCAAGTTGTAAGCTCTGATGTAAATTTCAGCGACGTCATCAAATTGGAATTTCTTCAGGTAATTAATTCCAAGTGTATCCAATGCAAACAACATTGTAGTATTCCGAGCCCCGTAAGATTCCACTTCTGGAAGTTTCGGCAAATTATCCAAACGGTTAACGAGGTTCTTCAGTTTGAAAATATCCTCATGGTTGAATATAATTTTCTCAAATATTTTCCTGCGCTCTTTGCGAAATGCCTTAGGCGCATCTCTTTCCATTTTGCAAAGAGTACAGTAGCAAATGAATCCCAGTCTCTTGCAGACATTGGCTCTTCTGAAATAAGTTGCTGTAGGAGTGATATATGGTATCAGAATCTCTTCTCCTTTCGGAATATTCTTGATACTCCTGATGATCATAACGTTTCCAAATGTTTCTTGAAAACAATTTGCATCCCAACAGCTGTGATTAATGTAAGATGGCATAATCCACAGCCCTAGTGACTTTTCTTCATCTGCATCCTTCTTGAACCACAACTTCAAAGGTCGGTCATCAATAGGAGCAGTTTCTCCTGTTACTGCATTGTAAATACAAACTGCATGCACAGTTTTTTGTGTCGCAATCACACCATCTTCAGTTTCGGGAGAAAAATCCTTTCCTTTGTGTAATCCTGAAAACTTTTCTTCATGTTCTGGTTCCATTTTCAATTTCTCCATAACATTAGCAACTAAAGCTTTTCGACAAACAACAGTGCGGTTGGTTCCGTGTTGTGCAAGTTCATTTTTCAAATCTGCATCGTAAACAATTCCAAATGCTTTGGATAAAATTATTAGAGTTCCGACAGGGATATCATTCTTGGCAACCAAACCACGACCTTTGTTCACAACATCTGCAATTTCCACGGGACCCAGGAAATCTGCAAAATCTTTGTGATCTGATTCTTCACTTGTGAACAGTGGAAGCAAATCGTAAGTTCCAGTACTTCGTTGTTTTTCCATAACTCTCAAGGTTGCAGCCAACTGCTTGAATTCTTCAGTACGCAGTTCAGGCATTTGTGACATTTTGTCCGTGGCCAAAGTTATTGCTTCTTCGTAGCGTTCAAGTCCAGCAAGAGATTTTGCCTTTCGGTAGATTCCCTTTAAATGCACCGGATTAATGCTCAAGGTTTTATCACAATCTTCTAAAGCTCTGTAGAAATAACCGAGATGAATTCCAGTTGCGGCCCGATTGGACAGAATATCCACATTACCCGGGTCTATCTTCAGTCCCTTTGTATAAGCATCGTAAGCTTCTCTGTATTCTTTGTTCACGAAATGTGTGTTTCCTTTAACTTTCCAATCTATGGCACTCATATTAGGCGTTTCAGTCTTGTTTTCAGTCTTTTTAAAGGGAGGGTTTTTCTGAAGATGTTGATATTTCTCAGGAATTTCGGCCTTCCACACCAAATCAGGGAAACACTTTTTAAATGCCTTTTCAGAAACGATAGACAAACTGCCTTCACCTTCCACTCGCAAAGAGTAACCTCCGTCTAGATTTCTTTTAAACCAAGGATGGTGGACGGCCAGAATTGTTCCAACCGGAAAGATTTCTTCAAGACTTGGCATGTCAGTAGCATCTTCATGAAATTCGTAAAGGCACATTCGAAGAGCGTTTACACCCTTAGGGTCATCCACTATCAGGACAATTGCAGTAAGTTGAGTAGGAGGAGCAATTACCCGGCATAACAGGTACTTCCCAATTAGAGTCTCCTCTTCTTCCAAATCAGAAATGCTAACTCGTTTTTTTGGGTGTAGCGTTACATCTTGAGGCTTGTACTTGGAATGAATGGGACGACCGCGATGAGAAGAAGCGCCACCCCTCATGCTTTGGCGTAATTCTAACATCGGTTCAATACTTTTCAAGAGATAGTCCTTGTTCGTGAATGTTTCCAAAACATTTTCACCAGAAAATGCAGACTGTTCAACCCCCATGACTAGAAACGTCAAAACGAAAAATATTAATATTATTACTAAAAACTTCGAAAGTTATTTAGTCTGAGATACAAAACAACCAAAACGCACTTTGAATATTAGTAAAATGAAAAATGGTATTAAATGGTAGTGTAGTTGCATAAAGCAATTTTTACCTGAACCTGAAATCTTGTGTTTCCACTTGCTGGCAAAATCAAACCGGTCACTAACTATAAATTCCTTAGTAGCTATAAATGATACAAAGAAAAAAGAGCGAAGCTGTAATTGACCAATGTTTCTTTGTTATAATATGTTATCCAATACAGGACGTTGCAATTTGTTACTCTTTTTAATACATCTTAATATACATACTATTTTTTTCTTTTAATGTTCCTTTCACTATATAAGTATTTGAGAGGAATATTTATATGTCCGATGGTATTACTATTGCATGACATAGATTAATAGTTAGGCAGGTTAATAATTAATTATGAAATAAAGCAATATTTATTATCAGCTCACCTCCCCCAAATAAGTGATGCTAAATACTTGCAATACGAGCAGCTTCTCCACCCTGTTTTGGCTTTACACAGCTGTACCCTAATGGACATAACAAACAAGCAGTAAGTAATCAACAATAAAACATAAAACATAATTATTTTGATGATCTCGATAGGTTGACAATTTTTGCTCATAAAACAGTATTTCGTAAAATATCGTAAAATTTACTTTCAAATTTAAAAAAAAGTGAATATCACTGAAAAATACACCAAATCTATATTCAAATCATTCATTGCATTTTATTTTACAAGTCGAGACCCCAATACCCAAACAGCTGCTGAAGTTAAGAAAACTTTAATAAAATAAAAGGTCGCAGAAAAAAGAAGGCAAAAAATGTGAACATGTAGAAATGAGTATTCGCCTAAGAAATGTTTTTGAACTTAAATTGCTCCAAACTTTACTAACAATTACAGTAGATTTCATCTTCTCGGATCTTTTACGTCTTTTGTGACTTTTGTGGCAATACTGAGAATTTTTATTTTCGGTTGTCAGCTTTTTGGATCGTTGACTGGTTGTCCTTTAAAACACTACTCATAAACAGTCAAACTGAGCGACTGTTTTTTTGTCACTGATTTGGCCTGACCCTGACATTATTCTGTTAAATGACAACGTATTCTTCGCAGATATTACGAAAATGAAAGGGTTATTAAATATTGTGTAATGTTAATTAAAAATGGAAAAGTGAAAAATAGGTTGCATGTATTTTATTTCTGGAGGGGAGAAAATAAGCAGAAACCTTTACCTTTGAATTTTAGTAAGTTTTCCTGTTCCAGTCGTTATATTTACGAATGACTTATTGTTATTATATATTGTTAAATATATTGTTGACGAAATATATTGTTAAAACAAAAATCTATTCGATCGAATGTGAAGAGCAGTTAATACGTTCAGTGAACAGCACAGAACGGAGAACAAAAGTGAACTGACAATCTTTACACTTTATGACACCTTGGGAAACAATACACTGACTGATTCCCTTGCCACCGGCGGGTATATAATTCACAGCATATTAACACGTGTACAGAATAGGGGGTTTAAAATTAGAACCTAAGCCAAGGACTCCTCCACTGAGATTGCTGTTTAGATGTAAAAGTGCCACTTGTTCTGAATTCTTAAGGTATCCCTGCCTCATAACATCTTGCTAAACGATTACCAAATACAGAAGCGTTTGGTTTGTAATGTATATTCAATTCAAAAGAAACACCTTCTACAGTTGTCCATCCGGTACAAAAGCTTAAATGGATATGTAATCACAAATTTGTAATAAAAATTTAAAGACTGCGGATGGACTGATTTTTCACGCCGACAGTTCAATGACCATTTGGATCTTGAGGCATTTTGATGGAGGAAATATCAATAGGACGCTTGGCTATGGCTACTTTATTCACTTCTTTAAGGATTATGAAAGTCATATGAGTAGTCTGGAATTTATTAACTAATATTTATTAAAGTTTGTATTAAAGTATATTAAAGGGGTTTTCTGCTATATAAAGTTTTTGTATAGTTTTTATATAATGTAACATAAACACTAATAGTTCAAACACTATTATCACTTGTAAAAATTAAATTAGAGCAGTAAAATTATTGTCACTAAGCATTTGCTATTTTAACATTTTTTGGGCGTTTATGTTTGTAATGGCATCTGGAAACACTATAACACTGATTTATGCTATTATCATATTTCACTACTTCTCTATGATTTTAAGCTGCATTGCCGTTATTTCACTTTTGCGTTTCAGGAAATGATGACTAGGCAAAAGGCTAAATCCAAATAAGCAATTCATCTGATCTCAATCTGTAAATAGCAAATATATGGTTGAAAAGGCAATGCACAGAAGTATTAAGCAAATTGATGAGAGGAGCAGTACCAACCGTGTGCAGTAGTGTTACCCAAAAATTCCTAAAGAGAGAACTTTTAATAAGATAACTATTCTATCCTTTGTCAGACGAGTGAAAGTAATTATAATAATTGAAAATGTATTTCGTGCATGCTATTACATAACTAAGTTGTTGCTCTTCAACATCTATAATTGTAAAATTGTAAAATACTTAAAAACTTGAACAAAATATTAGAAGCCTAAAAACTATAGGATTTCAAGTCTTCTCTTCTATGCTTTGCACTATATAAGTAATAACCATCTCTTAGTTGAGAAATACTTGACCCTTAAATTATGTTTGCTTTTAAACTATTTATCTAACTATGTGGCTAACTAGCTTACAAATACAGGTTTATTTTTTTAAGCTGAACCATATCAAAACGGCAGTTCTGAAATATAGTTTCGAATATTTATCTTCATCGTACTTGAGTAGCTTAAAAATGTTACCTTATGGTAGCTTTAATTTCACCAGCTAAGTATATTAATGGTATCATATTGTATATAATATTCCCAGTGGATGTGATGGAATTGGTAATTTTTAGTTATAAAATATTGTTCAACGTATGAAATGTTATGCTTTTAGTCGTTCACTTACCAGCTTATCGTTTATAGGACTGGACAAAATATACACATATATTTTTGCTTATTCTATGATTTTATGTATCGCCTTCTCACTGTAATCTGTGCCCGTATCATTTACATGGCATTTGACATCTTAATCAGACCAATTACTTATATTTTATGGTTTGGTTGCATTAATTTAGACATTTTATTACTTTGCTTTGTTTAGACTTAGACTACTTATATTACATTTCATGACCGATCTTCTCTCCTCTCTCGATCCTACATTCCTTTTAAGAGTGCCACCTCAGCATAAACCTGTGTAATAGAGTTTGTAACTCTATTATGTAGTCGTCGAATGATTAACATTATGTACCTAATTATTTTCTCAACTCCAAAGATAATAGTTATATAAGTGGCCGTGGTTATATTACTTATGTACCTATATCTCAATCATGTCTAGTCTCGTTACTCCCCATCTTACATACTTTAACTACATGAGTATGCACAAAGTTCCATTATTACTATTCTACATGTCTTCGTCCTCATATATACAGGGTTGACCCTAAGAAACGCTCTATAGGACATACGACTATAGTTTGCCACAGTGTAAATAATAAGCTCAAATTATGTTTACCCACTCAATTAAGTTTGTACTGGGGTTGCTTATTACTTACTTATAATTGTCGCGTTAGTCTGCTTGTCCTAAAGAACGTTACCTACGGCCAACCATGTATATTGCATAGGATGGTTTGCTGTAGCATTACAAAATGTTAATTCACGAAGTCTTTTTGATTTAAAAGACAATCAAGTTTCAAAACAAAGTTTTAAAAGGATCCGTAAGAGTCTAATTGTATATTGTTTACAGGTTTTATTCATTTCATTATTTTCGTCATGTACCTACTATAAATAACACTATAGATTTTTACTGCAAGCCACTTCCAAATTAAAACCTTTTTTTGCATTATTTATTTGCAAACCAATTTACCATTTTAATTTAAGTGTACAGTGTGGGGGCGCAATTTTGACTTAATACTTATAGCCATTGAAATAATAATATAACAAGTACTCATTTAATTTTTATGTCAGTTAAATAAAGTTCCGCCAACTCTTTATTTTGCTTTCGTTGAGTACAGTGATTTTTCTCTTTACAGTGGCAGTGCGTGGACTACTTTTGTATTTAATACGTTATTTTCATGCATCTTAAGAGAATATCAGTTAACACTTTTGAAATTAAGTTAAATGTACACTACTCTACAATTGAAAACTGCCAAGTATACTAGTTATTTGCGTACTGGTATTTACTAAAATTACTGCAATATTAAATTTATACAGCTCAATGTACATATTAACGTCCTTCGGAAATATCTTATCTACTGACGATGAATATCTACATTAAAATATTATTATTCGATGTCTACAAAACAAGACAACATCAAGAAAAATATTTATAAAGGGACTAGTAATCACTGAAAGTATAGATTTCTTTTGCACACTGGACACGTAACTCCAGTCTTCAGGCAAAGTCGGAGACAATTAGAATGAAAATAATGCTGGCAGGGTGTTATTCGCGCATTTTTCATCGATGTCAAACATATCGTACAAACCTTAAAATTGCAAAACAGGAAAAATAAGTATTGAGTAATTAAATAATTTAAAAATTAATATCTGTATATGGATTAATGTATTTCTCCTTACATCTTCATAATCCTCTATCTCCTTTTCCGTTGCTTCTCGAAAAGGTTTTACTTTGTCAAGTTCCTGCTTTAATATCTTCATTTTCTCCTTCAAAGACTTATAAGGTCGATACACATTAGAGAAGAAGCTCAAGCTTACCAATTTCATTTGAGGTAAGACAGGAATTAGGACACACAAGCTGAGAAAGATTGTCGACGCTTTTAAAATTATTGCAGCATAAAGGGATTCCAGTCCCTGAATTTTCTCTACCAAATTAGGAAGGTAAACCAAAATATTTGGGATCATTTCTTGTACCCGTTGTTCAGTCAAGATGTAGTAGATTAGAGTTAACGACAAGTAAATCACAGTTGGTCTGTTTTCCAGCCTGAATCCTTCCTCAGCTCCCAAAACTTAAAAAGTCATTTAATTGTCAAAATCAAGTCTACAAAAGGTTGGGAATTGTGAAATCTTACTAAGAATTATGCAGAACACTGTCGCAAAAAATGTAATAGCCTTTGTCCATTCAAGACCAACATTGATGGAAGTAAGAGCCAAATGCTTCACATTGCTTGTTGGTGCTATCCGGACGCTAATATCCCAATCCTTGCGTTCAATTAATTCCTGAAAAGATTAAAGTTTGAATTTCAAAATATGTACAAATCAAAATAGATTATTTTGAATTTGCAATAAATCAAGCGTACTCTGTCAAAGCCGAAAAGGACCAAAATAATTACAAATAGAAAAGAATGAATTTGTAAGAAAATGCCGTTTTGGTACTACCTTAATGTAAAGAGCACAATATGTAGAAATATGACAGAGTAGCAAACCGTAGATGACACTTGATGTTCTTTCTTCAGCCTCTAAAAAGTTTCTTGCACACAGAGTGACAAATACTAACTAAAGTTGAGTTCCAAATAAAACACTTTAATTTGCATTTCATATACTTACAGAAAGTGCATTTATATTCTCAATATTAAACTCTGTTGGTACATTTATTTTCCTAATTTAAAAGTATTAATTACTCTACTATATGAAAAATGTGGTTAACAGACTAACCTGATTCATGACTATGAAGAAGTTGTTCGTATACTTTGCATCTTTGGAACTCTTCAGCTTTTTAAATCGCCGATGTTGGGCATTTAATATCAACGGATGATTTAACCTGGGTGGCACTCCTGGATTCCACATTGGCAAACCGCTCGAAGTAGTAACTGTGTATTTTTATTTTATGTCAAAAGATAAAATGTAAATAAAACTGCGATTTTGAGATCTGCTTTTGCAAATTTAGCGCAGCTATGGGTTTCTTTATCAGCTGTTGCTGTTATTCATCGCAATCAGTTCTATTTTGGTTTTACAGGAATTGCCAGCAAGTAAATGTATTAATAGTGATTCTATTTTTGGCTTATAGTATCATGATGGCATATACCTATATAGTTTACTATGACCTACGCCACAAAGTCGTTGTAAAATGTTGCCAGGATGAGCTGCACTTTAGATGGGTAAAGTATTTCTGAAAACATTGAATTAAAGCATTCTTTTCCTTAATGATCTGGTTAATGATTTTACAAATGAATTTATGCAATATTAATTGAACTATTACATTTAAAAAATATAGTAGTGCTCCCTTTATTATTTTACTAAATTATGTACAGATTTGGCAGTATAAATAATTATTATCCGTAGAAGTACTTAAATGCTAATAATACATGACATTTTTTAATACAAATTGTACCTATAGTATACAATCTAAACCCATACATTTTTCAAGCCTATTAGTAAGCCTTCAATCTAAATTGTATAACAATGACTGTTGACTGCGGATTTTTTAATGTTATTTAGTACATTTATTCCTTGCTTATAATTGAGACAATTGATTGAATATTCACAGGCTCCATTTACAATTGAAACTGTGAGAAGTTATTTGGAACTGTTAAGCAACAATTAATTGTATTTAAAGAAATTGAGTAGTAGTAATTTGATAGAGTAGATTTTTTAAAGAAGAAACACCGCCCCATTGAGAATCTTAGTGGAATGCAACTAATGGCAGATTTCCTGACTATTCTATTTCGACTTTTTTGTAATTTTTGGAGGAGGTTCTCTGATGCCGTATGGGTACAGACAATGGAACGAAAAGCAATAAATCCGGCTATAACCATAATAATAACAATTATAGGTAGAACTGGATAAACGAGCTTCGGCATAAATTCGTACATTTTAAATGAGCAGTATGTGTACATAATTATTATTAAAGCATTTGCTAAGCATGTTGGAGGAACTAACAAATTTAATACTGAAGCGGAAAACTCGGTCAAGATAATTGTAAGCTGCCTGTGAATATGTATTACAAATAATTCTTTCCATTGTACCCGCATTTGTGAACCACATTTTTCATTATTAACAGAAACCTGATAATTTGTTGGAATAAAATGCGTAATCCAGAAATATATATAGCATGCAAAAATTATAATTACAACAATGCAAGACATGGCGAAAAATGCACAGAACAGAGATGCATATGTAAATACAGGTACAAGACATATTCGGAAAGCAAGACAATCAATGAATGATAACCACTTTTCTACAAAATAGACTGAAGGCATCCATTTGAAGAAGGAGAATATGCACCCACAACAGAAACTTCCAAGAATGATGAAGAAAAAGCATAATCTTGTAAGGTAGACGTATTTTCTAATTTTTCCTTGCATAGAATGCCTTTCTTTAAAATCGGCATATTTTCCTAAATATTCAAATTTAAAATGATTTTCTAGGATTTTTTGGTTTAGAAATACCTATATAAACAAAGTATGAATGTACTCACCCCAAAATTTGCGATCAATAAGGCACACTTTGTTAATAAAAAGTACCAAGTTTTTTGCTTTGTTTTTTCTACAATTTATAAGTAAGTGAAAACAGGTGCACGCTGACAGCATTATTGAAGCTGAGATGTACATTATAATATATCCTACATGCAAACTAGGAGAGAATATCTCCATCAACAGTGACACTATGGTATACAAGTTCATAGTTGTAGTTTCAAAGGTTAGTAAACAAATCCAAAAATGTTTCCATTTGTTGGACGAAGTTTTGAACTGGTTTTCTACTGGACACCAGTAAACAATAGATAACCACAATATTTCATTTATTTTATTGAAATATTTGCCACACAAACTTTCAATAAAGTATGAAAACATGACGAGACCGCGTAAAACTGAATTGGTTGTCTATTTTAATTTTACAAAAGCCGGAACAATTGTCTTTCATGTAGCTAATACTATGAGATTTAATATAGGACTGCTGACGAAAGAAGACCCGATAAAAAATTTACGTTGTAAATTCAATATATATAGGATCAATTCCAGGAATATTATGAATTGGTTCCCTGTATAATAAAACGTAATTGTTGTATCACAAAACAAACATTGGCAAATAATTGTGCCTGCTTTCTTCAGGATAATATTTTTCAATTCAAAATAAATATAATTTCACGAGCAAATTGAAAAATTATTTCCTGGTTATCCAATTCAATCACCATATACTTTAACAAAGCATGTTTCTCCTATTCGAATACATGTTACGTACGCAAGCACATTTGGTCCTTAGGTATTTACTCGACTTTACTGTAATGTAATGACTAGTTTAATTCTTAAAAAATATAATTTCCTGCCTCGTGAGTTTCAAGAATAAGATAATTCTAAAGGCACCTTACATTGAAAACATTTCTCTTTAAGAAAAATAATACATTATGAGTCTTTCGTAAGGTTAAGCTATAGTTTTGTTTTGTTTTACATTGTATTTATTCTCAAACATTATTAATTACACTCTTTATTATTAGTTATGACCATCCTGAGTGACTCTTCCTTTATTGGACTCATTGAATATAATTGTTTCAATTTTACAGCAACTCTTTGTCACGTAGTTTTTCCCCTTTTCATACTGCATACCTGTTTTCAACCAATCCGTAGAAAGCACTCCTGTTCCCCTTTTTTAGTATCCACGTTAAGTTTAAAGTCTTATTTCTACTTTACTATTGACAAGATTTAGGAAATCCGGATTCCAACAGCGTAAGCTGTTTAATTATTTTTAAAAGTTGGAATATTTTTTGTTGGTAATAAATTTTTAAGATAGCTAAAATGAATTATTTCACGCCAATGTTTGTAGTAATCAAAATGATGTTATCATTGGATAAAAGATGCATTTCAGTTAATTAAAGACGATGTGCTAATGCCGATTCCTTTAGTACATTTAATTATATCCTGTAATTTCACAAAGATTGGAACGAGAATTGAAATTATATGATATGATGACAAATTGCATTTCAAATTCTGTCCCTAGTTTTAGAACTCTATTATATTAACTCATCTAACTATATGTATAAGGATCAAGTACCTTTGAAAGGGCTATCCGGACGTTAGAGGAGATATTTTTCTATCCAACAATGAGAAGAATTATTGCTCTGCCCGACGGTGAAAATCGTTTTTGCGGTCGGTGTGAAAAATTATTTTCTAAAGATTTATCCTGGCCCTCGTTTTCAAGCCTACGTCACTTTGGCGCGCATGGCATGTCAACTTATCATATAGAACGGGACCATTATAACCCAATTGTCTTTTTGGATAAGTATGGTCACTTATTGCGTAATTAGGTTTCAAATGCAATTACATACAATAAGATTACGCTGAATAGAAACTGTAGCTTATGCCGTGATAAATAAAGGACGGGTTCATTGCAGTCGGTATTGTACATAATTGTATTTTGTTGTATTTATTTGTATGTTTTGTTTTACCCTTTGCATAATTGTGCCGCTGACCATTTCGAATATTTCCCATCCTCCACCTTTGGTAAATAATCATAAATCCTCAACATCTTAGAAATCTTATATATACAATATGAAAAATTCTGATGCATGTTTTAGACGAAAAATTCGTTTTAGAACAATTTTGAGAATTCTTTTAAAAGAGTTGTGTATTGTAATATTTTACATGGTTTTGGATATTATATTAGGTCATTACACCGGTAAACAAGTTTAGGGTTAATTATATAATAGGTATAAGAGAATTATATATATAGGTATAAGAGAGATAAGTAATCTTAAAAGTAATGTTAAACTGGGGTTTGGTTTTTATTTATTTCAATAAATAAGTATACAATGTAGCTTATAATTGAGATTGTGGAAAATTATATTGTATCGTTAACCAACAATTTATCGTGTATAAAGAAACAGCACAGTAGTAATTTAATACAGTGGACTTTTTAATGAAGAAAAACCGTCCAATTGCAAATCTGAGTGGAATACAACTTTTAGCAGATTTTCTAAGTTGCTTATTTCGATTTTTTTGTAATTCTTGGAGAAGGATTTGAGAAGCAGGATGAAGGAAGGCTAAATTATGCAATGTTATAAATCCGGCTACAATCATAATAATAACTATAATTGGTATAACTGGATAAAAAAGCTTTGGAATAAATGCGTACATTTTGAAAGAGCAATATGTGTAAATAATAATTATTAGAGCATTCGCTAGAAAGGTTGGAGGTACTAACAAATCAAAGAAAGAAGAGGAAAACTCCGTATGAATAATTGTTAATTGTCTGTGGATGTGGATTGCTGATTTCCAGGAATCTAATGAATCTCTGCTTGGTCTTTCTAAAAAATAAACGTTTTGGTCTTTTGGAGTAAAATGCTTAATCCAAAAATAAACATACGATGCGAAAATTGTAGCAATTAGAATACAAAACATGGTGAAGAATGCACAGAACAGCGATGCGTATGTAAATACTGGTACAAGAAGCAATCTGAATGCAAGACAGTCAATGAATGATAACCACTTTTCCACAAAATAAACCGAAGGCATCCATTTGAAAAAGGAGAATATACAGCCACAACAGAAACTTCCAAGAATTATGAAGAAAAAACATAATCTTGTAAGATACACGTATTTTCTAATTTCTTCTTGAATGGAATACCTTTCTTTATCATTAGCGTATTTTCCTAAAAAATGAAAAATTTAATGCAATCAATTACAGTAGTTAATGTACATTTGCTGTCAAATATGGAATGTAAAATATTACTCACCCCAAAACCTACGATCAGAAAAGCACACTTTGTTTATCAATATTGCAAGTTTTTTGGATTGATTTTTCCTGCAATGTATTAGTAAGTGGAAACAATTACTCGATGACAAAATTATCGAAGAAGAGATGAACATAATAATGTACCCTGCATGTAAACTAGGGGAAAATATTTTCATCAGCAGGGATATGATAATATACACATTGAGTGCAAATGATTCCATGGTTAATAAACAAACCCAAAAATATCTAAGTCTGCTGGACGAGATTTTCAACTTTTTTTCATTTGGACACCATTGAATAGCAGATAACCACAATATTTCATTAATATTATTGAAATATTTGCCACACAAACTTTCAATAAAGTATGAAAACATGACGAGGTCGCGGACAACTGAATTGGTTGCAAACTTTATCTTTGCAAAAGGCAGGACAATAATTCTCTTTCAAAAGCAGCTAATATTATAATGTTTAATAGTTCACGACTCCTGACTTATGACTATGACCATCCGAGTAATACAGAACTTCATGTTAGCATTGCAAAATTCAATACTGTATATACAGGAAGATTTACTTAACAAATGCCAGGCATGCAAGCTGTCCCATGCATTGGTCCCATTGGTTTCCTGTGTAATAAAATGTAATTTTTATATAGGACATAATAGCGAAAACTTGTTTGTTTCTATAAATAGTATTTTACGGTTCAGAATATAATTCATTCCTGGAAATTTTTCGATTTCAGCGAATTACATGTCGGTCGTTTCTCATATTCAAATGCGTCATGTCATGTTATATGTAAGCAAATTTAGTTATTCCGAGTATGTAATGTTTTACTGGGATTTACTGTACATTGTAATTCCTTAAGAACAGTGTACTACATTTTGGTACCTCATCGCTTGAATTTCGCTGCTTGACATGCAGTCATGCTATTACAATATTGCAAAATAACTATCGCGCTAACAGTAACCTTCAAAAGCGTTCACCTTAATAAGAACCAACTGCATGTAACTTTCCTATTCTACTATTCACAGTACAGTATATCTATAAGTAGAGCTGACATAGCACTTTCACCATTGTTAAACCGAGAAAGTTGTGAAAGTTTCTCCACTGATTTTAAAAGTGAATTCAGTGTTGAAGTCGTATTTCTTCTCAATGGACCTTGTTAATCGACAGGTTTGTCGCTATTGGTCGCAAAGAAATCCCCATTGGATGGCTGGTCTGGGAGCAATAAGGTTCCCCAAAAGCAATGGTTTGGCTGGTAATTTTAACAAATATTATAAATGGTCCTTACTCCTTACTTTTTCGATGAAAATGTCAATGGTGACACATCTCGATATGCTAAAAAATTTCTTGATGCCTTCAATGGATGAAAATCGAGTGGATCCACACTTTATCTGGTTCCAGCAAGCAAGGCTCTCCTCCACAATACGCCATAAAAGTGAGGAATTGGTTGGGCCAGCCTTTTTCTCACTGGATAGGACGACGAGGAGTGATTGACTGGCCTGCCCGATCACCGGATCTCACCCCTTGGACTTTTAAGCATGGGGTTATATCAAATCGAAAGTGTGTGAAACAAGACCCCAATGGATTGAACAATTGAAGCAGTAAATCATTAAATGCTGCATGACAATTACTCCTGTGGTGTTACAAAATGTCCGAAGAACATCGACTGGAATTGTGTATTGCCGCTGAACCTCGAACACTTATAAGTTTTTAAAGTGGTGAAAGTGTAACAGTGGTGAAAGTGTAACAATGGTGAAAGTGCTATGTCAGCTCTATCTGTAGACATACTGTATATCCCATTTCTATTGTGTTTAATATTTTAAGAAAAGCTTAGGTGTTTTTAGTTTATAATAAACCATAAAGCGGGCATAATTATTTTTAGTCTTTGGACAGTTGACTTTGCGTGGTTTGGTTTTTACTTAAATCAATATTGTTCAGCCCACAATTTATAGTATGCAAGGAAACTGACTAAAAGTAATGTATTAGTAAATCTTAGCGGAATACATCTTATAGCAGATTTTCTAAGTGTCGCATTTTGCTTTTTGAGAAGCAGTGTGAAGGATGGCAAAAGTACACAATATTTGTAACACAATGTAATGAATTATAATAATAGCAATAATTGGCATAACTAAATGAGAACCCGAAATAAAGACAAACTGTGGAGCAACATTGTAAATTCAACATTAAATAAGGATATTTATTTAGTAAACTATATTTCCAGAAATGTAGGCACTTCCATTGGTTTCCTATATAATTAAATGTAATTGTTATATCCGTACTTCGAACATTAATTATAGATATATAGATAACATAGATAATAAATAATTGTATTTTTATATTTGTACTTTGAGATATAATTATTTGACTCAAAAAGTCCTCTTTTTATTAACTTCAATTCGATGTAGCTACTATACTATAATTAGATATGTGGTTCAAATGTACGTTATTTAAGGAAGCTATGTATCATGCATTAAATTAAGATTTAGGAATTTGTGGTAAACCATTGCACAATGGATATAGAGAAGAAGCGAAAGCCTCCTATTGTCTGTGTACACTTTAGATTGGGTGGACACGGTTGGTTCACCATAATACATACACAATACCAAAAATAACCCATGACTGTGGAAGGCTACTGCGTCAAATTTAAGTCAGAAGGGTTCAACCGATTGACCTCAAATATGAGTCACATCTCTCTCTAGACCCCAGCAACACCACAAAAGTTTTAAATATTTATCTCGAACCATACATGATATGAGTTATATAACCAACGAATGGACGGTCAGATTATTCAGTGCATTCTTATAAAAAAGCTTTCCTTTCTTAATAATTGGCTTTTTTCTTATCAGGCTACATTGCATGAAGTAATTATACGTAATTTGCCATAATTTGAGTTCTGATGTCGTGTAGTCGATGAATGTATTCCAATTTGTCGTCTTTGAGGTGTCCATATACTTAGAGCTAAGCATTGGTCGACAGGATCACACCCAGAGGCTGCGAAGACAATCATTATAGTTGGTAAAGCCAAGCCACGGTTTGTCCTTCCACCTTTCTTATCTACTTCATGATATTACCATATTGCTGACACTTACGAGACCTGACTAGAAAACAGAAAAGCTCACTATCTGTAATACACTGCCACATTAGACATACATGTCTGTATTATACTGTTATCATTAAACATTAACGGTTTTCTATACATATGCATTGTATAGGAAACCGTTATAACAAAAGGAATATAAAGACAGTTGAGAGAGTGGGAGAAAAATATTTCTTGCTAAACAGTCGAACTAACTACATTGTTTTCAGTCTACAGTTGCATTTCATGCTAATTTAAATCATTTACTGTGACTTTCATTTGCCCAAATATTGCCAGCCTGCAATATTGATTTGTCCATATATTGCCCGCCTGCGACTTTCATTTGCACATATATTAGCCGCCTGCGACTTTCATTTGCACATACATTGGCCGCCTGCGACTTTCATTAGTCCGTAGACTTTCTCTTTCCTGCGGATATCATTCATTTGCATGGAAGGATTAAATTTTATTCAAATATTACTCACCCCAAAACCTACGATCAGAAAAGCACATTTTGTTTATCAATATTACAAGCTTTTTGGATTGATTTTTCCTGCAATGTATTAGTAAGTGGAAACAATTACTCGATGACAAAATTATTGAAGAAGAGATGAGCATAATAATGTACCCTGCATGTAAACTAGGGGAAAATATTTCCATCAGCAGGGATATGATAATATACACATTGAGTGCAAATGATTCTATGGTTAATAAACAAACCCAAAAATATCTAAGTCTGCTGGACGAGATTTTCAACTTTTTTTCATTTGGACACCATTGAATAACAGATAACCATAATGTTTCATTTAGTTTATTAAAATATTTGCCACATAAACTTTCAATGAAATATGAAAACATGGCAATCAAGGCACTTACATAGACTTTATTGTTGCTAATTTTATGCTTACAAAAGGTGGAATGGCAGTCATTTTGCAAAGGTAACTAATAATATTGTAAGGTAACTGTTGACATTCTTCTCCTGAACAAAAAATGTAATTTTCATATCACGAGCATCGGTAAGTAATTGTATTTGCTTTTATATTACTTCGTACAGTATTATATAATATTCTTTAATTTTGCTAATTTGCTGTATATGTTACTATAACAGAGCATATTCCTGTCGTTAGAATGATTGCCATTAATATAAGAAGCATACAAGAAGTTAATTTACGTATGAATTATTATTGTGCTTCTCTGTACTGCAATTACTTAAGAGAAAAAATTTGCTTTATTTTGCAGGCCCGGTGAGTTTCTGAAGTATCAGCTGCAACACCTGATTTAATTATTGATGAAATACTAGTACATTGGCAGACTATTGAAGCCCTCAATTATCGAGCCGATAGACTTTATTGTAGAACAATTGTAGGTATATGCTTACCTTTACCAAAGTATTAAATTAAACACAAAATTTGGCGTTTCTTATTACAATAATGTCGAATTATATGCAGATTTGAAAATTTAAATAGTTACCTACATCAAAAGCAAGGCTATCAATGAAAATGAATAGCATTGTAAAAAATGCGACCTTAAAAGCACGAATCGATTTGAATAGTGGGCAGGGTAAATATTAATAGTAACTTACAATGCTTACGAATAAAAAGCAAAACAATTTTAGAAAATATTTGTTTTATTACTGTTTTGAATAAACACAAAAGAGAAATTGTAAACTACGACATACTTTAGACCTTACACAAGTTAGGACCTATTCATGCACCAAAAACTGCACAAATAAAATTTTAAAGCTTATTCCTTTGCATTCTAGTATTTATTTTGACCAGCAACGAATAATGATTGCAAATTTTGCATTTTAATGTATTTTTCATTGTGTTGATTTGTAGTTTACAATTGATATTGCGAGAAGTTGTATCGAACAGTTAAAAAGTAATTCATCGTGTACAAAGAAATAGTGTAGTAGTAATTTGATACATTAGACTTTGTAATGAAGAAAAATGGCCCTACTGTAAACCTTAGCGGAATAAAACTGATTGCCGATTTTCTACGTATTGCATTTCGACTGTTCTGCAATTCTTTGACGAGAAACAGTGATGCAGTGTGTAGAAAGGCAAAAGAGCGAAAAGCAATAAACCCCGACACAATGAATATAATAACAATAATAGGTAGAACTGGATAAATGAAAATCGGAATCAATGCATACATTTTAAATGAGCAATATGTATATGTAATAATTATTAACGCATTTGCTAAGCACGTTGGGGGAACTAATACGTTTAATATGGAATAGGAAAACTCTGCATGAATAATTGTAAGTTGTCTATAAATATGGAGTACTAATGAGTCTCTCCAGTGTACCCAAAGGCGCAAAATTCTACTTTCCTCAATGGTTGAAGAATTTTGATGCTCTGGGGTGAAATATTTAATCCAAAAATAGAGGTATAATGAAAAAATTGTAATGACAACTATACAAACCATTGGAAAAAATGCACAGAACAGAGATGCGTATGTAAATACTGGTACAAGAAATATTCGGAAAGCAAGGCAATCAATTAATGATAACCATTTTTTGACAAAATAAACTGAAGGCATCCATTTGAAGAAGGAAAACATGCAGCCACAACAGAAACTTCCAAGAATTATGAAGAAAAAACATAATCTGGTAAGATACACGTATCTTCTAATTTCTTCTTGAATACAATACCTTTCTTTAGCATTACCGTATTTTCCTAAAAGTTCGAGAAAAAAATTTTCAGCAATTATATGATTTTGATATTAAACATTACTTATAAAAATCTACTCACCCCAAAATTTGCGATCAGAAAAACAAACTTTGTTAACAAAGATTACCAAGTTGTTAGCTTTGTTTTTTCTACAATTTATAAGTAAGTGAAAACAGATACACGCTGACAACATTATTGAGGCTGAGATGTACATTATAATATACCCTGCATGCAAACTAGGAGAAAATATCTCCATTAACAGTGACACTATGGTATACAAGTTCATGGCTGTAGTTTCAAAGGTTAGTAAACAAATCCAAAGATGTTGCAGTTTATTCGACGAAATTTTGAGCTGCTTTTCTACTGGACACCATTGAATAATAGATAACCACAATGCTTCATTTATTTTGTTGAAATATTTGCCACACAAACTTTCAATAAAGTATGAAAACATGACGAGGCCCAGCACAACTGAATTGGTTGCCAATTTTATGTTTACAGAAGGCAGGACAGCAATATTCTGTTTCAAAACCAGCTAATATTATAAAGTTTAATGGTGTACGACTCCTGACTTTTCGACATCTGATAGACAGTAATACGCTATAGAACTCGATGTTTACATTGCAAAATACAGTATTGTACAGCAAGATTTACTTAACAAACATAAATTCCAGGAATGTTGGTTTTAACGTGTAATAAAATGTAATTTTTATATATCAAATAATGGCAAAAACTTGTCTGTTTTCTGTGGGATATTATTTTACAATTCAGAATTTAATTCATCCTTGGAATTTCTTTATATTATCATCCGATTTAGCACGACATATTCCTCTTGTTGAAATGCGTCCCGTTATACGTAAGCAAATTTAGTATTCTCAGTATGAAATTCATTTTACTGGGGTTTACTGTACTGTAATTCCTTAAGAGCAGTGTAAACCTCAAATACTACATTTTGGTACCTCGCTTTTGAATTAAGCTGCTTGACAGGTTTTCATGCTATTGAAATATTGCAAAATAACTATCGCGCTAACAGTAACCTTCAAAATCATTCACCTTAACAAGAACCAACTGCATATTACTTTCCTATTCTACTATTAACAGTACATCCCATTTCTAATGTAGGTAGTTTTAGAAAAGCTTAGGTAGACATTTTTAGTTTAAATAAACAATAAACGGGCATAATTTTTAATCTTCGGACAGTTGACTTTGCGGGGTTTCGTTTTTACTTATATCAATGATGTTCAGCCAACAATTTCTAGTATACAAAGAAACTGCTTAGAAATAATGTAATACAGCCGTTTTTTGTAATGAAGAGTAATATTTCAATAGTAAATCTTAGCGGAGTACAACTTAAAGCATATTTTCTTATGTATCGCATTTCGCTTTTATGTAAGTCTTAAAAAAGGAATTAGAAGCTTTGTGAAGGATGGAAGAAGTACACAATACGACGAATCCCGCTACAATGATAATAATAGCAATAATTGGTATACCTAGATAGAGAACCCGATATAAAGACAAACTGTGGAGCAACATTGTAAATTCAACATTAAATAAAGGATATTTACTTAGCAAATTATATTTCCAGAAATGTAATCACATCCATTGGTTTCCTATATAATTAAATGTAATTGTTATATCCCCAATTCAAACATGGTAAATATTTGTATTTTTTATATTTGTACCTTGAGGTATAATTAATGTAAGTCAAAAAGTCCTCTTTCTATTTCCTTCGATTCGATTTAGCTACTACACTATAATTAGATATGTGGTTCGAATGTATATGTAAGGAAGCTATGTAACATGCATGAAATTAAGTAAGATGTAGGAATTTCTGATAAACCAATGCAACCAATGGATATAGAGAAGAAGCGAAAGTCTCTATTACTTAAGTACACTTTAGTTTGGGTGTACACGGTTGGTTCTCTAAAATACACACACAATACCAAAAATAATTATACATAATAGTAGGTAATCTAGAAGTGCCTCTTGATATAATCGGCCCTTAGTTCCCTTCTTAAAAGCTTTCCGCTAGCAGATTTAGGAATAATATTGACAAACTCAACTCCCCCTCGAAGCTGTTTATGATTTGTCTTTCACATATTTTGAATTTCGGTTTCCAAAACCTCGCCGTTTTTGACAATGTATGCTCTCGGGGCTTCCCCAATGCGATTATCAGGAATTCCAATGACATCCACATCAGCGACTTGGGGATGTTTACGAAGAATATCTTCTAACTCAGCGGGAGCAACCTTTAAAATAGACGTACATACGTTATTAAAATAATTGAATGTAATAAATCGCACTTCAGTAACACTAGCACATTATTGTCACCTGAAAACCTTTAACTTTAATGAGCTCTTTTAATCGATCAACAATATAAAAGCATTCATCCTCGTCGTAGACGGCAATAACACCAGTTTGAATCCAACCTTCTGAATCAATAGTTTCATTTGTCGCTTTTTCATTTCTGAAATATCCTTTCATTACCTATAAAGCGCAATTAAAGTAATTGCAGGAATTTTACTGATAATAAAAATGCTGAAGAATTGTAAATAAATTTTACCTGAGGACCCTTTACGCAAAGTTCACCCTGAAAATTTGGACCAAGTGTCTGTCCAGTGCCATCAACAATTTTACATATACTTCCAGGCATAACGCTACCGCATGATGTCAGTTTGCTATTATTTTTTGATTTTCTGACCATATGACTAAGTGGGGACATTTCAGTCATTCCATAACATTCCTGAAACAATATGTGTTGCCCAAACTTTTCCAAAAAGTTAAGTATTATTGTACGACCAATAGGAGCAGCACCTGGACAAAGAAAAAGAAATTATGCATATTGCAATTTAAACTATAGTTTATAATTTTAAATTCAGGTTTCAAAAAAGTGTTTTTATTTGTAATAGTAATAGTTACTTAATTAGTATACTGCATACCTGAAAAAACAGCGTGAAGTGATTCGACTTCCTTTTTACCAATTTCAGGACTTTGAATCATAAAATTGACCAAGTGAGGAACAAGATGAAGCGAAGTCGGCTATAGTAGAAAATATTATTTTATACCCACGAACTAAGTTTTATTAAAATTATTCATGAGTAGTGTTAACAAAGAAATTAAACCTTATGTTTTCTCATTGTTTCCACAAAAAACTTTGGTTCAAATTTCGGAATGCAGGTTGTAAAATGTCCTTGATACAATGTGGAAGCCAATACACAGTTAAATCCATAAATATGGAAAAACAGAAGCACCCCTATCAGTCTTTCTCGTCTGCCCCCTCCTTCATTAAAGGACAGGTGAAAATCTGGCGTAGAGAACTGTAGGAGATTGATCCCGATATTTTTATGGGTGAGCATAACACCCTTTGGAGGTCCAGTGGTTCCACTTGAGTATGGCAGCAGAGCGACATCGTCATTAGTTATTTGCGATCCTTTTAGAAATTCTGTTCCCGTTGAGTTGACTTTCGCCATGTCAAAAAACAAGTGACAATCTTGAGCTTCTCCTATCACAATGATGGATTTCAATTTTGGACAAGACTTTTTCGCTTCTTTAACAGAGACAGCAAATTGCGGAAGTGTGACAACCGCTTTGGCTTCGCATGAAATCATTTGCTTTGCTATTTCGGCTGTAATTAAAGTGCATTGTGGCTTATTAATGAACTATTTTAGTATTTCTTTATAAAAGTTCAATATTTTACATATTTTAAATAAAACCTGCTAAATAATTTGGATTGACAGGAGAAGCAATTAATCCAGCATCCCATATACCGACATAGACAATAGCCGTCTCCGGTATGTTCGGTAAGACAATTCCAACAACATCGTTCCTTTTAAGGCCAGATTGTAATACCGCTGTCGAAAAACTCCTACTTTTCTTATAAACTTCTCCATGAGTATATGTTCTCCCTGTGACAGCGCAATCCTAATGTTATAAAAATCAGATATGTACTTATAATTATTATTAATCTGCCTTAGTTTTAAAGGATTCACTTACAAATGCCTTATCATTTTCCCATTTATGAAGATTGGACCAAAGGAGTTCCGGAAGAGTCACACCATCAACACTACCGAGTTTTTCTTCACTTGATATAACATGAGCGTCTGTTTTCAGTGTCCGAACTTTTGGTGCACACCATGAATTTAAATAATTATGAGTGCATACCCAATTTGAACTGGTTCTTTTAAAAAACGGGGCTGTTCTGAACAATGCACTGGCCATGTTTGTAAAGTTTTAAAATTCAATTTGTGGTTCCTTTTATTTAACTTTGTAAATTAATAATTAGCTTTACTTTTTATATAAGCATCCATAAAGTTATCTCACTCTAAATTTGTACTACAGTGGGCACCATCACTATCTAAAGGGTACTCACAGTTTAGTGCGTTTAGGGTATCCTTTTGCGATGGGTTTGTCAGCTCACAAATTTGCTACATCAAATTTAAGTAAAATAATTTTGCAATTTAATAATTTAGGTATTTATGAGATTTACTTCTTAAGATATCGAAAGAAATTAATACACAGTTTCAGCAGTATAAATTTAGAATTTTAATTTTGTAGACTTTAGTAATTTTTTTACTGAGGTACTAAAATTCCAAAATTGGTAAAAGTAAATTTGCTGAATATAATTATTATATTGTACGTATACTTAATTTGAGCGGAAATGTGTAGGATAAAGTCAAAAGTAAATTAGTACGGTAAGGATCTACAGCTGGTGCTGTTTGCGTTGTCAAAGTCAGAGACCTTGAGTGTCTCTTATTCCTCTCATATTGAGTATATCGTAAGTAATTGGTATTGATACAGCTTAAAAGTAATGATTTTTATACTGGCTGTATCGCTCACCATGTGCTAACTTTTTGCTTATCTCATGAATTGGATCGCACTTATGTTTCGATAGCAGATAAGCAAATGCACATATTTACTTCACAGTATTAATTCTTGTAAATGACCTTTCTTTACATAATGCATAATGAGAGAGGATTTAGGTTTTTATTTGCAGTTATAATTTCTACTGTAGTACACAAAATGAATTGCAAGTGAACCAATAAATGGGCGTAATGAAGACTGTCCTTACAGGAATCAAACAATTTTCTAATTACCGATGCTCTTAGTACACTTACAACAGAGTTTCATCTCGCAGTATCCTATCAAGCCTTAAATGCACGCACATTTGTTTTAAAAATACGATTAAAAATTAAGCGAAGTGATAGGAACCCCGTGCGAGCTTTCGTAATTTCCTTTGGATGATAATATGGGTTACAGTTTATCAAATACAGAACAACAATGATCATTATCAAATAGCAGTAACAGAGTTCCATGAAATATGCTATGAAAAATATAGAAGTTCCGACTAAGAATATTAGGAAAACTGTAGTAATGTTAGTGCTTGCAAATCCCAATGGGTATATTGGAGGTCTATCAAAGCAACGTGAACAATGAATAAAATCTTTCTTCTCTTCGAAATATTGCCACAAGTCGTAAATCCCCGAATGATGAAGAATGTTCAATTGTAGCTGTAAATGTTTTCGCAAAACAGGAACATTAACTTTTAATACAATTCCATAATTTTTAATTAATATTTCTTGTTCACTATCAGAAAAGTAGGGCATCTTTCTTGGTGTGAGATTTTTCCATTGAGAATGATTGAAGAATAATTTTAAATCCCTCTGTTTATCTATAAATACAGATTTCCTGCATTTTGAAAACCATTGTTGAGCTGTAACATAGGGATATCCCTTTGGATATTTCAGAGAATCCTGTATTGTTGTAAAGAACTCAGCCTTTTGAATTCTTTTCATATCCGTTGTCTTTCGACTTCGCTTTCGTCTGCCAACCACAATATTATCATTAAGCAAATGATGAATATAATCTTCGAGTGCCAATTTAAAAGGTGGATGAGGAATTCCTCTATATTGGTATGCACCTTGTAATTCCTCCTTGGTATGGTTATTCACATCAAAGTCTGTATTTTTTGTATTTCCACCCAAAAATTTAAGATGACTAGAGTACATGTATAAAAAGCTCTCTTTAAAAATTAAATGAAAATTTTCGTCTCCTGTGAATGTATCCATTTCGTAATTAATGACGTCACTAAACGTTTCTAGTTTATCTGCAGCCCATGACCCATTTAATATTGTAATGACGATTCCCTTGTAGGCATTTGTTAATATAATTCCCATTAGTAAAAATGGACCAATAAAACACCTCAGCCAAAATGAGTTTGAATATTTAGAAGGTAAAGAGTAACTGACTTCTAGCAAGTAAGCAAAACAAGTTAGAAAAATGTTTAGGCCCTGAATATTCCTATAGTGTATTATAATTCTCAGCGTGGTGGTCCATGCTAAAAATACTATAATCGATACAATCCAGGCGTGATATTGATATGGCTGAAGGTAACATTCGAAAGACAATTTTTCGTTATACTCGACACAGGACGCAAAACCGTAGCCTTCTGTTTTGGTTACAATGTAAGCGTCGTACACATTGTAGTTTAATGATGTTCTCTTTTTCTTGTGTATATCGAATTCGTTGAATGCCAATTTAATTACTGGGTTTGGAGATTTTGGTAAATATTCGCAATTTGGCAAGTATTTATGAATCCCTTGTAAGTAAATGCTTATATTTGAATTATGATGCATTGCTAATGTTGTGAGATGAAAGTAGCTTCCATAATTATGTAAAGATTCTGAAGTGCCCACATATTGCCCCTTTGCATTTTTTGGTGTCCAACAGGGATCAAAATCCTCTTTCATATTTTCAATTGTAATTTGCATCCATTCGTTCAAAAACGACTGGGATTTTAACACGTATGACGAAACAGCGTTTTTAAGAGATTCAAAAGTTGTCATTGAGATAGCTGATATTTTGTGAACGGACTTTAGCAAGCCATCCACAGGAATGTCGAATGAGCTCTTAAATATTTTAAAGCACTGTCTACAAAAGTAGTAAATGTTAGTATCATTTTTGAAGTAAATGAATATTTCGTAATGATAATCGAATTCGAGCAAAATTTCTCCCAAATAGGTTCTCATAAAGTTAATTGGTGGTTGGCTATTAACATTTTTTTTCAGTTGGGGTGGTAGAATTTCTTTTGATTGCAAAATGAAGTGAAAAGACACAAATTCTGTGTTGAATTTAGGGATAGTAATTTCCTGTTTTGGTAAAATTATTATTTCCATAATCTGCGAAGTCAACGACATTTCAATTCTATTTAATAAATTTGGGTACACTATAACACAGGTCAACGAGTTAATATTACGAGTTAGAAGTGGAACTCTTTGCTGATATCTTAGTAGAAAATTGTACGGCTTATATTTATTTTCACATTCATAATACTCTACTGGATTAACTTTTCCGCTAGAGCAGTTTTTCAAAATAGAGACTTTTGATATAGTTACTGGATACATTTCCTGTAATTGCAGATAATTTGAATGGCCAAAAAATATTAAATGTACCCAACTGTTTTCGGGGAGAATCACTGAAGACGCTGCATTGACGGGTAATAACAAGCAAATCCCCAGAACAAATAATTTGTTTAAAATATACATTACTGATGTAGTATTTCTTATAACACTTACGAGAGCCGCCTTTAGTACGTGTAGGTTATCAATTTTATACAGTATTCTGTGCTTAATACTAACAATAGTATTCTGTGCTTTTATTGAACTACTAAGATATATGCTATATTAAGAACGCCTTAATTCCCTGATTCTGAAAGTCACTGCAAGAAAAGTTTTACTAGCGAGAAATTTGTTTTTAACCGTAAAACAATTTTTAATTATCTGTCAATTTCAAAAATTTTTTCTAAGCCTAATTATTACTGTTTGGACATACGTACAATATTTCAACCATTAGCAAATGGAAAGAGAAGGATTAAATGATGACTTCATGCTTTAACCTGTACTTTAGATGAATGACTGAATTCAATACCCAAAGCTGTTTTCCGTAAGTCGTAAACGTACAAAGCTACGGGGTTAGTTTGCATTTAACATTTGTAGTTATATCTACATGGTTACATAAACTTAGCAACAGCAAACTTACAAATGCTTGTTCCGGACAGCAAAGAGTGTGTAGCTTACTTTGTATACCTTTCAATTATATAGAAAGACCATAAAAATTTTAACGTACAGTATAGTTAAAAAAGTACTTAGGGATAAAATATTTTATTAAAACAATGCAAAATAAAACAAATTAAATTTAGTTAAATTGTGTGTTGAATAAAGTTACAGTGTAAATGGTTGACTCCCTATTCCGCAAAGACCCGTTTGACTGGATTTCGGAAACCCATTTTGCTAAATAAGTCGTATATACGACCGATTTGGCATTTTGTGTTTCATGAGAAACGTTTATTTTTAAGCCGGCTAGACCCATTGCATGAAAATATTGAAACACAAAGTATCTTTTTCTTATCACACGCCATGGCTTCATTCCCTGTTTTCTAAAATGTTATAAAATTGACTTTGTTTGAATTTGCAATAATTTCTGTCGCTATTACTCTGCATCTTCCTTTTATTTGTTTCAGCACTCCATACTGCAGCCAACGTTTTCAACATTTCTTTTGCAACTGTCGTAAGATTTCTTCCAAGTTCTTTGAATCCGCCTTTGTTATCTCTTCAGTCGTTCAGATATCCAACTTTGGCTTTTGAATATTGCTCCAGTATCGTTAGCTTCTTTCCAAATGAACATACATTCAAAATCACGAAATACATACGAATGTACGTGTGAAAAGGTGTTTTTGGATAAAGTGAGTTGTAGTGAACATATGGTGACTCATTCAGACCAATTTACTTCTCTTTTGCGTAGTGAATGTGGAAAATTATTTGGAACGTCAGCAGTTTTGCGTCAGCACGGGAAAAGGCACTCAGTAGAGAGGAAAAATTTTTGCATTATGTGTCTTATGCAAAAGTTTTTCAACAATTGCAATTTAAAAAACCACCAACTCAGTCAGTCAACTGAAAAACAGTTTATCTGTGAAGAATGCGGAGCAGTTTTTAAATTAAAAGGTGATTTGAAAGCGCATTTGAAAAATTTGAATGTTCATGCCGAAGTCGCAGAGGGAGAAAAGAGAGACGTTAACAATATGAAAATAGTATGGTCGAGATAATAAATTGATCTTTGATGACCAATTTTTTACAATGATTTTTAATCAACTCCACTCAATATTGGAGTAGGAAACTCAATGCCTTAAAATCTAATCTAATAAACCTTAAACACACCTTTAAGGTGGTATATCTAGAACTATAACAGGTACATTATGTTAGTAGATTAGGTATAAAATATATAAAGTATAAAAAATTGAGCCATTCATATCGGCATTCTTAGCTGTACAAGAGAATTTATTTACTAATTTACCACCATTTATTCATTTGAATGTTCCACTAACAAATTGAGTTATAACACTAACACTAAAACACACTAACACATAAAATGCATGTATTATAGCTACTAATTTTTACTTGTTAATAAAAATAGTTATTTGCTTAATTACTTATGTATAGTATAATGAAGTCATTTTATAGGTATATATTATGGTGTTATAAATGTACAGACAGTAAAGTATTGATTGTATATAAAGTTACAACGCAATAATAATTTAGGATCGTTGATCTTTGAAAATAGAAAAATGGTCCCATAAAAAATCTCAATGGAGGAGAACCATAAGCCGATTTTCGTATAAATTCATTGTGAAATGTTTGATAATTCCGCAAAAAAGTTGCAGAATTTATTTGGAAAAGTGGAAAATTAGGTATTGAAATGAATGCTAATATTGTTAGGCCCACAACACAGAATGGTCCTAAGGGATAAAGTAGCTGAGGAAGTATACCGTACATTTTGCATGAAATAAACGTGTATAAAATTGTTAGTGAGGCATGTGCCAATACCAAACAAGGAGTGGCTACTCTAGCAAAGGAATAGTCGAATACTGTATGAATGATTGTAATTTCCCTGTAGATTCTCAATGTTAACATTGGATGTTTCAGGAAAAATAATCTCAAATTATCTAACTTTTGATTCCGTTTAATTTTCAATGTAAACATAGTTAACCAAAAGTTAATGTAAATGGAATAGTAAGTTGTTGCAAGGATGCAAAATAAAACAGGAAGGCAGCCATAAAGGCAAAAGTAGATAACCAAGGGAATAAGAATTATCCGAAGTGCAATTGAGTCTATTGCAGAGAGCCAAGTTTCCAAAATGTACACAGAGGGCATCCACTTAAAAAACGCTGCTGCAACCGCAGTCATTGAACATGCTACCAAACTTGCTATTAAAAACATTTTCGCAAATTTTATAATTTTATTCATTTCGGCTATTACTTCTTGCTTTTCAGTGTCTCTGAAAAATTTTGCTGAAAAATAATTTAACGCAATATTAAATCACTAAAAATAGAATGGAACAAAATTTATATGTGAAAAAATTAAAAATAGTATAGGCAAGAAATTAAATGAAAGAATTCGACTTACTTGTGTATTTTTTGTCAAACAGGAAAACTAGCCTTATTAACAATATCATGTCCTCTAATCGACTTTTGTGACAAAGAATTGTGAAGTGGATAAAGAAGCAAACTGATATTACAACGGACGAGGTTATGTACACAATTGTCTGGCCAGCGTGAAAAGTGGGAGAAAATACCTCCATGAAAAGTGATCCCATGAGGTACAAATTGAATAGACACATCAGAGTAACTATGCAATGCATACAATAAATTCGTAATTTGTTTTGTGATATTTTAAACTGTTCATCTTTTGGACACCATAGTAGAACTGATAACCAGCATGATTGACTTATTTTATTAAAATATTTGTCCAAAAATTGTTTAAGTAGAAAAGCAATCATGACTCCAGAATTGCTAATACGTAAACGCAACTAAAACCCTTTCTGTATTTACTGCAAGGGATTATCTCCTAAATTATTATTGGCCTAGTTTGTTTAGTGGCGATTACAATAATTCGACAACTAACCGAAAATTATAACAACCACCTTTTATGATAGAATTTTTATTATATTTGCATTTTATTATATCAGAAAGAGACGAATAATTGAGGTTGATGTTCAGTGACAATACGTAGTTCAATAGTCCAAAGTTATGCAAAAATGTTTCAAAGCCAAAAAAGAAAAAGTTGGCTTTCAAAACCATGCACTCAAACAAATCAAATTGTGGTTTAATTTTAATACAAACCCTTAATTAACGAATTATTAGATATAAAATGGGGAAAGTGCTGTGCTATGAATTACTATTTCTTATTTTGTAGTTGTATATACTTAAACGAGGAGATAAACTGGAAAACTGCACCGAAGAAACATTTCCCTTTCGTATTTATTAGGACAGGTTGACCATCCATCCTATTTTGCAATAGTGTTTATTTCAGGAAACGAATTACAAGTGAAGTAAATTGTACAATAACTTGGCAAATAAAAGTGCATATTGCAGTCGTTCTAAAATTATTTCAGAAATTATATAGTTTACAAATTATCCAAACGTAAATCTTTATCATATTTGTTGAAATAACAGCAGTTCGTGAAATCTATTTTTGCCATCCTTGCCGTTCTTATTCTTAATCTTCTCTTTCGTCATCATATTTTCTTGTAATGGCTACAAAAGGACAAAATAACACTTTCCGACTTTCAATTTCTCTATTTATGGTCAGCCTGAGCTGTTGAAATTGTATTTGCAAAGTTTCTTGGCTTTTTCTTCACAATTTAAGATAAGCAGTTGCCAATTGCTAATGTTTGGTAGTTTCTGCCTTGAAGAAATAATAGCATAGTATAGTAGCGCGTGTCTTCATTTAGATTGCAATGTTTGTGTTGCTTTGAATAGTTTTTGCTTTGACTGTATAAATCACATATCCGTTAAGCATTTATTTTTGTCATTGCTTTGTTATATAAATTGCTTTTAACTGCAAAACTTTAAATCAAGGTTGACATCAACTAATATTTTCTTATTTGTTGATTTGTTGTTGTTGAAGAATACTTGAAATGGAAAGTATTATTGTTTGTTATGTTGGCTTGAAAAATAAAAGTTTTCAAAAAATACTTTAGTTCTGACGATGTTCTTAGTATTTGATTTCGTTTACCCATTTTACATTGCATTCAAGCTGAATTTCCCCATTTGCGAAATATTTAGCGTCCCAATATATTTACTGGCTTCAGCCCTTTGAAAACAAAGTTTTTAATTTTCAGACCGCTTGTGAACATATTAATACTTCTTTTTTCTGTTTCATACTACTCATACTTTATAGTATTAATAATTAACATTTTTGCAAAAGATTTGGCTTAAAATAATAGTTTCCAGTGTAGACTATACACATTTGCGTCAAGGACAACATGCACTTACAGTAATTGAGGAGAAAGTCACTGGAGTTCTGACTCTGACATTGGGTTTTGTTAACTCCTATTAACTGTTGTTACTGAAATCACTCCCGCTGTAGAAATGTTGTTTATTTCCCGTCATTAATTTTTAAATTATCAAGTGTAGTAATATATTATGGACTTTATAAAAATAGTCACAACATACGACGTACACCTCCCTTTCAAAAATGGAATAATATTAGCTTACCAACTTTCAAATAGGATAATTATGTATTCAGAATACAACTATAGGTACAGGAACACGTTTAAGACTTTTAAAAGTTAATAACTGTTTATAAATAGGCTGGTTAGGAGATTCGGTTCACTTTGACTGTTAGTTTTCAAGCATGAGCAAAAACATTATTCAGCCTTCCAAATGAAGGTCAAGTTTATTCGAAACGACTTTAGACATCCTCCCATCTAGACGTACCAGTATTTCTAGACGGCAAGTGGGGACATAATCATTTTTCTTTGCCAGGTTAAGATTCTAACTAATTTCTCATCAATAAAGATAGCTTACGGTTGATTGCACGCATATTTACAATGAGAAAATTCAAAGTTATAATAATATAACTAATTTCTGCGTTGACTGTCCAAATTTTGTATTGGATGTATAGGTACTGATTATGTACTGAGTACTGACTGAATTAATTAGCACAAAAATTATTAATTTCAAGTTATATTTCTTTTCTTTACGCTAAAATTCCCTACTCATAATGATCTATTTTTACAGGTATAGTTAACCAATATTAGATTTTATTTGTGGGACCATTTTTTACCCAGAAAGACGGGTTACTATTTTGTCCAGTGAAAACGCTTTGACCATTCATATATATATATTTGTCAAACAGTATCCCAAGAAATAAAACGATTTTATGTCAATTAGTTAAATTTAATTTGGCTTAAAAACATGTATTTTATCGTATTTTGAACTACTAACTCTTAAGGGCAATAAATAGAGCATCCAATAATGTATTTACACTTTAGATATTTAAATTTTGAAGGGACTCATTTTCTCTACTCAAATATAAGATAAATTATCAAAAATGTATGTTACAACTGCAATGTTTTGTAGCTGCTGAAAGATTACATTGGATATATCAAACGCCTACGTACTTTGTTAAATAGAGTTGCGCTCAGTTTGAGACACTGATTGTGAGTTTTATCAGAGAAGTAGGGAAGGAAATCATTCAGACTGCTCTGATTGAGAAGCAAACTCCTGTCGCATCACCTCTAGTGTCAGTACAGCTAGGATTTCTATTCTCTTGTTGGTAAGATTTCTTTTAATTATAGTGCTGCTAATTGTGTAGACTATTTTTGCTTAAATTAACAGAAAACAGGACTATTTCTGTCAGAAAACTTAGAGTTGGGCATATCTCAATTTGTCTGTGCATTTTCTAAAAAATCAGCTCAGAATGATTTGGGTTTACAGATTAAATACGTATTAAAGAATTTTGTGAACTGCTACCAAGTACTTTTTCTTGACTTGATATTGATTTTGTAAATGAAGTAGCATTACCTATATAGGTATTTTTCAAACAAAATATTTGACTCACCGTAATAAATGCAGAACAATATAGTAGAGACAGTTTTTGTTATTAAGTTATTGTTCTTATTACAAATTAGCTCTTTCAGAAAGGAAAAGTCAACTAGATCTATTTTAGTGGAATCCTGTGTTCTTAAAAGTCAAACCAAGCAAGCCTTTAAAGAATATTCGTGTAACTTTTTTAAATACAGTTGACTGGGAATTCAAGCAGGTAAATGTATTTGAAATTTCTCATTAGTAATACTTTTTGCTGGAATTCATGCATAATCAAGTTTCGGCATTTCAAATGAAACTATGGAAAGCACGATAACGAGAAATCAATTTTGATGTGATAGAAATAATTTTGATAAACTTACTGAACTAGAAGTAACAAGATTTGTTTCTTTGGCTTCCAATTTATACATCTTATATACCTTATATACCTTATACCTAATATATAAATTAATAGTTCGCAAATATATATATTTATCTCGGTAATTATAAGTTATCTTTGTTGTCAATAATGGAAATAACAATAACAATATTCGACGTTTTCCTAGAAAATACAGATTGCTGGTGATAATACGCTTTTCTTGTTTATAAATGTCTTGCTTTGAATTCGGTCAAGATAGTCTTTAGAGACACGATCTTCTATCTTGCTACGACATACAGGACTATATGATGATTGCTTAACATAAAGCAAACATAGCATGTGTCTGCAAATAAGAAAATTCCCTTTATTGATCTGGTAACACAAGTCGTGATTGTTTCTCTTTCCAGTAGCCTTCTGCAGTAATCCCTGCTGTCGTCTCCCATTATTAAGTAAATCCTTTACGTATTCCGAATTAAGTGTTGCTTCATTTGTTTTCTTTTCTGAGACCATGACTTTATTTGCTCTGCTTTATCTCCGTTTGCGAAACCAGAAAGTTGTCTTAAATTACAATGTAATTTTCACATGCGACGTTTCACTTATTAGAGATAAAACTGTACTCCTCATATTAAAGGTGCAGTAATGAATGAACTTTCCTAATTAATTGCTAATTGTTGTGTAATATTGCTAAATTGTTAAATACAAGTCATGGTGAATCATCACATACATCCCAAATTCATTAAAATCAGTCTTCTTGAGTAAGATTTTCATTGATTTCCTTTATTGTAAAAATGAATGAACCGTAAATCACACCATGCAATTTTCTAAGCATTACAATTTAACACAGTAAAATACATTTCTTTTAGCAATTTAATTTAACTCTGCAAGCAAAGTACATGTAAGAGTATTCGTTTATTGGATTGAAATGCAATACGAGAGTAGCATTTATTGTGATGCGTACTTCATTAGCATTCTAGACCGAACGACGAGATCTTACTCCCACTGGAAAATTTTCACATATTGACTTTCTAGTTTATTGCAATCGATGCACTGAAGATTCCGTAAACAAATTGCTTTTCTTCTCCTCCATTGTCTTTGACATTGATGTCTTACTAGGTTTGTTTATACATATAGGTAATTTTAAATTTTGCTCTATATAAGAATTGCTTTTGTTTCTCAAGGAACTTCAAATGCAATGGAAGTTGAATTATTTCTTGATACATTACAAATTGACACAATTCTTGATTCAAATCTGTGCTGCAAAACTTTATAAAAATGAAAGCAATTTCTGTGAAATTGTGAATACAATATTACATTTCATAAAAGTATACAATAGTACTAAATGACTTTCAGATTCAGTAGAGACTATGGTGAAATTCAAGTTGGCATTGTGGTTCCTTGTGATACTAAGTCACAGAGAACTCTGGCTTTTGGGAGCACAGTCTCAAGAAGGCTTAACAGTTGAACAAATGTTCGAAGAATACAATCGTCAATTGTGGTACTTCAAACGATCTGAAGCATTGGTCGCCTGGAATCTCAGTATGCATATCTCACCCAAACTGCTGGGTAAAATCTACTTTACTACTTTCGTATACAGTGTTGGCCATCAGTCACGCACCATATGGAAATAGCATTACGTACAATGCTTGAAAATGACTCTCAAACAGTTGAGAGGCATTTTCAAACATTACATGCATTTTCATATGGTACTTGACTTAGGGCACAAATCACAATATGTTATTTCCATATAGTGAGTGACTTTTGGCCAACACTGTGAATGCCGAACTAATATTATGGCTAGACATTATTTTATTACATTAGCCAAAAGATATTAATGTTTCCAAATTGACAAATTTCGTATATACGAAGCAGTTTTATGTAAATAAACTATTTGTCAAAATAGACGAGAATAAAATGCTGTCAACAAAAAGGAATGAATGGAACTCTCAATGGTGCAGTCAATTTCTTTCCATCTACGGTCAAAAAGATTCCCCATTATGGACTCCTGAGCAATCAAGGCAACTCTATCTGATATGCAAAGGCCCCGGATTCAATTCCCATCAACTGGGGTGATTTTATTAATTGTTTATTATTCATATTTAAGCAACGCTAATTATGGACTTTGATGAAAGGATTTTAATTCTCTAAACCTAATTAATGTGCGGACAAATACAATTTTTTTAATAATTACCGATAAACGTTCTTTCTTCAATTATTAGAGAAATCCAATCCATTCTCGGGGCGATGCAAACTTTGTATAACGAAAAAATATGTCTGGCTGAAAAATGCTTCAGGATGGAACCAGACTTAAATAGGTTTATGGAGACAACGAGAGATGAGGAAAAACTGAAAACAGCTTGGATTGCTTGGCATGAAAAAATTGGAACTGAAGTAAAACCATTGTATGTTAATCTTATTCACCTTCTCAATCAAGGAGCCAGAGAAGCAGGTGATATATTTTGTAACCCATTTAACTTGTTAAAGGGATATTTCAGTAACCACCGATATGATAATGCTATAAAATAAATAGGGTACAAAGATATGGGCGATTGCTGGAGACAAGAAAATGAAATTCCAAATTTAGAAATTCTAGCCAACAAATTGTATTCAGAAGTGAGCCATCTCTTCAAATTACTCCATTCCTTCGTTAGATTCAAACTTGAGAGATTTTACAACTTACAACTAAACAATGGACCAATTCCAGCACACCTTTTGGGTAACAAGAATTTCAGTGTACCGTTACTACACTGTGTAAAATGTGTAAGGTAACCTATGTATCTGAAAAACCGGAAGCATGAAATACAGCAAATTGGTTGAACCATTCAAAAGACAGTAAAGTGCTACATTAAATGACGAATAACCTTAAATGCATTGTCATTCCTCTTCTTAGAAATCCAAATAAGATAATTAAATGGGGTATTTACTTATTGCAATTCTTTCCTGCATTTCTTTAATGTCAAGAATTTTTGTTTTGATGTATTAACTTTCCGATCTTCAGTTCAGATATGTATTGCCACCGTAGATACTATACATTCTATACTTATAATATTGTATACATAATTTTTTTATTTGAAGCAATTGTTTTTTTTTTGGTTTTCCAATAGGAAATATGTGGGCTCAGAAATGGGACAGTCTTATTGATATAGTTTGGCCGGAAATAGATGAACCAAACACTGAAAAACATACTTTAGTCCAATCACTTCTCCCTCCAAATGCAACCGTCATTAATATGGTGGAGGAAGCAGAATCATTCTTCATGTCCATGGGTTAGTAAACCAAGAAAATATGTACTGTGGAAATTCAGGGAACATGAAAGCTACCCATTGTTTTCAGTAGTAAGTGACATCATTGGCCTAAAAATGCCTTCACGCCAGTAACAAAATTATCGTGAGATCAAATGCAGTTTGAGCTCAATTTGTGTGATTTTTAGATTATCGAGCTATTTTCGGAGTTATGTATTCCCTATTTAATCGATTGATTAAAATGGTATTCATGGGGACGTAAATTAAAAAGAAGTAAAAATAGATTCTGAATTAAATTACTAATAGAATAGTAAGAACAGTATATCAACAGGACTGCAGACTGAAATTGCCAATACAGATCTACAAGATTTACAACATCTACTTCCAATTTGTTTGCCAGATCTAAGTGGGTTTATTGTATTAAAGGATTAACTGTGCAAATATTTGAACATATGTTTTCGCTTTCAGCATTAAAGAGTGACAATGACTGAAATAAATATTCTACTACATAGGTGTATTAGAGTAAATACCGTAGAATGTGATGTAATCAATTAATATTACCGTATATTTCCAATTAAAACCCCCTAATGTAATAAAACCCCCAAGGGGGCTTTATTACGACCAAACGTGCCTTAAAAGGCTCACCAAACTATAAAAGCCCCGGTTCGAAATAAAACCCCCTACCCAAATGAATAATGAATGCATAGGAGTAGTAGTACCGTTAGGTGTACTTTTCGTACCTATATGCCAAGATGGTTTGGCTGCACTGAAGGAGCGTGCAATGAACTTGCATAGTGCAGCAGCGCCTAATATCTGTGATAATGACATTATTGTGCCTTCTGATGATGAAATGATGGAAGCGGACGCGGATTGATGTGGAGTACCTATGTTAATACGACTAATACTATTTTACATTAATACATTCTTACTTATTGGCTAGTTTTTACTTGTATACCTAATTCATTTTGACTGTTAAATAAATGCGTTGAAACAATACAACCCCCGATCGTAATACAGCCCCCATGGGGCTTTTAATACGAACTTTACATGAAAAAAAATTTACTTGAAACAAAAAGATCCCTGGGGTTATAATTCGGAATATACGGTAACTTTTCTGTTTAAATAAATTAGGGAATGTAAGATTGCAATGCTTTTCTGACTAACATTTTATACACTTACAACATAAGAGTAATTTAATCAGTGCACTTCTCAAATGACTTAATTGGACTAGTGCATAACTTTCTTTGAGTTTATTTTACGAAATAGGGTTCCCTGCTTTACCCCTGACGTTTTGGGAAAACTCGTACTTTGAAGATCCGAATATTCAGAATGAATCTTCGACAGAAACGGGTGATGGCGACGATTCCATTAAACCGAACTGCCACGGATCTGCAGCCAATATGTTCGGATGGCCTATACCTGATTACCGAATGATGGTATGCGCCAAGGTGAATGATGAGGATTTGATTACCATTCACCATGAGATGGGACACATTATGTACTTCATGGCTTACAGACACCAGCCCACTATATTTCAGGTAATACCTACAATCAAAACTACAAGAATTTCTATATGCTACCGTTATCAATCGGTTTTATAGAAAAGCTGTATCAGTAGACATTTATCAGAAATTGTCTAAACTAAAAAATGAAATTCAGGCATTCTGAAAAAGTAACCACCAATAATCAAAAGCTACAAATTAGCAACTAATTTTTAGCAAAACTGAAATTTAAATATTCTCATTTACAAGCAATTTTGTAAAATGCTTTTCAAATGAACAGGATTCTTTAAATTTAATTTTCATGGTCCTTTTTTACTAAGTAGTATTTTAACTAACACCACTGCCATTTACCTGAATTTTTAATGGATTATTTAGGATGGAGCAAATTCTGCTTTCCATGAATCAGTTGGAGACTCCATAACATATGGGCTAAAGACAGATGAGAAAATGAAACGATCAATGAAGGACCTTTTGAAAATCGGTCTAGCTAAGTTGCCGCAGATTGGTTTTGGTCTGGTGATGGACAAGTGGCGCTGGGAAATATTTCAGAAAGAAGACTCGGTGGCCACATGGAATGATTTATGGTGGGAGTTGAACTACCAATATTTGGGTTTAGGAATGCCTTCTGGGTATTTCGAGAATGGCAAACGATTGGATGCAGCTGGAAAGTTTCACATAATTGACAATATCCCGTACATTCGCTACTTCATGGCTTCATTTCTTCAAATGCAGTTTTATGAAGCTATGTGCCACGAAGCCGGTTGGAGAGATCTGCACAAATGTCAGCTTCGAGGCTCCAAGAGAGCAGGTCAACTTCTTTGGTGAGGATGCAATTTATTTTATAGCAGAAATAGTGAGTTTTGATCAATTGAGCAAATATTTGACCAAATACTTTAAGGGTTTTGATAAACATTAAAATCTTTAAAATTAGCTTTAAATTCATCACCTTAGATGTGCTTCATAGTAAATCGCAGTATTTCTATTACTTAAAAGCAGAAATTTCATGGAGAAATTTTTAAGCTGCTTAATAATGTCAATTTATAATATAATACATTCGAGAAAAGTAATTTAGTGTAAATGTCCTTTTATGACGTGCAGGCGGATGATGAGCAAAGGGTCAAGCAAAAACTGGAGGATTGTTCTTCAAGAAATGACTGGATCAACGGAAATAAAAGCAGATTCTCTTCTTAAATATTTTCTCCCTCTCAAGATATGGTTAGAAGATCAAATTGTCTTAAACAATTTGACTGTCGGATGGCACAGATACGAAACAAAGCGAAAATAGGTCGAATATATGGAATAAATTATATGCGTTAATATATTTACTATCCCATATTCAAACGGTCTTGTTGCTTGCATGCATCATGTTCTAAGCTACTTTGAAAATAAACCTTGGCAGAAGTATACTAAAAAAGTATTGCAACACAATTTTATTAACTAACAAATTTTTGAAAATATTGTTTTTAATTTTTACGAAAACGATCCTAACCTAAGTTTCCGAAACACATGTAAAAGTCCTACACCGCCGCTATTCCCAAGACTCGTCATTATTAATAGTTTTAGTAGCAGTTTAATTAATAACATGCTTTTTCAAAATTTAGAAGTACCACAAAGGCCATTATCAGTCAATGAATATTTTTAATGTAAGATATGATAAATAAAATAATATTTAAACTCCATTCGAATCTATAGGCGGTTTCCGTTACTCTAGAAATACAAATAAACTTTGGAATTACCCAACACAAGTTTACATGGTTTTACTGTATCACAATTTATCCACGATAGTTACAGTATAAAAACTAGAATATACCGAACGAAGTCAACGTTACATGACATTTTTGTTCGGGTCACTAAGTAAAGTAGTTCAAGTCAGTTATTATATCAGTCAAACCCGACTCCAATCCACCGTTAAAAAAGGGAGGCTTTTAGGTTCTATTATTTCTTCGTAAACCTTCATTGTACCATATGCGAGCATCATTTCTTTTTTGTAAACTTCCACCCACAAGCGTCCGTCCCTGTCCCAAGTGGGAGCTTTTGTTAATGGATTTCCACGGCCCCAGAACACTAAAACAGTTGTCTAAATTGAAAAGAGTTTCTAAAAGTAACAAGACAACAAAAATAGAAGACCAGTGGACTCGATTAGGCTTAGATCTTGTGGGCAGGAAGAATCTTGCGCGCAAGACAATTGTTACATTGCATAAAGGTTCATCATTTCATAATATTTTATATCTTTAATATTAGAAAACCATATGCAACCGAAATGTATATATAGAGAAGAAGCGAAAATTTCATATTGCAACACAATTGCTTTTAAAACCTATCTATAGTGTAAAAGTCCCCATGACTGTAGCAGGTTACTGGATCAAACTTAAGTCCGAAGCGTTCAACCGATTGACCTATACTATTGTACTAAATCTTCCTCTGGAACCCAGCAACATAATAGAAAAGTTTGAAGTAATTATCTGAAACCGTTCAGGAGTTATACAACCAACTGACGGACATACAGACAGCTTGTTTAGTACACTGTTCTAAAGAAGCTTTATCTTCTTAATAATAAGACATCCTTTAATGTTTAATATACATTGGAAATGGTATGTCTCATTGCCATATATCTTCTCATCTAAATTACACAGAACCACAATGCATGGCCAATTAGGGATCGTACACAATCAATGAAGTCTATTATAGGGGAAGGATGCTTAAAATGTGCTCATCTTAAGGAGGATGGTGAACAGCAATCCTTTACATTATCACAAAATATAAAGTGAACTTTATGCTGCTTTTCATTCCTTGAAACCAATCATTTAAAGTTCAATGTGTAGATAAGCAAATATGGTGCCATATCGATATATCTTTTTCTTTTCCATTAAAACTTATATTATTTCTGTTCTGAAACACAGCTACCGCAATCAAAATTGCTTGTTTCAATCGATAACTTTAATGCAAAGTTCTACTGGACAGGAAATTCACTGGACCTTCCTCCCACTCTATAAACAGTTTTAATTTTAAATTAAGTTGAAGATTTTTTGGCGACTTCTCCCTCCCAATAGCACAATGTCTGTATTATGTATGGACACTCCCCAAGACACGGTACAAACCGAGATAACATACTCATTACTCATCCAGGGCAGGGCCAGAGTGTACTTCCATTTACCGATCGCCACTCTTCCAGAGTTCAGTGCCTCCTCCAGACCAATACCTCAAACCGTATTGGTTTTACAACTTCACATTACAACATTTACAACCAAAAGTAATTTGTGAACTGCGACCCCAGTCAGTCACCGCAAAGTCATCGTCTTCCCCTGCCCGCTCTTGGCCAACTTCACAAAGGTTTCTAAACGTAAAGTAATATATTAACGATTTCTATTCATTTTGACGATATAATAGACGAATCCCAAAATCGTACGACTGAGTAACTTCCGCGTAAGGAATTAACTGAAATCTAATGAAAATGAAGTGAGTTAGTCGCTATTTTGGGATTCGTTTATTTATTACTTATTCTTAATTGTTAATTACTTAAAACTAATTAATTACTACCTCAAACTATGAATTCAATTGTGTACATTGAACTAATATTCTGTCGTTATTCTGCAATCTTCTTTAAAAATGAAAAAAACTGTTGTAGTTGTGATATCAAACGATATAATAAGTAATTGCCCATCCACTTCCGGTCGTAGAATATAATTTGCAGAATTCGTGCCTTATTTTTGGTTTTCGGGAGACAATCAAAAAATCAAAGTTGTTGGCTTTTCCACAATAAAATGTAGGAACTTTTTTTGGCAGACTTTTTCATTTTATACGATTTGGAGTCGATTTAGAGAGCGTCACTTTTTGGAAGGAGTGATTCTCTCCCGACCCAAGAATTTCATTTTCAATTTTTAAACGAAAAGACTCACGGCGAGATGGGTCCTTGTCCTTAGACAGGTCACACAAGTGGAAGAAGAGAGCCTCCCATCCATCAGAATTCAGAAGAAAATCCCAAACAGCAACAACATTGTTATTTTTACTAATTACACTCGGTATTTAAACAGCTGAGTGTTTCTTAGCACTCTAATAGTAGAGTGGCAAAATCTGCAGAAGATGACTCATCCCTGTCATCATCTTCTTGTACTTCTAACGTCTGTAGCTGGATGTGTCTGAGCTGAATTGCTAGTATAGTAGAGCTTTAAGTGGTGCTATGTAATATTGAGTGTAGGAACTTGACATATCCGCTATGTTTATATAGATGGGTGCCCCAAAATAATGAAATCCACAATTGAGGAACAATTATTATAAATGTATTTTTATTTGCATTTCAGCATTTTCAGGATTTTTACAACTTTTATACTACAAACATGAAGACCGTAAAATCCACCATTAGCTTTCACTTGAAATTTTCCATTATTCTACTAATCACAATAGGATTTACTGGATTTACGACCACGACTGCAAACACAATGGATTTTATTCCAGGAATATCGGAAGTCAAAATCAAAAGTATTATTGACATTGGATGCAGCGCCCTTGTTGGAGCCTCGACGATTCAGCCTTGCTCTGAGGAGTTCAAAAACACTGTGGAACAGTACAGGGCGAAGCCGACGTCGGAGATCGATATAAATGGAAATTACTATCACCAAGAAAATCAGAAATTGGAAATGCCAGTATGGACTTACTGTTGTGCTGTCACAACACTTCGTTATTGTGTCATTGACAAAATTGGTCAAGCATGTGGGGATGATGCTGAGAAGACTGCCAATTCCCTTGTGAGTGGAGTCGTTGCTGCTGTCAAATTGATTGATGGAAAACAACCATGTGATGGAAATGAGTACTATTACAGAAAAGAATCTCCAATCTGTTGGGATTTTTGGGGTAAGTATTTTCATTTTGGAGATTATGATTTCAACAGTATTTAATAACATTGGGGCTTATGATTTATATTATCTGGATATTAAAACATTGGATAAAATGGGCGAAATGTCGAAAAAAATGTACTTTAGTTTTACAAGTTTCGAGAACTTTTATTTTTTAAGTTGATACTGATTTCGTTTGCTGATTTTCTAGGTCCCCTCACTGGTATTGCCATTATGGCAATTATGTTCATCACAACTTGCTGTTGCTGCTGCATTTGGTGCTGCCGAAGATGTTGCCGTCGTCAGAGACGAACTATCGTTCAAATTGTGCACCAACCTCCAACTACAGTCGATTATACCCCTCTTAAGGAAATGATTTAAAAGTGGAGAACTCTTGTGCTGACATGTCAATAGATTATTGTGATAAACAAACTACTAATTTTGTACTTGTTGCATCCCGTCTTACACTTTTCATACACTTTTGTTAACTTTTAGAAATAATCTCAGATGTTATTCATTCATTATATATTTCAATGGAACTGGAATTCAGTATTTATATCTGCCAATAATTTAAGTTATTGGTAACTGTAAACCATGTATACTCTTGTTCTGTATTTTGAGATTTAAAAAAATGTTTCTAATACCATTACTCACCGTGGACTTTATTTTAAAACTAGTCTCCCACGAAAACAGAACAGTAATGGATATACTAATAATAGAAATTATCCGACAATTGCTTTGATAACAAGCAAAAGGCAATAGTGTCAAAAGCACCTTTTCTAAGTTAAATTTGCAGCCCCCAATAACAATTGCCGTATTTGATCAATTAGGGATTGGGGTAAATTCAATTCCTCAACCCACGCAAAATTCAAAACGGTATTGTGACGGTATATCTTTCTTTGGATATTAATTTTTCAACATTTCCTTTGTTCTATCCTTTTGTTATAATAATGCAATAATCTTACAGATAAATTGATAATTAATTATTCGCAGCATTAATATGCGTCTCAAAGGATGTGGGCAAAATTTGTTAAATCCCCAAATTCCTCACCATTAGAAAGTATTTCAAAAGCAACATTCTTAACTTGGAGAATTCCTTTTGGCAAACTAAACGAATGGAAGGAGATGTGGGGAGGTAGCTTTAGTACATTCATAAGGTCATCTCATTATTTCCTAAAATCGTTCGCATCCCCACCCGTATTATTGCATACTTGACTACACACAATGAACGTGACTTGAAATTTATAAAATGTTGACTAGTTCATCGCTTCTTCGATATTATTCGAAAACATTCAATGATTAATTACTCAGGAAGAAAAGTGAAACGAATACATCTGTCCATCGATTGATGAAATAAGTCATCGGAATTAATTTTTAAATAATTTCCTTGGAGGAGCTTGTTCAAGTTCAAACCGTTTGTTTCACAAAACTTATGGAAATGACGGAGCAAGGAGTATTAAATTGTTTCCTGTTTTAAATGAAATTAATTAAAATCAAAATATTTTTGTACACTGCTTGCACCTTGCATATCCATTTCATGGAAAAGGAGCGGTTTCTCTCTTGTTGGCAAGCAAACTATCAAATTAGTTAGGACACACATAATCCAGTTAATAAAATAATATTGCAAAACTATGACTATTATGTGACTTCTGCTAAATATGTACGTGCTAAGCGGTTTTTAGTGTACTAGCTAATGGAAACACTTTGTTGATTACACAATATTTAAAGGAAAAAACTATCATAGTTGTATTTCCATTTATAAATAGAGGAATAAGGCACTTGTCTGTTTTCCAATATCTAATCAATTCTTTTGTCGATAACAGCGTTTAAGGTCGTTTTAATGTAATAATGTGATAAGTACAACTGACGAACAATAGCTATTTGTTATTCCGAGTACAGGTAAAATCTCGCTAGCAAAATATTGTCTTACAGCAAAACTTGACGTTTATATACTCAGATTGCTGAAATAAACGTAAAAATAACTATTGGTGCCATTGAAATGAAGTATATAGACAGTGGTGACGTATCACATCTTGACATTAAATAAGCACTTGAATTTTGTTACATCTAAAATCGAAATTCCATTTGGATTCCTTAAGGCACCGTAGCAAATAATTACATTAACTGGAATAATTTGAACCTCATTTGAAATGAAATGTTAATTCAAGTTGACAGTTCACAAACCTTTCCCCATGATTTCTGCTTTAAGCCACGAATTAAATCAACTAGTGAAAACGTTTTGATCCTCTGTAAAAAGAAATTTTAAGCCCCCCTTCTACAATCTTATGGGAAACATTTCTCTTTGCAAAATTAAATGAAATTAAATTAAGGGTTGACATATTATTTTCACCAGAAGAAAATTTTAAATAAGAAATGGAAAGTTTACGGAGCAGTTTATCCAATGAATCATGTTATACTTACCAAACAAATACTACAATATCTTCAGGTGTAGATATTTGCACAAAAAGAGCCAAAACATCAAAGATTCGTCAAAAGTATTGGAAAAGAACCATAGTTTTGTGTATGTTTCCATTTTTCATGTGGGGAGTGCCAATTCATCTTTTATTCGGGAAACCAATTTCAACTAGGGGACGGTGGTTTAAATATTTATTTTCATGTAAAAGAGGCAAATTTCACATTTTGTTGACAATTATTCTTTTTGTGGCAAGTTTTTGTATGAACTGTTATGTTGTCCACAACGTTGCTGTAATAATAGACGACCTTGTCATACAAGCTGACGCAAGTATGAAAACGATTAAAAAATTAGGAATTTTACTCCAATTATTTCCAACAATAACTCTTATGAACTACGTTTGGTACAACGGATACCAATTTAGAAACATGATTTCTTCGTTCGACAAAATGTCTGCAAACATCATTCGTCCGTTTTCCATGAACACGCCCTCTTATCTTTCAACTTCTGCTTCCGGAAGATTTACGTTGCTTGTTTTATATTCTTTAGTTGCCTCAATTCATTTTATGCACGTTCTACTTTTCTCCAACAGAAATTCAAAGGGTTATTCGTATTACAGTGACGAATTATTCCAAAAGCATTACCAAGACTATTTTTTGGGTCCTGTTGTTTACACATTGCTATATCCAGTTTATGCTTCGTTTTGTTTAGCCATTCAATATGAACTTCATATTCTCGGTGCTTACATCGAAACACTTATAGAAGACAAGCAGCCAGTAAAAAGAGAAAATTTTGACAATTTTAAATTGGCTTACAAAAATGTCGCAGATCATATTGTGCAAATCAACAGTACCTGCAGCACATTTATGTCCTGGACAGCTTTGGCCACACTAGTTGGTTATTTTCCAGAATTTTTGGGTTTTATTGTAAACCTGGTTAGCTTGTTATTTACTTCTGATATAAAAACTAGCAAAAGGTTAGTAAGACTTGTGGAAGCAAACTTGGTCATCATTTCTCTTGCCACTGTCCTTTGCTTGTATACGAAGAGAATTACAAAAGTTGCCAATAAAGAATCCAAGTACCTCTCCGTCCGATTAGATGATTTTGTGACGTCCCCGGATGCCCATTTATCTGCCGATCTTTATCACTCGGTAATAACAATTGTATACTATTATCATATATGGTATTCTAATCTATCTACATTATTTAAAAATGTAATCGTGTTAATTACTGCACAGATTAATGGTAACACATTAACACTAATCTATCTATGCAATACTGTAAATAGCAATAATATATAAATCGCACTTATGAAGCATTAGATCCACGAATATTACCAAAAGTCTTTTTTTTAAATTTTAGTTTCGAATGTTGAAGTGTTATGTTGAATCAAGAATGGAAAACTCGAAACCTGCTTTATTGAAATTGTCACTATCAAGGTTCATGCCGTTTCTCAATGCGAATGCCACTTGTACGATATACCCAGCAAGCACCCCAATTAAAAACACTGGTTTGCGGAGAATTAACTGATAAGGCTTAAATAATAGTCGGCACAAACGTAGTAATAATTTAAATGCAGTCATTCTTATTGTACACAGACTCACGTGTTAGATATAATTATCTGTTTTAAAAGTTCTACATTACATAAGTTATAAAATTTACATAAGAACCATCGTTTGCACATGCGCGTTCTTGAAAAACAACACTGATGGTTTCTAAAGGCAACTATCAACTATTTCAGTGCATTTTCTAATAATTTAATAAATTCAACTGGATCGGATATCGGATTAAAGTATCTTCTTTCAAGAACTTTATTAAACTCAGATTGATCAGCAAGAGCAATACAAGAAAGCTAATTTGTAGAATCAAATCTACTCAAAAAGGATACCTCCACAACTGCTGCAGTTAAAATTCAAAAATAATTCAAACAACTTTAAAAAGGTTTGATTGACTCATTCATTCCCATTTACTTGTAAAGTTTTTCTATTCTAGTGTTTTCTTATTGTTTTTCCATTTGTTCAAAGTATTATTAAGTTAAGATTAAGAATTACCGAAATTTTTGTGAACCTATTTTGTGTATTTTGGCCATTATAAATTGATTTGTATTTACAGTTTTGGATTTGGCTTATTTAGTTCCCATTCCACAGTAATGAAGACCGTAAAATGGAAAATCAACTTTCACCTGAAATTTTCCATTATTCTACTAATCACGACTGGATTTACTACCACGACTGTAAACACTTTGGAATTTCCAGGAATGTTGGAAATCAAACGACTTTTAGACCTTGGCTGCAGCACCATTTTTGGAGTTTCAACGATTCAACTTTGCTCTGAGGAATTTGGTAGAACCGTTGCTCAGTACAGAGCGAAGATGACTTCTGAGGTGGATAGAAATGAAACTTATGATCAAGAAACGCAAAATGTGGAACTGGCCTGAAGGACCTAGTTGTGTGTCACTCACGGCTATTGTGCGTTGAAAATATGGCCAAGCCGTCATTGACAAAATTGGTCAAGCATGTGGGGATGATGCTGAGAAGACTGCCAATTCCCTTGTGAGTGGAGTCGTTGCTGCTGTCAAATTGATTGATGGAAAACAACCATGTGATGGAAATGAGTACTATTACAGAAAAGAATCTCCAATCTGTTGGGATTTTTGGGGTAAGTATTTTTATTTTGGAGATTTGGATTGCAACAGTATTTAATAACATTGGGGCTTATGATTTATATTATTTGGATATTAAAACAGTGGATAAAATGGGTGAAATGTCGAAAAAAACGTACTTTTGTTTTACAAGTTTGGAGGACTTTTATTTTTAAAGTTGATACTGATTTCGTTCGCTGATTTTCCAGGTCCCCTCACTGGTATTGCCATTATGGCAATTATGTTCATCACAACTTGCTGCTGCTGCTGCATTTGGTGCTGCCGAAGATGTTGCCGTCGTCAGAGACGAACTATCGTTCAAATCGTGCACCAACCTCCAACTACAGTCGATTATACTCCTCTTAAGGAAATGATTTAAAAGTGAGAACTCTTGTGCTGGCATGTCAATAGATTATTGTGATAAACAAACTACTATTTTGTACTTGTCTTACACTTTTCGTACACTTTTGTTAACTTTTAGAAATATTCTCAGATGTTATTCATTCTTATATATTTCAATGGAACTATTATTCAGTATTTATATCTGCCAATAATTTAAGTTATTGGTAATTGTAAACCATATGTATAATCTTGTTCTGTATTTTGAGATTTAAAAAAATGTTTCTAATACCATTACTCACCGTGGACTTTATTTTAAAATTAGTCTCCTAAAGCAGAACGCTTATGGAATTACTAAATAGAAATTATCGGACATTTGCTTTGATAACAAGCAATAGTGTCACAGTCACCTTTTCTAAGTTAAATTTGCAGCCCCCAATAACAATTACCGTATTTGATCGATTAGGTGTTGGGTTAAATTCAATTCCTCAACCCACCAAAATTCAAAACGGTATTGTGACGGTGTATATTTCTTTGGATACTCATTTTTGAACATTTCCTTTGCTTTATCTTTTTGTTAAAATAATGCAATAATCTTACAGATAAATTTCAATGATAAATAATTAATATTAGCATTAATATACGTCTCGAAGGATGTGTGCAAAATTTGTTAAATCACCAAATTCCTCACCATTAGAAAGTATTTGAAAAGCAACATTCTTAACTTGAAGAATTCCTTTACATATTAAATATTTTTGTACATTTCTTGCACCTTGCATATCCATTTCATGGAAAAGGAGCGGCTTCTCTCTTGTTGGCAAACAAACTATCAAATTAGTTAGGACACACGTATAATCCAACTAATAAAATAATATTGCAAAACTATGACTATTATGCGACTTCTGCTAAGTATGTACGTGCTAAGCGGTTTTTAGTGTACTAGCTAATGGAAACACTTTGTTGATTAAACAATATTTAAAGTAAAAAAACTATCATAGTTGTATTTCCATTTATAAATAGAGGAATAAGGCACTTGTCTGTTTTCCAATATCTAATCAATTCTTTTGTCGATAACAGCTTTTAAGGTCGTTTTAATGTAATAATGTGATATGTACAACTGACGAACAATATCCATTTGTTATTCCGAGAACAAGTAAAATCTCGCTAGCAAAATATTGTCTTAAAGCAAAACTTGACGTTTCTGTACTCAATTACGTTTCTGTACTCAGATTGTTGAAATAAACGTAAATATAACTATTGGTGCCATTGAAATGAAGTATATAGACAGTGGTGACGTATCACATCTTGACATTAAATAAGCACTTGAATTTTGTTACATCTAAAATCGAAATTCCATTTGGATTCCTTAAGGCACCGTAGCAAATAATTACATTAACTGGAATAATTTGAACCTCATTTGAAATGAAATGTTAATTCAAGTTGATAGTTCACAAACCTTTCCCCCATGATTTCTGCTTTAAGCCACGAATTAAATCAACTAGTGAAAACGTTTTGATCCTCTGTAAAAAGAAATTTTAAGCCCCCCTTCTACAATCTTATGGGAAACATTTCTCTTTGCAAAATTAAATGAAATTAAATTAAGGGTTGACATATTATTTTCACCAGAAGAAAATTTTAAATAAGAAATGGAAAGTTTACGGAGCAGTTTATCCAATGAATCATGTTATACTTACCAAACAAATACTACTATTTCTTCCAGTGCAGATATTTGCATACAAAGAGCAAAAACATCAAAAATTCGTCAAAAGTACTGGAAAAGGACAATAGTTTTGTGTATGTTACCGTTTTTCTTATGGGGAGTGCCAATTCATCTTTTATTCGGGAAACCAATTTCAACTAGGGGACGGTGGTTCAAATATTTATTTTCATGTAAAAGAGGTAAATTTCACATTTTGTTGACAATTATTCTTTTTGTGGCAAGTTTTTGTATGAACTGTTATGTTGTCCACAACGTTGCTGTAATAATAGACGACCTTGTCATACAAGCTGACGCAAGTATGAAAACGATTAAAAAATTAGGAATTTTACTCCAATTATTTCCAACAATAACTCTTATGAACTACGTTTGGTACAACGGATACCAATTTAGAAACATGATTTCTTCGTTCGACAAAATGTCTGCAAACATCATTCGTCCGTTTTCCATGAACACTCCTTCTTATCTTTCAACTTCTGCTTCCGGAAGATTTACGTTGCTTGTTTTATATTCTTTAGTTGCCTCAATTCATTTTATGCACGTTCTACTTTTCTCCAACAGAAATTCAAAGGGTTATTCCTATTACAATGACGAATTATTCCAAAAGCATTATCAAGACTATTTTTTGGGTCCCGTAGTTTACACATTGCTGTATCCAGTTTATGCATCTTTCTGTTTAGCCATTCAATATGAACTTCATATTCTCGGTTCTTACATCGAAACACTTATAGAAGACAAGCAGCCTGTAAAACGAGAAAATTTTGACAATTTTAAATCGGCTTACAAAAATGTCGCAGATCACATTGTGCAAATAAACAGTACCTGCAGCACATTTATGTCCTGGACAGCTTTGGCCACATTAGTTGGGTATTTTCCAGAACTTTTGGGATTTATTATAAACCTGGTTAGCTTGTTATTTACTTCCGATACAAAAGCTAGTAAAAGGTTAGTAAGACTTGTGGAAGCAAACTTGGTCATCATTTCTCTTGCTACAGTCCTCTGTCTCTACACGAAGAGAATTACAAAAGTTGTCAATAAAGAATCGAAGTACCTCTCCGTCCGACTAGATGATTTTGTGACGTCCCCGGATGCCCATTTATCTGCCGATCTTTATCACTCGGTAAAACAATTGTATTACTATTATCATATATGGTATTCTAATAATCCATCTACATTATTTAAATATGTAATCAAGTTAATTACTCCTTAGATTAATGTTACACTACAATCTATCTATGCAATCCTGTAAGTACCAATGATGTATTAACCGCACTTATAAAACGTTAGATCCATGAATATTACCAAAAGTCTTTTTTTTTAAATTTTAGTTTCGAATGTTGAAGTGTTATGTTGAATCAAGAATGGAAAACTCGAAACCTGCTTTATTGAAATTGTCACTATCAAGGTTCATGCCGTTTCTCAATGCGAATGCCACTTGTACGATATACCCAGCAAGCACCCCAATTAAAAATGCTGCTTTGCGGAGAATTAACTGATAAGGCTTAAATAATAGTCGGCACAAACGTAGTAATAATTTAAATGTAGTCATTCTTATTGTACACAGACTCACGTGTTAGTTATAATTATCTGTTTTAAAAGTTCTACATTACATAAGTTATAAAATTTACATAAGAACCATCGTTTGCACATGCGCGTTCTTGAAAAACAACACTGATGGTTTCTAAAGGCAACTATCAACTATTTCAGTGCATTTTCTAATAATTTAATAAATTCAACTGGATCGGATATCGGATTAAAGTATCTTCTTTCAAGAACTTTATTAAACTCAGATTGATCAGCAAGAGCAATACAAGAAAGCTAATTTGTAGAATCAAATCTACTCAAAAAGGATACCTCCACAACTGCTGCAGTTAAAATTCAAAAATAATTCAAACAACTTTAAAAAGGTTTGATTGACTCATTCATTCCCATTTACTTGTACAGTTTTTCTATTCCAGTGTTTTCTTATTGTTTTTCCATTTGTTCAAAGTATTATTAAGTTAAGATAAAGAATTACCGAAATTTTTGTGAACCTATTTTGTGTATTTTGGCCATTATAAATTGATTTGTATTTACAGTTTTGGATTTGGCTTATTTAGTTCCCATTCCACAGTAATGAAGACCGTAAAATGGAAAATCAACTTTCACCTGAAATTTTCCATTATTCTACTCATCACGACTGGATTTACTACCACGACTGTAAACACTTTGGAATTTCCAGGAATGTTGGAAATCAAAAGACTTTTAGACCTTAACTGCAGCACCATTTTTGGAGTTTCAACGATTCAACTTTGCTCTGAGGAATTTGGTAGAACTGTTGCTCAGTACAGAGCGAAGATGACTTCTGAGGTGGATAGAAATGAAACTTATGATCAAGAAACGCAAGATGTGGAAATGCCTGAATGGACCTACTGTTGTGCTGTCACATCACTGCGCTATTGTGTCGTTGAAAATATTGGGAAAGCTTGCGGAAAAGATGCTGAGGAGATTGCCAATTCCCTTGTGGGAGGAGTCGTTGCTGCTGTCAAATTGATAGACAATGGAAAACACAAATGCAAAGGAAATGAGTACTACTACAGGAAAGAATCTCCATTCTGTTGGAATTTTTTGGGTAAGCAATATTTTATTGGTTTGTATTTTAACAGTATTTAATAATCTATTTTGTGGTTTAATCTAATTACTTGGGAATTACAATATAACAATAAGAGTTGAATTGCCGAAAATGATGTACCTTTGCTGAAAATGTTTCGAGAACTTTCATTATTGAAATTGATACTGATTTCGTTTTCTGACTTTGCAGATCCACTCACTGGTATTGCCATTATGGTATGCTTAGCACAAATTGCGGTGTCTGCTGCAATTGTTGTTATATCAGTTGTTGAATGTTGCCGTCGTAAGTGGAGAGAAATCTTTGAGTTCCAACCAACTTCCAACTGTTGTGAATTACACCAAGGAAATTTTGTAGAATTATTTCGCTGAAGTAAGACAATAGATAAAGATAGAAAACTGATTCCTGTTTTGCTACAGCGTTAAATTGAACAATTTACTAAAAAAAATTTTCATACGCTGTGTTTTACATTGAAAGTATTTTGCAGTGCTTTTCGTTCATTATTTTCTCTAAGGAAATATTATTGCCCTTTATATCTACCAATAATTTAAGTTATTGTAAACCATACCATGTATACTCTTGTTCCGTGTATTATGAGATTTACAAAAAATGAGTCTAATACTACCATTGTATATTCCTGAATATATATATATATGTTAGCGGCAATAAGGAAAATTAGGCATTTTGGAAAATGCCTAGGCATTTTCGGAAATGCCTGAAGAAAGCCCGGCTATTTCTTCTTAGCCGAGGCATTTAGGAAAATGCCTAGGCATTTTCAAAAATGCCTAAACTTCACTCGGCATTAAGCGAAATGTTTTTCCTTATTGCCGAGTAATCATATTTACTTTGCTTAACGACTGAATTTTACCAGGCAGAAAGGAAAATGTCTCACATTTGTGCTATAAAAGTGTGTTAAACAAGTCAGAATGGAAAATGTGAATCTACTGTGGTATCGGTATCCAACTTTTTATGCTAATGTACAGATATGCAGAAGTATGGTTGTCCATAAGGTGCTTGTACTTTTAGCATTTTATTAGCAAACAGGGCAAACACTAAGTAAAGACATCAATGGTTCAAAAGCCACGCTTGATGAATTAATGTCTGATAAAATTAAGGTTCCTGGCTATACGATTATACGAGCGGATATACATGGTGTGACCTTTACTGTCATAATTAAATCTAAAATCACTATGTAAGTATGAAATGTAAATATAAGTTCATGACTTTTGTCCTATGTCGAAAAATAAAATGTTGCTTCGCAATTATCACTTTATGCCATTTTTCCAAACTTTTTTTTAACTGAGCCTAAAAGTATGAATTTGCTCTATTCTGAAAGCCTGAAAGCTCTATCCTGAAAAGGGATTTTTTTGTGATTTTCCACCTCGATTTAGAGATAATTGTACTTAGGCGGAAAGCTATTTGTATCTGTATGGCACGACTTTAAAAACCTATTATCATTTTAAAAATACAGAGATAAGGTAGTGAAATTAAAATAGTGACTTCATTTAAATCGTATAATCAGGAACCTTAAACGGAAATCCATAAGCACAAGTAAAATTAACGACGCAATTGCTACGCTTAGGGAAAAAATCATTCATTCATTTTAAATATATTTTTTGTTAACATTATATCTTGCTGACAATAAATTACTTTTTTAGCAAATATTGATGTATTCAACTTGGCTACTTATTTAGCACACTGTTATAGCACAAATGTGAGACATTTTCCTTTCTGCCTGGTAAAATTCAGTCATTAAGCAAAGTAAATATGATTACTCGGCAATAAGGAAAAACATTTCGCTTAATGCCGAGTGAAGTTTAGGCATTTTTGAAAATGCCTAGGCATTTTCCTAAATGCCTCGGCTAAGAAGAAATAGCCGGGCTTTCTTCAGGCATTTCCGAAAATGCCTAGGCATTTTCCAAAATGCCTAATTTTCCTTATTGCCGCTAACATATATATGACAATATATTTTATTATAAAATTAGCCTCGCGAAAAGTATAAATAATCGAAAATAAGCCTGCATTTGCATTTATAACAGCCTAGAGGGCCTATAATTCTTCCAAGGAGACTTTTTGGTTACATTCTTGAGATTTGAAATGATCTACGCCTCAAGGAACCTTCTAACCTTATGTGTACAGCATTAGTGAAATCATCGAGGGAAGATTGATTGTCATTTCATTTTTATGCCCAGATCGTTCATATAACCTCCTTTACTATTACTTACTGCATACGACGAGCAAAATTTCAAATTCAGGAAGTGTTGGCGATTTTTTTCTTGGACTTTCTTTTTTCGACTTTCAAACATTTCTTTGAAAGACTTGTTCTGGTTCACACTGTGTTTATACCTGTCTTAAAAATAAAATTATTTGACCATCTTTTCTTTTCCTAACACATTAGTTATGATAAACAATTCTTATTGTTAAATTCATTTTGATATATAGTTTTTTACTTTTAAATTATGATATCTAAATCAATGCTGTTAAATTACTTATGATATACAAATTCTTGCCGTTGAATCGCTAAGGTAAAACCGTGTTTATGTTATTTCTGCTTAATAAGTTTTTAGTGGACTAGCTAATGGAAGCACTCTGTTAAGTAAACAATATTGAAAGCCGTATTTAAAATCACAAGAAATATTGGAGCTAACTTTTCTTTGATAAAGAGCGAAATAAAGCAAGTTGTCTGTTTCCTGATATCTAATCAAGTGATCTGTAAACAACAACCTATCAGTTTGGTGTAATGCAATAATGTGATACTACATTTGGTCAATCACTACCCATTTGTTATTCCGAGAAAAATGGAAATCACACAAAATAAATATATGCTAGCAGCAGTATTTGTCTTTAATACGATTCTCCATTCAAATATTGCTGAAACAACCCTTTTATTGAAATGATAGTTAAAGAGCAGTATTGACGTATTCCTTGTCGCATGTTGACATTGAAGCAACAATTAATTTTTGTTATCCCTAATCCAAGTTGTTTTCTTCTAAAGAAATGTTCCCAAATAATTCGCTAACGAAGAGATACAATATTGAACTTTATACCATCCGAAACGTGTATTATCCAAGTTATTAGCTTATAAAAAAGTTCTGATATTTGTTTCCAAACAGAGAAAACAAGAAACAGCATTAATTAATTTAGACTCTTAATTACATCAACTAGTAAAAGTGACATACTCACACTAAATAAATATTCGTTAGTTAATAGGGAAGGAAATGGAAAGTCTGCGAAGTAGTTTCTCCGGTGAATCATATTATACTTATCAAACAAATACTACTATTTCTTCCAGTGTAGATATTTGCATACAAAGAGCGAAAACATCAAAAGTTCGTCAAAAGTATTGGAAAAGGACAATAGCTTTGTGCATGTTTCCCTTTTTCATGTGGGGGGTTCCAATTCATCTTTTATTCGGGAAACCAATTTTTACTAGGTGTCAGTGGTTCAAGTATTTATTTTCATGTAAAGGAGGCAAATTTCATATTTTGTTGACAATTATTCTTTTTGTGGTAAGCTTTTGTATGAACTGCTATGTTGTCCACAACGTTGCTGTAATAATAGACGACCTTGTCATACAAGCTGACGCAAGTATTAAAACAATTAAGAAATTAGCTATTTTACTCCAATTATTTCCAACTACAACTCTCATGAATTATGTGTGGTACAACGGATACCAATTCAGAAACATGATTTCTTCGTTTGACAAAGTGTCTTCAAACATTATTCGTCCGTTTTCCATGAACACGCCTTCTTATCTCTCAACTTCTGCTTCTGGAAGATTTACGTTGTTTGTTTTATATTCTTTAGTTGCCTCAATTCATTTTATGCACGTTCTACTTTTCTCCTACAGGAATTCAGATGGTATATTTTTTTACGATGACGAATTTCAAAAGCACTACAAAGATTATTTTTTGGGTCCCGTAGTTTACACATTGCTATATCCAGTTTATGCATCGTTTTGTTTAGCCATTCAATATGAACTTCATATTCTCGGTTCGTACATCGAAACACTTATAGAAGACAAGCAGCCTGTAAAAAGAGAAAATTTTGACAGTTTTAAATTGGCTTACAAAAATATTGCAGATCACATTGTGCAAATCAACAGTACCTGCAGCACATTTATGTCCTGGACAGTTTTAGCCACACTAATTTGTTATTTTCCGGAACTTTTGGGATTTCTTGGAAATCTCTCTGCTATATTCTTTACTTCTGATACGGAAACTAGTAAAAAGTTCGTAAGACTTGTGGAAGCAAATTTGGTCATCATTTGTCTTGCCACAGTACTTTGCTCCTATACGAAGAGGATAACGAAAAGGGCCAATAATGAATCCAAGTATCTCTCCGTCCGACTAGATGATTTTGTGACGTCCCAAGATGCCTATTTATCTGCCGATCTTTATCAATCGGTAAAGTATAAGTATAAGTATATTCTCTATTTTTTCAAATACATGTTCTCATTAATTTTGGAAGATTTATTCTGACATTAATCTAGTATTTTGGTATACGGTGGTGCATTATGTATATTAATCGCATTTATGAAATATAAACATAGAATGAAGTGTTAACATTATATATTTTTTATTTTTTTAGTTTCGAATGTTGAAATGTTATGTTCATTCAAGAATGGAAAACTCTAAACCTGCTTTATTGAAATTGTCACTGTCGAAGTTCATGCCGTTTCTCAAAATTATTGGTAATTGCACCGTATACCCAACACACACCACAATTAGCAACACTGTCGATTGATAAAAGCTGAATTGACTGTTATAAAATGCTTAAGCAATAATCCGCAAAATAGTATCAATCTGTTTGTAGAATTCTTATGTTCTTAAGTTCAGCTAGTAAATAAGCCTGCCCTCCAGACTTGGGAACCACTGGGATACAAGCAGAAATAATGTTTGAAATTGTTATACTAGTCACGTTTTTGAAATATGTATTTCCAAAAAAGGTAAAAATAAAAATGCATTCAAATTGATTTCATTTTGAACCCAAATAAAAATTTCACCACCAAAAAATGTCACCCACATAAAAATGGCGTCCACGTAAAAATATTTCCCAAGTAAAAATGATACTCAAGCAAAAAATGCCAACCAGTTAATTTTCTTTTGCAAAAATATCACCCAATCATGGGTGATAATTTCACTCAACTAACATTAACTTGTCATGTAAACTTATTGTCAAACTTGCCATGTCTATTTGCGGTCCAACTTGTCATACCAACTTACAATTTCAAAGTCGTAGCTATGGTGGTTTAGAAGATAGTCAGCATCAGAATCCTCAAGGAGCTGGGCTGCACATTATGTATAAATAAAATATACATAAACATGCTCATCTTAATGATTATTATCTGTTGTAATTTATACAATACATAAGCTATTACCATTATTTTCAAAAATATATTTTTTTAGATTATTGTAATTAATTGTTCGCCATATGGTGGATTGACATAAACCTTGTGGCATCTGTTTTATCCTAGTCGGATATCAGAAAATTGGCCAATATGCATGCAAATATATATTGTGCAATTACGTTTTATCTGTTTTATTTGTTTTCTGAATGCACAATAACTTGTTATTAGGCGTTTGGCATGTAGACCACTGTCAAGGTTAACAAACAACCTACGATTTTGCACCTAATAAAACACCATTCACATGTCTTATTAAGTCCAACTCACAAAAGTTAATCGGATGAATAATACTGGTAAGTTCTGCAATTATGTACTTATTATAATTAAGTACCTTATAAGGAAGAAAAACGTAAAAAACTAAATTAAAGACTAGACATTAAATTAACAGAATATGTAGTGAACGTATTTTAATTGTAATATTTGAAATAATTTGAAACTTCCAGGTTTGAAAGCCGTTAATTTTTGAACAACACTATTAAAGCTTTCAGCCATGTCCTACTCATTTAAAACGGAAATAATTGTAGTAGTATATACTACCTTTGTTTTATTTTCAATGACGGACGGAAAAGAAAATGCAGTTTTTGGAAAATTACCTGCGAGTATATGTCGGAAGACTGAAACGGGAGAAATATCTTCAGAGTACGTGAATAGGACTAACTCGGGGTCAGTATTCAATTATGGAGTGTGCCTTGAAAACAATAATGAGACAGAAAAGGCATTGAGAATTTTTGAAAGTCTTCTAAGCAACTTAAGCCCCAATGATACTACTGATAATAATGATTTTTTATTTGATGAAGACGGATTTATCCAGTTTGATGAAGAAACCGAAACCACTAGGAGTGCAACAATTGGACACATAGTATTACTTTATTGCAAATTAAATGTAATACTGGACAAAACTAAAGAATTGCTAAACAGAGAAAAGTATGTTTACATTAGGCCTGTACGAAGAGATTCTCAGAATTGCATTGTCAATAGCTTGCGCCTGTTGTCAAATAAAATTCCTAAATACGGAGTTTATATTTTCAGCTATGAAAATGCAATTCACTTGTATTTACCAGATAAACACTCCGAGAGCTACACTAAATTTTATGCTTCCAACACTGTTCTCCAAGAGGATGTAGAACTACCTTCAAATTTAGATTCAATTCACTTACACAGTGTAAATTTTGAAAGTAGAACAGGTACAAAATTAAAAAATTATGATATTGGTAGGTACATAGTAAACGTCAAAGAAGTAGTGTTACAGTGCGGATATGAAGCAGCAGATGAAATTCCCGAATTTGAAAATGGCCAATTGGGCATCAGTGTTTTTTTGAAAAATTTAAGTTCAGTGGAACGACTTTCAGTTGAAGGGTGTAAAATTATTTTAGGTCCAAATAAAATTTCTCCGGAATACATCAAATTTAGAAATGTGGGCTTTACTTCAGAAAACAGTAATCCCGAAGTATTAAAATACGTATTATTAAATAATTATACTAATTTTGACAAAACAAAAGACATTTTTATATCTACTGAGGAGAGATCAACCACAATATATATAGATATGCTTGAATCAGTAAAACTAAATTCATTATATTTAATTGGCAAAAATACCAAAATTGTTAATTGGACTTCTGCGATTTGGGAAATTCAAAAACTTTATGTGAATTCTTTTACGATCACTAAGAGGAACCAACTGACAGTCAAGAAATTCATTTTTAGTAATACAGATATTGACATTTCTGCCTTGCCTACTTCAATTGAAGAGTTATCTGGCGATATACGGAAGTCAAATAAATTCTTTGCAAGTCGCGAAATAGAAACGTTTCCATACTTAAATTACGTAAGTATGAACTTTTTTAGTCCTTTATTTTCAAATTCTTTCAAATTCCCAAATTTGACATTCATGAGAGTACATAGTGGTTCGCATCCTGTGTATGCAAGGGATGTCGAAATTAATCCAAAAGATATTCCGAGTAGTGTAAAAGTTTTTGTTGTGTACAATGCACAATGGTATAATATGAAAATCGAATTTTTAGGAAATACAGAAAAAGAACTTGAGCAGTTAACATTAGTAGATTTTGAAGACCATGAAATATTGAAAATATTACCCAAGTTTCAACTGACATACCTTGGTACCTGGGTTTCTGAATACACAAACAAATTGGTTGACATTTTAAACTACCCATTTAAGGAATTTGTCGTTTGCGGTCCTGAAATGTCAGAGTATGATTTTGAAAAGTCTTTGATTTCGAAACATGTTGACAAAAATTCAGAATGTTTTGTTTTCACTGGAAAAGCTATAGGTTATTCTGATGATCTGGTAAATCAGAGAATCTGGCCAAGAAATGATGAACTTTGAACACAGTAATAAAAGTTTTGTTACTCTATTTAATTTTCACGAAATGTTCTAAACTCTAAACCTTATTAAAATGAATTGTATAAAATATGTGTAACATTTGAGGTTTAAGAACTATTGGGATTGATTATTTGTGTTTACCGCAGCGCTAGTGTTTTGATAGCTTAATATAAGTCTTACATAAATGATTATTGTAAATAAATAAATAATTGTATGGATAGTATTCACTATTCACCAGATATAATTAACTTCAAAAAGTCTGCCAAAATAAAATGTATTTCTCCCCTAATCATACTATTTTGATAACGTAATGCGTAAGTACTAACCTTTTACTTCTTTTTAACCTCCTGACATAAAATAGGTAACTCAATTAGGTAATGCATCGCCATTGGTTGAAACAGCAGGTTTGCAGACAAGTAGCCGGCAATTTGGTCAAACAATTTATTTTCTAATACAGTAGTACATATTGGATACCACAGAAGTCAACAATTGTACTGATTAAGTATTTAAAATTTCAGAAAAGATTGTTAATTTACATGCTTGTAATATTTTTGGTAATGCCCTCTATTTTTATTCAATATTTTTGTTTGGCGTAAATGAAATGTGTTAATATTTAATACAAGTACTATAAAACTAAAATGAGCAACAGTAAATTACATATTAGCAGAACTCGGATAGTTAATACTGACAACAACAAATTTATTTAAGATTTTCAGACTTGGTTTAATTTGCTCTCCCTAAGGAAGTAAAATGTGAACTCCTTAAATATATCATACATCTCTAAAAACATTAAAAACAGTTTAATTAATTTTGAAATTTGGCTCACGCCAAAGAATATGGAAAAGGCATTACTAAAACACAGAGATTTTTCACCACACAAAGAAATTACAATTTGCCAACATTTAAACATTTGCCGATGAGTGAGACAATACTAATCTGTTCAATCTAGGAAGGATTAGTAAATTTCCAATACAAAATAACTCATAAACAAATATCCTTATTCTAAAAGCTCTTTCAAATGAAGCTAAACAAGATGGAAGAAATTGTACTTTAATTTGATTCCTCAACCAGAACAGAATTCTATATATTATGTTCTCGATCCATAAGTGCTTTAGCTTCCATGAGATAAGAGCGAAATAAGGTAACTTCGGTAACGCCTTCTTCAAACTTCTGTCCCATGACTTCTGCCTGAGCGACAATTGACTGTTGAATTCCAGAAATCCTTGCAGCATGAAATCCATACGATTTGTCACAGTGCCCATCAGCCATGACATATAAAAACGTTAACTTCTCCACATCCGAGTTCCCTTCTATAACAGTTTTCACTTCGAAGGCCTGAAACAAATTATATGACCTTTAGAAAGTTTTCCAAGTTAAAAACAGAGTTCCTGTAATAGGTATTTAGCAATTAGATAATTACCATATGCTTTAATTGAACAGAATCCACATTTCCCATAGCGTAAGCCAAAGAATGATAATGGGTGGCGAAGACAGTTCTAATATTTTCTCCTGCTAAGTGTGTCGCAACAGCCTGAGCAATTGACAAACCGTCATAAGTCGCAGTTCCTCTCCCAAGTTCATCAATCAATACCAACGAATTTTTTGTTTTGTATTTTAGAATCGCGGCCGCTTCAGAAACTTCCACTTGAAAAGTGCTTTCACCACCAGCAATATTATCATTTGCTCCAATTCTGGTGAACACACGATCTACGGTGCTCAATTCACAAACATCTGCAGGAACGTAACACCCCTAAAATTCATAAACAGAAGAGAAGACTAAGCTTAATATGCATGATATATAAATATTTATGAATTTATTAATATAAACATTATACAACATGACTTACAATGTGACTTAGAATTGCTAAAAGTCCCACTTGTCTCATTAAAGTGGATTTTCCTCCCATATTAGCCCCCGTTAGTAATATGAAATTTCCATCTCCTCCTTCCAATTCACTAGATGCCATGGAACAGTCATTTGGAATATACGTTTTGGAAAGAAAAGCTGGATGACGACCTTGAACTACTTTTAGGAACGGGTGTTCAGCATCCACGACCTTCGGCCGACACATACCTTCTTGACTTTTCGAATATTTTGCTAATGACATTACCGCGTCCAATATTGAGATTAATTTAATGGCTTTTATCCAAAGGTCTCGGCTGTTGTAATGAAAAACACAAATAATATATTCAGATTCAATAAAATTCATTATTAAACTCAATAATTAGTACAGCAAACCTTTGATCGAATCGCCAGAACATTTGTCTAGTAACGTCACTGAGTACTGCATCCCGTTTAACTTCTGCAGCTGTCAATCTTTGGAGGAAATCCTGTCAAATAACAAAAAAAAATCACAATTCAGATGTATCGTGCATTAATATGTTTTACAAGGTGTTTTACAAATAGCACACCTAGAACCATATGAATACCTACAAAACGAGTGAATTGAATAACCATACCTCAGTTGTCGAGTTTGTGTATCTCTTGAATCCCTTTTTAGAGGAGCTCATTTTAAAAGAATTGGGAACTCTTTTATTTTCAGGTAAGTTTATTTGGAACCGTTTTTTGTCCGATCCAAAATATTCTACTTTGTAGTTATACTCTTTGCATAACTGCTTAAGGTAATCGGCAGCTTCTTCGTTAACCCCATCAATTTCTTCCAATGCCATATCATATTCTGGGCAGGATCCCGTCAATGGAATTATTCGACCCTCCTTTATCGCCGCATCCGGATTAAAGGCTCGCTATTTAAAAATAACGGTAAATAACAATGCGCATACATAAATAATAAATCAAATAAACAAAATTAGTATTGCATTAACGTATTACATCAAAATACTCAAAAAACTTGTCCAGATTGGGATAATCATTGAGGAGGTCCAAAATTAACTCCGATTTAAACTGCTTTTTAACATCTACAGCAAATTAAAAAAATTGTAATCTTTACTGAATAAATATACACTTTCTATCTAAGTTTACTAATTATATTGTGTACCTCGCATCGAGTTGATAGCAAGGCGACACTTTTTCATTCCCCTTAATAAATTCACGAAATCAAGAATTTTGTTTTTTGAATATTTGACAATTTCGAAAAGTTGAGCTTGACCATCAGGATGCATTTTACTGCGGTGCTCACTTCCCAAAATATGCATCCTGAAAAACATACAGTACACATAAATTATGTCAAAGCATAGTATTTTTATTACTTAATGTTGGTAAGTGGGTTTTCTAAAAATATATAAGACGAACTTGTTGACGAGCCGTTCCAAGTCAGGTACTGAAGTTAATGTCGAAGTTAGTTTTTCTGACACTTCTGCTAAATTCATCAAATCTTCAACTGCATCAAGACGCCGCGTTATACTCTCAGCATTTCCTAACGGTTGGCAAACCCACATTTTCAATAACCTCTTCCCAAACGCAGTTCTACAGCGATCCAGCACACTGAGAATGTTATTTGGACCTTCCAAAATTTCCAATGTTTTTAGTACACCGGCATCCAAAGTCTGAAATCATGAAAGTAAGTACATACAACTGTCGACTTAAACTGAATTGAAAAATAACATTATCAAATATGATTGAATTCAGCATATCATTATTAATTATCACTTTTATCACACATACCAAAAACTTGCCAGAAGTCGATACAGCATCATTCTTCGAAGGAATGTCATTTATATTTTCAACGGGGTGATACAATTCAAAACGGCCAAGTGTAAGGAGGTCAATGTGAGAGCGGCAATCAGCAAGGTACTTTATTGCACCCCACAAGGCTGCCAGCGCATAACCCCAATCTGCCTCATTTATTACCAACTTGCTAATCAGCAGAGAGCTTGCATCTTCCTTTTCGTTTTGATCTTAACAAATAATAATTATAAATTAATAATTTGCTATTCGAAATCATTCAATTCACATTTACTCAATGAAATCAATAAATCAAATGAATTCAGTATAGTAAAATACCTAAGTAAAATAGATAATCCATAACATCTGGGAAAACGTGCTTCTTAGTATTCTCGTCCAGAAAAATCTTTTCTTTAATAAGAAATTCAATGGAGTCCTGAGAAACCCATTTTTTCTTCGATTGTACAGCTTCAACACGAACATCGGTCATATTCGCCAGTATTTTCTTTGTTTCTGGAGACACAAGCTCCATCGAACTTGTTTTACAATACACCACCTGAAAAACAAAAGTGCAGAGATAAAATTAAAAACTCAAATGCTGACCTACTACAGCGTATTGCATAATGAATTCAATATTGTAGGTAGAATTCGTTTATCATCATAATATTCAACACTTTTACATTTTCAGAACAATCTTTTCGTAATGAGCATTACTAGCTACTTATTTTTGAATCGTTAAGTTTAGTTATTTTTGTTAATTCCAGTTTAATCAGTAGTTAATACCTGAGCAGGAGGGTGTTTGGCGAACAAAGAAGTTAAACGAGCCCTATTGACACCATCAGTAAATTGTCCAAGAGTGAACTTTCCAACAGTCGTATCTACGAAGCACACTCCGTATTCTGGTACTATTGACTGCTCCTTTATTCAAATGAAGTCCTGATTTAGTCAAAATTAACTTATTGTACTGCACATAACAGCAGGATAATGATATTCTCACGTCGTTTTGTGAAGCGCTGCTTATTAAGTTTTCAAAAATTGTATAAAAGTAAGTTGCGTCAGGAGCACTTTGAGAACTGGCGAGTGAATCTGCATTTTGAAAAGATGGCATCCTAACTCCTTTGGTGGAAATTTCACAAACGGCCCTATTAACGACCTTGTCTCCTTTTCCTTGTTCTACAAGGACAAATTAATGAAGAGAAAATGTTTTGTTAAGTTTTCAATACTGCATAATTTGCAAATATCGCTTAAAATGGTATAATATATAGATGTTTTTACTTTTACAACGTTGCTGAAGCATTAATGGTGTTTCAACTTGCTCGATTCTTGCCGTCTTATATCCCTTTTGAATCAAAATGGATGCATTGTTGCTATAAACTTGTTCAGGAAATCCATTATGGGCGACCGTTCCCTAAGAAAATCCCAGGAATGGATTTAAAATTTTAATTCGTAAAAGACTTTTGATTTTAAGCCCAAAATCGAAACTTTAAATAATAAAAGCGACTTTACCTTCATGAACATTATGCCCAACTCACGATTAGCAATAACAGCATCCATGTGATACAATTCGTAAAACTTTCCCATCTTAAAGAATAGTACAGTATCGAAATTGTTCCTTTTGAACATCCACCACTGTTTTTGAGCCTAAAACAGTAATTAGTACTGAAATAGCACAACGAAAAAGATATTAAATCTGGGTGCTTAGAAAATCTTACAGGAGTACAAGATTTCAGGAAATCTGCAGGAACATGCAACGTCATCGGGTTGTATTCCGGATGACTAACTTTTCTCATATTTTTGTCTTTAAGATTTTCAGGTTTCAACCACTCCCATGTTAAGTGTGGCCATGCGTCGCCATCCGACACGTCATAAGAACTTTTTGAAGAAGAAGCTTTAGATTTTGCGGTGACAGCTGGTGATGAGACAGATTTATTACTCGGGCGAGTAGGAGTCTTGGCACTCAAGGTTTTACCCGGAGTAGCCTTCTTAGCGCCACTTTGCAGTTTTGCCATAAAAGAACCATTATTGAGAGTTTTCCCAGGAGTTGCTTTCTTTGCGCTGTGTGATTCAAACTTTGATGAACTTCTTTGATCGTCAAATATTTCGGTGTCTTTACAATTGTCTTCCTCATCCGAGGAATATATGACTGCTTTTCGTTTACGTATCCCGGGTGTAGCTGCAGCCGCTTTCTTAACAGGTGAATTGTCTTCATCTGAAGAATTTGTACGCTCAGGTTGATCTAGTTTTACCTTTTTCATGACAGGCTTCACGTCATCCTCACCGTTTTCTAAACACGACAAAAAATATTAATCCATTAATTGATATCTGAATGTATATTATTTAATCGTGGCATGCGAAAACCCTTTTACAGTATTACAAGTTTTTAGAAATATCAAATGCAAGATGCCTATATAGACAGCGTATTTTCTCTACCTAGATGAATCCATACTAATAAATATTTCGACCAGTGTCCAGACAACAGAAAGGGGATTCATAAGAGTAGAATAATTCAATGGTTGAAAATGTGTAAATTCATCCCCCATAAGTGGTCGAATCCTTTTATGTTTATGTTTATCAGTATGGCATCACTTAGTTAGGGGTTGTCTAGGCACTTTGATCAAATGTATATAGAACCCAACTTCAGAAATTCAAAGTACACTTGTACACTTTTACATTCCACATAGAAAAATCATCAGTTATCCAACATTTGAGTATCAAACTCAGTTGTATTTGATTAAATTATGTCAATTCATAAAATTCGAATTAAATATCTATAGGTAATACCGTCTTAATAAGAAATTAGATCTGACATACTCACCACCGTCACTTGATTCCAAATTTAGTCTCTTTGGCCGACTTTTTACTTGACGTTCCGAAATAGCTTCGCCACTTTTCGGCGTTTTGATGTCAAACTTCTTGGAAGAAGAAGAACTGGGTGTATTTCCATTAGTATTTCCATTTGAGCCATTAGCAAGTTTTCCATTAGAGCTAGCCGGCGAATTTCCACAGGCTGATTTTGGCGATTTCCCAAAAAAGGATAAAATTGAGCTTTGCTTCATGCTCTTTTTATCCATTTCTATGCTTCGTTATGTTCAAAAGAGAGTCCAGAGTTTAATTATTACCAGCAAATCTGTAAATAAAGAATTTGTGGAATACAAAGTAGCAGCTGGAGGTGATGAAATGCAACAATCTACTATAACCAAAAGAATAACGAATCTATTTAAGCATAAACCGAATATTTATAATTATTGAATTCTTGTAGCTCTTCACAGTTACCTGCTAAGTGATATCGATTGTCGATTTTCCAAAGATTTCCTAGATAAAAGATAAAACAAAGAACACCAATACTCACATTGAAATGTCAGCTGAGCAGCCTTGGTTAAATGTTCATGAGATTGCAAAACAACTTCCGATAAATTTCACAATCAATATTAGAGATGTTAACTAATTAGAGTTTTGACACGTTTTGGAAGAGATTCAGTTACCGAAAAATCAAACACGACTGAGAGCAAGAAGAAAGGACGTCCTTGTCAATTCACAGAGAAAATTTGTGTTTCAATGCAGAGCAGGGGGTTTTACTATCTTACCGCCAACTTCTCAAACAATCTTAGCAATACAGAAAACACATCTCTATGCCTCAATACCTTGGGTTTGTAACGGGGAAAAGTGAACTCTTGTTTGTATTCTTAAAAAATGATAAAATATAAAATATAAGGAACAAAAAATATTTTCACTCAAAATATTTATTGTATTATTCATGAACAATAGAAGTAAATATTATTTTTATTCTTTCTTATGTATGGGAAAGCTACTCTGTAAGCTTACCTCGTCCGTACAGAGGAATGGTCCTTATAAGGAGGCTTGATACTAACTATAAGTACTGTACCTATTCCAAAAGCGTAAAATACGAACATTTTAGATTAAAAAATAATGTTTCTGTAAAATTGATATTCAATGTTGTTTTTATTCAGATTCCATTACAAATGCATACTATGATTGCAAATTCATTGACAGCATGTAATTTATTGTGTACAATGAAACAGAGTAGTAAAAATTCATTACAGTTGACTTTTGAAGATAAAAATATTTTCCTATGAAAAATCGTATTGGACGGAAACTTAATACGGAATTTCTAATTATTTTGTTGTTGACTTTTTGCATTTGGTGAATAAATTCCTGTGCATTTGTACTAATTAAAGCAAATGAAGGAATTGCCATGAAGCCAACTGCAACATTACACAACGCTGAAATGGGTATTACTGGATACATATATTTTGGAACAATTTCGAACAATAAAAAGGAGCAACATATTAATACAATAGTCATTACAGCATTTGCTAATAACAAAGGTGGACCCACAAGATCAGCGAAGGAGTAAGTGAAATCTGCATGAATTAGTGCTAATTGTCTATAAATATGTAAGGAATGTATGCGCAATTTTAATCCTGTAATAGTAATATTCTCATGAACGATATTATTTCTTGGCGTAAAATATTTAAGCCATGCGATTAAATCTACTGAGTACAAGACTGTTGAAATCGTGCAAAAAAGTGGAAATGATATTGCCATCAAAGATGCATACGCAAATCCTGGAATCAGAATTAACCGAAAGGCAAGGCAGTCGATAGGCGAAAGCCAAGTTTCTAAAAAGTAGACTGTAGGCATCCACTTAAATAGAGTAAAAAGGCAACCAGAAGAAATACATCCAAGAAAAATGATTATGGATGCTACTTGAGATAGTATTGCGAATTTTTCCAGTTTTCTCATGATGTCCATTTTTTCTTTACTGTGGAAGTGTTTCTCTGAAATTTAAATTTATGATTTATAAATATGTTCATGCAGAATGAAATTGGGTATAATTCTTATATTATTATTACTCACCTATACAACTATTATCGAAAGCAAGCACTTTGTTTGAAAAGCAGCAGAATTGGTTTAATCGGGTTTTACTGCAGTGAATAAGCCCGTGAATAAAATTGCAGGGTGATATAATTGACGAGGTTCCAAGGTAAACACATATATAGCCTGCATGTAAAGAAGGAGAAAATATATCGATCACAAGTGACCCTATAATGTATAAGTTGAAGAGGGTCATGGTGGCAGTCATGAAGTAAACCCAGTATAATCTTGATTTGCTTGCACTTATTTTTATTTTTTTGTCCTTAGGACACCACGTCACAACAGATAACCAAAAAATTTTATTTATTTTGTTTAAGAATTTCCCAAAAAAATGAGTAACTAAAATGGAAATCATTTTAGTTGGAATTAAATCACTAAAATGAAAATTAATGCTTAATTCACTAATGGCACTTATGAGTCGTTTTTCAGAAATCCTTTTAATTAGAAAATATGTCTAGAATTTGAAATTCAGAAATTCACTCACAAAAAGTAGACTTAGCAATGAAAAGTCAAAATAAACTTATATTACATATTCTTTGTCAAAACGACGTAGTAAATTCCAACTTAATGGCACATACACAATGTACTACTTAAATTTTGAAATTCAGTTTTCTTCAGCCAAACAAGGCAATCATCTTCAAATTGTAATTCCGAAAAAATACGAATTTTAATATCTAAAATCTCAGTCTCTGGAGGAGCTCACCTTTAAGCCTTAAGGAAATAAAAATTGTGGCTTAAAAACTTAGTACAAAACCAACCTGCAATCGAAATGTAACTTGTACCGAGAGCACTCATCCTGCAATACTTATATTTTCAAAGGTAATTTTAGGCCCTTTTTATTTTATTCAATACGTAACGATACTGAGAAATCTCTGCCTTTCTGTCTGGTATGTCGTGTCAATGTTGTCGTTTGATTTTGTAAACTCTAAACTGGCACAATATGATATTTTACCGAATTGTTTCAATAAATCGCAAATAATTACCAAATTGCAGGATCTACTTTTTTTCACGTTCCGATACTAGTGTAACCCGTTCTTCTATGATTTATTGCGTATCCCTCAATTAGGCTGTCAAATGTTACATACAATTACTAGAATATGAAGCGTTAAACATTGTTTAAAAGAATGCCTTACAATTGCATGGTAAATTAAATACAGGATAGCTGACTTATACATTCATTTCATATTCCCCGTAGTTATATAAAAGTTCAACAAAACTATTGCTCAGAAAAAGGATTCTTCAACTTATGCAAATTTGTTCTAGAAGGTAGTGTAATTTCAGTAAATTTATATAATAGCAAAAGATTGACGCTACATTTATGCCTGCATTTCACGCTCTATAATTATGGCAAATATACGCCAAGTGAACTACCTAATTTACGTAGATTCGATTCCGAAATTAATTGTAGTTTCTCTTTTTGACTTATTTTAGGTAATAAACGAAACGGTGGAAATAAAATATATCTTTTCTTAATTGACTAAGTAATGATTGACTATTACAGTTATGTTTTACTTTAAATATTTCTCGACTTCTCAAGAGCTGTCTTTACAAGAGGAAAACACTACATCACATTTACACCTACAAAATTACTACTCCCGAGTTTACCACCTCAATTACAGTATTGCTACATCAAATTACAACAGAATTTCACACATACTTTAATTCAATACATCACTATGGTATAATGTGTAACGACACCCAAAATTTTACACTCTCTAAACATATTTATTTTGTTCTTCTGTATAAATTTTTGTTTATTCCATAATGGTTTGCATGTGTAGCACCCGTCAAACAACCGAAGCAGTGTTGACAAGTCTGACAAGTGGAACACCCACTGCTCAATTTTCCCCGGTGGCTTTTTGAAATGAGTGGATAAAATGGTCTTAAAAGTTACCTTTCTTGGCAATCATGGGGCAATTATTGCACTACTGTTAACTCGCTAGTCATAGGAACTAAATTGACCGAAACCCAAGCGCCGTCTTTCCTCTGATTGGCTGAAAATATTTGTAAAATATGCTGTTTTATTGGCTCCAAGACTACCGGCGGCCATCTTTTTTTCTTTATCAAAAAAGTAGGTGACTCAATTCTGAAAAGCGGAGTCACATTCTCAACAATTTTCGTTGTCCTGTCATTAAAACTGTACATTCTTTGTACATAATAAGCATTGTTCTGTAAAGATAACAATAACGTGCAGCAATATTAAAATTCCGTTGAATTCAACACAGAAGGGCATGAAATGACTGAAAGATGAAATATTTCATGAAATGAAGTAAGGCTTTATTGTACTCCAATTAAACACTATACATAGTATATATACTGTACAGATAGTGAATGATGATTGAGCATTAGAAAATAATACGAACAAACACAGAAATGTACTTAATGATACAACAAATATGAAGTACTTATACTGATACCACACTGAACATTTAAAGACTGAACATTCATGTTGAATACTTAATAACAAAGCTAAAACGTTTTGGTTTGAACGACCAATACCACAACCAACAGTATCACCTTCATTTTTTATTTCTTAACGAAATTAGGAAAATCTTGTGAAAACTCATATACTATAGTGTTTAATTGGAGTACAATAAAGCCTTACTTCATTTCATGAAATATTTCATCTTTCAGTCATTTCATGCCCTTCTGTGTTGAATTCAACGGAATTTTAATATTGCTGCACGTTATTGTTATCTTTACAGAACAATGCTTATTATGTACGAAGAATGTACAGTTGTAATGACAGGACAACGAAAATTGTTGAGAATGTGACTCCGCTTTTCAGAATTGAGTCACCTACATTTTTGATAAAGAAAAAAAGATGGCCGCCGGTAGTCTTGGAGCCAATAAAACAGCATATTTTACAAATATTTTCAGCCAATCAGAGGAAAGACGGCGCTTGGGTTTCGGTCAATTTAGTTCCTATGACTAGCGAGTTAACAGTAAGTGTTATAATATACCAAATGTGGACCATAACCGTAACCATAATATAACCATAAAGGATGGTGTAGCCATGGGGATTTGTGATAAGGTTGTCTCAAGCGAATTTTTTTAATTCCTTTCAGTTATTTTTGTCCTGGAGATAAATTTGGAGAATTTACCACCACGACATTATGATCGACATTCATGGCAATCTGAATAAGATACACGCAAAGCAAATGTAGAGAAAAACTGAAATGGTGGATTTTAAATTTTTCGCTTGAGATAACCTTACAGGAGAATTACACCAGACTTGATTACCATTGTACCACGTGCTTATGATATTACGATTAGAGTTAATTATGGATTCCTAAGCAAAAAGAGTTGCTACATTTGTTATGTGCACCTTTATTGGGGTAATTTTTCACCGATCAGCTTAACTGTTCTTATTGCCACAGATAGTGCAGATTTTCAATTAAATTTTACACGTAGATTGCGACTAATTATTATTACTTTTGTGTTGATAATAGCATCGATCGTTCCAAATTATTGAAACGTACTCTAAGTAAATCAGCAATTATAAAATACGAGTAATATTTCTGAAAGACTGACATTTTAATATTTCCTGTGTTTACTTGGGCTTATTTTTAAGTTAATATTTAATACGGCAATAATAATGCTAAAATTGAAAACAGTAAAAGCAAAATAAATATAAGCCTATCTGAAAAATAGTATTATAATATTGACCTGAAGAGCGTCGGAAATCTGAAAAAGTAATCAATAATAATGCCTACACAATTATTATTATTAAATAACCGAAAACTATGCAAGTTTTCTCGTCTTCATGGGGAAAAAGGTCGTTCCATGACAATTGATATACCTAGCTACTTTGCTTTGTGAACGACCCCTTTTAAATGACAATGATAGGAATAGTGTATATTGGCTTAATGGGTGAAATGATGAACATTCTAAAATAAAAGATAAAACTCTTTCTGAAAAAAATTTCTGTAAAATAAAGATTTAATTTTGTCTTTATTTGGATTGCAATACAAATACATATTATGATTGTATAATACATTAGGAAGCAATTTATTGTGTACAATGAAACAGTAGTAATAGTTCATTACATTACAATTGACTTTTGAAGAAAATAAAAAAAAATTCTGGAAAAGCAGCATAATTTTTTTAATCTTCTTCTACTGCAGTGAATAGACACATGAATTAAATTACAGGATGATATAATTGAGGTTGTTCCGAGATAAACAAATATATAACCGGGATGCAAGAATGGAGAAATTACGTGCATCAAAAGTGTATATAACCCTATAACATACAGATTGCTGAGCGACATTAAGACAATAGAGAGGTAAAGCCAGTAGTCTTACTTTGCTTGTACTCATTTTTATTTTTATTTTTGCTTGTCCATGGTACATTATATTAAAACGGATAACCAAAATGTTTTATTTAGTTTGTTTAAGAAATTCCCAAAAAATTGGTCAACTAAAATAGAAATCATTTTTCAAAGATTTCAATACACAGATGTAATTTCATTCGGTTTTCAGATCAATATTTTCGAAACAGCATGCAAATATAAAGTTAGGACTTTACTATTGTTTACGAGAAATCAAAATGCAGATAATAGCAATGATGGCAAATCAAAATGACTTACTAACGAAGTTGTGATTCCAAACCATAAGTAAAAAGAAGTATTTATGTATGAAATCCAACATGTAACTGCAGTTGAAATGTAACTTATCTGTACATTGGTTGTGCTTTACCAATGACAATTTCTGAGGTACATTAACGGATATAACGGCTCTTTTGCGTCATTAGTCATGTTTTCCAATTGTTTAACATAATTACTGGAACATAGAAGCATCAAAAATTGCTAAAATTAGTGTTGCTAAGTGCAAGTTATTTGACAAATCCAATTTAACTACCATTTACTAGTGACATAAAATTTTAAACTTAAAATCACATACTTCACGGTTGTGCAACTTGTGTATAGGATACCAAGCGATTGACCTATTATTTTAGGTTGTAATTTAAAAAAACATTTTAAACAGCTTTTATTGAAGAGGAAATGCAAGCTTTTTTATTCGCTGATTCTCAGTTTGACGGTTAACATGTGGGCTATAAATTGCCCTTGCTTGTGTGAATTACTAAACAAGAAATAGTTGCAAGTGTTCTACAGTAGAAGTACACTCAGGGTGAAACTAATGTGCAATCACAAATCGAAATCTACTGATCAATACCACTCGGTAATAGGAATCAAATTAAATCTAACAAAAAGTGGGTCTTTGCCATTCAGAGGAAATGAAGCGGCATGCCAGTAACTACTAACAGTAAATAGTGTTGTCCCATTTGGATCCTATGTCAATATTTAGCACTAACCATTATGTACAGTCAGTAAAGTACGGTAAGTGGATTTAATTTGAAAAGGAGTGGAAGGACGGCATTCAATATTCAAATAGTAATTTATTGCTGTCTAATTTTTCCTAAAACACGTAAACTTAATGCAGCCAGTTAGACAAATCAAAGAATCTCTCGAACTTTTATATTTTCTTAAGTAAGCCGTAAAATCACTTTAATTTAATTTATTTAATGGAAAATTCACAATCAGTAGAGGTCTTCACAAAATCCATATACATTTCAATTGGGTACTCACAAAATAAAATGACATTACAGAATAGCTTCAGCGACATCCTCAATACAGGAAGAATCCAACAAGTCATTTACAATAGTAGCCGATTTAAGCTGCTTATCTAATAGATACGCTTTTACATTTTTACTAAACACAGAAGATTTTTACTTAATCTGATTGTCTCAGGTAATTCATGCCACAAAATAATACTCTTATAAAAGAATGTTTTCATAAATAGTAATGATGGCCATTAAAACTAGGGTATACATAGATTTGCCTTCTAGTTTTTATCGAATGAACATTGTTAAAGTCAAGATAACTAATAAAACAAGGGAGACAAGTATTATGAAATATATATTAAGTCATTTTTAGAAATTCAAGCTGATGTAATTACTCAGGAAATAACCATTTGTGACCTTTTTTTAGAATTCCGACTTATGGCCTACTAAGGAGTAAGAATTCTTTCGCTAATTTTAGCAGCATTGACACCCGAACGGAAGCATGCTACACAACCGACACTGTAGCCAACAGTCACGCAAGCACATCCGACAACCCTAATAGCACAATCATTGTAATTTAAGGAACCTTGTTAGGTTGCACAGTCCCTTATTATAGAGAAGGTTTGTTAAGAATTTAATAGAGTGCTTTAGGTATAAATAGAATACTTAAAAATAAATACAATACTTTAGTTAAAAATAGGGTATTATAGACAAAGTAGTGTTCTTTTTAAATAGTGTTAAAGGGATGTAAATCCTAAAAGTAATCTATTTATATCTATAATTATATCACATCTTCGTGTAAAATACTGTATTTATATCATACACCTTGTATTTATTTTTAAATATTCTATTTATACCTAAAGCACTCTATTAAATTCTTAACAAACCTTCTCTATAATAAGGGACTGTGCAACCTAACAAGGTTGCTTAAATTACAATGATTGTGCTATTAGGGTTGTCGGATGTGCTTGCGTGACTGTTGGCTACAGTGTCGGTTGTGTAGCATGCTTCCGTTCGGGTGGCAATGCTGCTAAATTTAGCGAAAGAATTCTTACTCCTTAGTAGGCCATAAGTCGGAATTCTAAAAAAAGGTCACATTTAAGAGATGTGGTGATATCATACTTTACAAAATCATATGTACCTGCACCAAGTTATCAATATTAAGAGTCATCCTATTACTATCCATCCAGCTTAGCACGTTATACATATCAGATTCAATGGCTTTCAGTATGTAACCAATATTATTCATTCTACCAGTAGTAATAAGAGCGTTAGCAAACATTATACTTAAGCTATTTTTAACAGCAATAGGTAAATCATTAATAAAGATAGAGAACAAAATATTGCCTAATACACTGCATTTCAGGGCAGTGTACGTTTCATGTGCATTTCATTTCACGTTTTTCATTTAAATTTCTGTGGGTTTGGTGCCCCAAAACAGAAAGTTTCTTAAAGAAATGCACGCCTATTAGATGGTCTTTGGAAACTCATTTCAGATGAGTGTAATTAAATCACCACCGAAAAATGTCGTTCATTATTCGAGTCATGTGAACGAAGACTGCATGCTATATCAAAAAAGGATGGTAAACACGTAGAAAACACTAAAAATAGCCCCCGTAGACGCTTACACATTTGAAACGGCAAAAAAATTATTCAAAGAAGTTCACGAACAGCCTTCTGTATTGAGTAGTAAGTTCCAACTCCAACATCAATCCGGGAATTCCTTGGTAATCCACAATTTGGCCTTTGGTATTTTTTATACTTTTCCATGCTGCATTTAAACACGATAAATCTATCTTATGAACCTTAAACCACTTAATAGGAGTAATAATAGAGCCATATTTAGACGGAAAACAGTGGAATTACTTTAACGTATTGACTAACTTGTTGCTAACATAGCTAGTTTACTATAATCTAAGGCCTTATAATTTCTATAAGTAATGTTTACTTTTGGATATTTCTTTTTATCTATGTTCAACGTACCTGCAATTAAGCAATCTTCAGAAATTAGGGGATCACTTACAACAACAGAATTAATAAAATCCTTACAGTTTGTTATAAACAAATCAAGAATACAGTTTTTTCTAGTAGGTGTATTCACAAATTGTTTTAGATTATAAGAGTTAAGACTACTGATAAATTTATGGTAATTAATTGTTCTTTAAAATTATAATCTCCATGTACATAAAAAGGTTTACCAATAGCGCACAACTCAGAAAACATTAAGTCATAAGAAAATAAATCAGAAGCTATGCAACCAACTGAGTAATCCGGTGGCCTATACACACAAACAGTAATAAAAGACTTATTAAATAAGTGTTGCACTGTAAGAGCAATACATTCAATGTTAGCACTAAAGTCAAGCTCAGATATACATTTAAAAGAATGCTCGCTAATTTTCTAAGAGTCTCTTATAAGAATAGCAACATCACCAGCACTTATTGTCATTATTTCTATCCTTATGATAGAACAGAAAACCAGGTATTGACATAGGGATAACAGAATTCTTAAGAAAAGCTTCAAATAGACAAAACATATCAATATAGTGACATTAATTAAGTAAACCAGCAGGAACATTTTCTTTTTCATAGAACGTATATTTATGTGTGCTAAGATAGCGAAGTAATTTGATTGCCTACCTAAAAATGCTTACGAGACTTTAGTTCTCGTTCGTGTCGGATTGCATTATAACACAAGCAAATTCATTGCAATTAACTTGTAAGTAACAACTACAACTGAAGTTGCTATTTTGGTTTCAGTTAACTAATGCTATTGGTAAATAAAACACATAACAGTTCTCGCTATTTTCTTATTCCAAAGGAGGAGACTCGATCTCTTGCCAAAATATATGCTGTAAATTTTAACACTGGTAAGTTTTCATCATATTAGTAGCAATATTTTTTCAATTTTACAATACGAAATATAATTCATGCATGTCAAATTCTCTTATCTAGATTTAACTGACTACTTACCTACGTATTTACTTTCTAGAAAATATTCGCTTACGGTAACAATTTCCGTGAAAATATTCTATATAATAATTACCATTACTGCATCGCATTATGTTTCGAAGGGAGAACATCGCTGGAAAATTCCTGATCATCCTTGTTTTTGCACAGGTTATTGGTTTTTTAAGTTGTTGATTACGTAAATATATAAAGGAAGGTTTCTCTTAATATCCTTAATTTTCCTATCAGATTTATTCAAAAATATCTAAGATAATAAGTTCTTAGAAACATTTTCGTTTCATTTATGTTTACAAGTGTATTTATAAAAGAAGACAAAATGGATATTCAAAACAGGAAAATGATTAGTTGTATTAAGTATATATTTCTTTTGTAAATTTTTCAATAAGATTATTTATATTATACCTATATATTATGACATACATGCCTATTTTTTTTGTTACGTCATGAATAGGCTGTTTACTGGGCAGCAGGAGCGGCAAAGAAAGTCCCTAAAGCTCCTACAACCGGAGAAACTGAAAAGATGATTGCTGACCGTATCAAGGCTACCCCGAAAGCAAATTTGTCCCGTTATAAAGCGGAGGCTGCAAAGCGTCTCCAATCAAATTTAGTCAGAGTATGTTCTTTCGTAAATTTCTTTCATATGCGAAATATGATAAATTCATTTTTTAAGTCTTCTCTTCTCCATTGTAAAATTTTAATAGGATGCATTATCATATATTCTCATGTTGTACATTTCAATTCTGTTTTACAGGCACTTCAGGCTCTGTCAAGCAACGATAAATCGATAACTCCAAAAGCTAGAACCGATGCAAAAGCAGCTCTCGCTGCCGTGCAGAGTGGGAAATTAAACGCAGCAATAGAAAAAAGCCTTCCTACTGTCATGAAAGACGCGTCGTCATTGCAGGTGGGTCTATATTGCCTTAAGTAACATTATCTGATTATTTAGATAATGAAAACGACAATTAAATAAATATTCATACCAATCACATAATTTTATTTCAGGGTCCTGTATTGTATGCATAAATACACATTTTAATTGACTATTTCCATTTCATTCAGAAAAGTTGCTAAGTTCGCCAAGTGTGAATTACTAAAAACATTTTTTAGCCCCAAAGGTTCCATTACATTTACAAATAGCTTTTTTCTAATGTCAAAGTTATTTTTGCAAATCAGATTTTCTAAGTGAACGATATTTTTTGTCACTGATTGCAATATAGAGAGAATATAATTAAAGTTTTGCTTTTCGTTTTTCGGAAATATTGATTGAAGCAATAAAACTGAATACAAATTACTTTTCTTCATTTGAAGTACTTATAATAATGCTGCGCTTTAGAGAAATAAAAATACATTACCGTTAGGTCAACATTTTCGACTTCACTGCCACACAAATATGAATACTGGACTATATACATATAGTTAAGGGTTATGAAGCGTAATGAGGTTAATAAAGTGAAGGTTAAAAGAGATTTTTATAAATGGCTGCACGTTTTGGATTATAGAATAAGTCTGCTGAGCAGTTAAAGGCAATATTGGGTTCTATCATTCCCAATGCTCCATCCACAATAAAAGGTCCGCTACAAGGAGTCCAAGATTTTGTTTCAGCCAACGTAAACGGAGTGAATACCTTGTTGTTCAAAACCCTCGGAGGAGTTACTGACCTTCTGGGTGTAAGTTTAAAGTACCTACCTGTATTAACACACTATTGGTGTATTTAACGTTTGCATAATTCTATCCGTCTGCAAGGAACCTCATCTTCAATTTCCTATTAATTAATGCCAAGTAAGGCAAAGTAAACTATTTATTTTATACAACACAAATGATTTTGTTTTAGGGCGTCGTGAAAGCTTTGATTGGCATTTTGGGAGGTATCAGCGCTGTAGTTGATGGATCTGCGGCTTCTTTAGGTGCCCTCCTTGGAGGTCTCCTTTAAGAAAAGCTTCCTTTCTTAACGATAACAGTGAATAACACCGAATCTCAAAGTTCTTGAAAATAAGGAGTCATAGGAGTCTAAAATTAAATCGCTTTGCTTGGAAATGCGAAATTAAAAAATGATTTTAATGCATTATGTCAGCCATTTATTCATATATTATTATTTCCTGTTTCTAATGAAAATTGTGAATAATTAAATGTGAAATAGTGTTTTGAAAATACAATCACATTATATAACATTGAAATTGTGTAGTAAATGCAAATAATTATGTTGCGAACTCATACTTTTAACAAATTAGAAAAGGAAATATAATATGTTGCATACCAATTACTCGTGTTCGTTTTGGCAATTCATTTCCATGGAAAATTAAATGGCATCAAAACATTCCAGTGAGAAAAACTCTACAAATACTTAACCAAATTTCATGTAGTAGTTGTTGTGGGAGTGCAGGAATTCTATATATAGTTTACAATGCTTTAATGAAATCAAGGTATACTATAATAAGTGTAAATAGGCTATATTTTAGGTTTACATACCTAGCAAGTGGTGCAAAAAATATCGTTGTCTAAAATCTTACGCAACAAATTTTTCCAAGTTAAAATTTAAGTAAAGGGAGACAAAATTACCTGTCCTATTATTAAGGTGCGTATTGAAATATGTAGTAAGTATGTATTATGTACGCTATGTATTAGAATGAAAACGTTGTACTAAATATTAAGCATTCTTAGCCCTAATATCTCGATGTAAAGTACAACATATTTAGATCATCCTTCTGAGTTTCATTTCTATTTAGATCTAGAAGGTTACCTAGTACAATAATATTTATGTTATTGCATCACTCTCTGTTTCCTCTGTCCTTGTATTAAATACTTTTCTTAGGTACGTTTTAGGTACGTTTTAGTATGTAAGCATTTCTCAATCATGTATAAATACAATTGACTTTCCTTAATAAATATACAGTTCTGATATTGCATTGCAACCGATCACTTTGTGAGTGTAAACTCTGAGCATAACGGTCTAACCATTATTTCACACGTCATCTAGCACGACTCTGCCCTAACTGGACCGATTCGCGGTACGTTCAGGATAAAGGCAAAGCTCAGCGCTCTCAAAGTCTACGTACAAGTTTTTCATTTGTCTGGAAAACTTTTGGAAAACAGTTTGGACATTTCTTTGAAATTAGCTACTTCAAATTAAAGTCAGAGTTTTTATAAGTCATTTGCGGACTATAGAAACGAATTAGCTTTGAACTTTCGAAGGGGAAAAGCTAAGTGTGAGTGGAATTTTTAATCCACAGTCGGGAAATACGTATCTGGAGAAACGTCCCTTTCTGTAAACGACACGGGGTGAGTACTGGGAGTGGAAACTCGTCTACTCTGGTTATCGTGATAACAGGCAGTACACACTAAGAGCACAAGTTACCAGAAACTCCGTAGTTACATCTTGTAAAGTAACACGAAGAACTTGTAATCGGTAAAATACATATTTGGGGTAAATATTATTTCCGAAACCGAAAAACCTTTTGTATCCATTACGTACGATGTCGAAGTCGTATAAGTTGGAGGTGAGCCCCATTAAGAAGCTCACGGGCAGCGAAAATTTTCCTTTGTGGAAATCAAGTCAACTGAACATGCAATGGGCGGCCGGACTGCATACTGTCATCGATGGGACAGAGACACGGCACGCTACGGACGCTGCAAAGCAACTGGAATGGGATATGAAAAATCGGGCTGGAATGGCTATAATACTACAAAGCGTTGACGACATCGTGGCAAGTCACATCTACTCGTGCGGCACGGCACTTGAAATGTGGACTATTTTGGAGAACACGTTTGGGTCAAGCTCTGCGTGGTCTGAGCAAACGCTCATTCAGCAATTCCACGGGATGACCCTTGAGGGTCACACACCAACTGAATTTTTGAACAAGCTCCAACGGATTTCTGCTGATCTGAAAACAATCGGGTACACCAACATCGACTCCAAGGCAATTCTGGGAAAAGCAATTTACGAATTGCAAGGACCAGAATTCGATGGCTTCGTGGCCTCTTGGAATGTCATGCCAACAGCATCGAAGACTATACCCATGCTGTACCAGACATTGAAACAACATGAAGGTCGGTTTGAAACCCGAAAGAAACCTGAAAGAGCTTCAGACAAGGCTTTCATTGGTCGAAAGCCTGAGAACTACAAAAATTCGAAGTCGAAGGACCACGGTTCTGAAACCGAGAGCAACCATGAGAAACCGAAACACGGTAAAGGCAAGAAGAAGAAGCAATTCCGATGCTTCAATTGCGATAAGCCTGGGCACTACTCCCGTGAGTGCAAGGCTCCGAGAAAAGCCAAGAAAACCGAAAAGTCGGATGATTCTGGAGATACGAAGCGATCATTCTCCACGAACATGGATAACAGCTCAAGCAAAGCACACATGGTGAGAAGCCTAGTGCTGACGAAAAATGTAAGCGGAATGGCACCAAATGATCCGTTCATCTGGTACTGTGATTCAGGCACCAACGTTCATCTTTGTGGTCAACGGGATTTGTTCCTAAACTACACCGAGTTTGAAGATCCAAGACCACTACAGATTGCTTCACCGATGAAAGAGAAATGCCTCGGTAAAGGCACAATTACGGTGGAAGCATACATAAAGAACGACTGGGTCCCGATTCAGATCCATAACGTCCTGTACTTACCAGGAGCACCGAATCTTTTCTCATATAATGCTATGATTAAGGAGGGCTATAGAGCCATCGGAGATTCGGATGGAATTATCTTCCATACAATGGATGGAAAAGAGAGTCTAAGGGCTGCATTCAAAGAGGATGACATGCACGTGATGGCTTTTAGGCCAATACGAAACGATATGAAGGCCATGGTCGGAAAACCACAAGTGAGCTCTCGTTGGCACGAGAGGCTTGGACATGTCAATCACGACTATGTTAAAAAGTCGGTAGAAACCGAAGCAGTCTTCCTTGGACAAAATGACACAATTGAGGAAAAGTTCAAATACGATGTGTGCATTAAAGCAAAGGCTCCGATGAAGCCTTACTTCACTCAAAGTGAACGAACATATCAAGTTGGAGAACTGCTCCATACAGATCTTGTTCATGCGATTGACAAGAGCAACCAAGGAAATAAGTATTTCCTGCTTGTCAAAGATAACACATCGAACTACAGAATAGTCTACTTCCAAAACACGAAGGAAGCAGACGTTACGGTAAACAACCTAATCGACGCTGTGAACTTCTTCACTACTCAAACTGGAAAAGCGGTAAAACGCGTGAAATCGGATCAGGGTACCGAATTCAAAAATCGAAAATGGACAAACTTCACTACGGAGAAAGGAATTGTTCACGAGTTCACTCCAGCGGGATGTTCAGCATCAAACGGTAAAATCGAACGAGAAGTTCGAACGATAAAGAATTCAGCGAGAGCGATCCTACTCGAGGTGGGACTCTCTGAGAAATTCTGGCAAGATGCTGTAGGTACTGTGGCGTATCTATTGAACCGATTGTTGAGTTCAACAAACGAAACTCAAACCCCATATGAGATGGTTTATGGGAGGAAGCCAAATCTGGCTCACGTGAGGATTTTTGGCTGCAGCGGCAGCACAAAGATCTTGAAACCTTCTGGACAATGGTCAAGTAGGACCAGAGAAGGAATCCTAGTAGGAAATGTACCCGAATCGAAAGAGTATCGATTCTGGGATCCTGTCGAAAAAGAATATTTCTTTTCAAGACACGTCGACTTCAGAGAAGATCTGATTCCCCTAAGGCCAACGCCCCAAGGGAATGCAACTGTTCTTGTGGAGAAAGACTCCACAAAGGATAAAGACGAAATTCGAGCTCAAACTCACGATACAGAAGTCGAAAGGGTTCAGCGCCCAAGAGTTGAAACTGACGGTGACGCAGAGTTTCTGAGACCAGTCTCTGTAAGAAACTCAGCCGCAGAGGCCGAAGTCATTGAGCCACCACCAGAAGAAAACCCCCCAGAGGCTAATGATGAAGAACCAGAGGAAAACCCTCCAGAGGCTAATGATGAAGAACCAGAGAAAAACCCTCCAGAGGCCAATGCTGAAGAACCTGAGGAAAATCCTCCAGAGGACCATGAAGAAGAACCTTTACAAGGAAGAAGTCCTCCACGAGCCACCGCCAGGAGAAACGACACATTAAGTGAGAATGACGATGTATTTGAAGATGCATCCGAGTCTCATGAAAACGAGTCTCAAGCTGACGAGCCTCAGGCTGATGAGTCTCAAAATCAGCCAACGGAACCGATCCCCGAAAGGCGGAGATCAAGTCGAGAAAACAAGGGCGTTCCACCCGAACGATTTGCGTTTAACAGCCTGTCAACCCAACTTTCTGTTCGTAAGAAAAGGGTTGTGCCTACGACGTTTGCAGAGGCAATGGCTTCTGAAGACAGGCTACTATGGCAAGCAGCCATCGAGGATGAGCTGAGCAGCCATCGGGCGAACGAAACCTGGATTCTCGTAAATAGACCCAAGGGAAGAAAAATCTTGAAATCACGATGGGTTTTTAAGATTAAGTATCACCCTGTAACAGGAGAACGATTCAAGGCGAGACTTGTAGTCAAAGGGTACGGTCAGAACGAAGGAATCGACTACAAGGCCACGTTCTCACCAGTTCTAAGAATGGAAACATCAAGAATTATGTTCTGCATTGAGCATTGCGGCGGGACGTGATTACCTTGTTTTTGATGTTGATATAAAGACTGCATTCTTATATGGTCTTTTAATGGAACTGAATTATATGGAGCAACCTGAAGGCTGTAATGTTGGCGGAAACATGGTCTGTCAACTGATAAAGGGCCTATACGGACTGAAGCAAAGTCCACGCACTTGGCATCATCTAATAAAAGAGACCATTTTGGGAATGGGATTTGTTCAATCTCAATTCGACCCTTGTCTCTTTATTTATGTAGATAATGAGGAGGGAACCAGTAAAGTTATTGAGACGTTCTTTGGACTTTACGTGGACGACGGCCTAATCATGGGAAATGACGAAAGCCACATTCTCTCTGTACTTGCTTCTTTGAAAAACAAGTACGATATCACACATTCAGCCAACGTACGAAAATTCCTTGGAGTGGAGGTAACTCATACTCCAACTTCAATTCAGTTGCACCAAGAATCCTATATAAAGGAGATACAAACCAAGTTTGGTATGGAAAACTGCAAAATGGCGGACATCCCGATGTCCCCATCACACGATCTGACCCCGGATACAGTTGTGAATCGACACAATCCTGAACTAAAGTATCAAGAGCTTATCGGAGCATTACTTTTCGTAAGTAGATGCACGAGACCCGATATAGCTTTTGCAGTAAACAAGCTGGCTAGGTATTTTCAATGTTATGAGGAAAAACATATGAAAGCAGCCAAACAAGTGCTAAGATATCTTGTAAATACTTGCACTTATGGAATCAGTTATCCCAAGAACACTGGTTTTAAACTGATCGGATATACGGATGCCGATTACGCTGGTGACAAGACCAGCTACAGATCCACTTCGGGAATAATCTTCACGATTAATGACTCACCAGTGACGTGGATAAGCAAAAGACAAAGTTTAATTGCTCTGTCTTCCACAGAGTCTGAATACGTGGCAACAGCCACTGCTGCAAAAGAAGGGATCTGGCTAAAGAATATTCTGTGTGAAATGGGAGCACTAGAGGAAAGGTGCAACCTTACGATATTCACAGATAGCCAAAGTTCAATGAAACTCGCTGAGAACCCTGAGTTTCATGAGAGAACAAAACACATAGCTGTTAGGTATCATTTCCTAAGGCTATTAGTGGAAACAGGGCAAATCACCTTGGAGTACTTGTCCTCGAAGGGACTTGTTGCCGATGCCCTGACAAAACCACTTTCAAGAGTCCCTTTTCAGGAGAAAAGAGGACTAATGAACCTAAAGAAGAAACAAGATTTCAATGAGGAAGAATCTGTAGATCAGAAAAGGAAATCACTGTTCAGTAAGGTGATGGTCACCCAAAAGTTCAGTTTGAACTTTATGACCCTGATGTTCTTTTTACTACAATTCATGTTCCTAAGTTTCGGAGGCTGTGAGAATCTCCAGACTGGAAGTCCTGTAGTCTGGCGAAAGATTGATCAACCAGCTGTAACGGGATTTACAAGTGTAAATCTCAAGATAAATCTTATTTCACCTTGCAAACTGCTACCACTAGATGGACTGAGTGGTAGCGCAATCATTAAATTGAAAGCACACTGTGAGGAACAGTATAAGAAACTGTTTCTCAACGAGCTTGAAGGAATATGTCCTAGAAGAGATGCTCTCATAGTACATAGTGTTGAGAAGAGAGCAATCTTTGTTATCATAGGAATATTGATGATAACAGCCGTAGCAAGCGCAGGTGTTAGTCTGGGTGCATACGCGGTCCACCAGACAGACCAACTTTGGATTTCTCAAGAAGAGATCGAAAGAACACTGGACAACCTAGAAAGAAAGGCGAGAATCAACAGTGAGGATGTTGAATTCTTAAGACAAGAAGTGAAGAAAATGGCTCTAACTGTGAGCAAATTGACTGTTGAGGTAAATGAATTTGCCGAAAAGGCAATAGAAATCCAATACCTTGTCGCCTACATTGTTTCACGTTTAGTTGTGGGAAAGGGAATCCTACAAGAAACAAACCGTAAATTCAAAAAGAGGATGATGGATGATCTTCTGTTTGAATTTCTGAATTTCACGTTACCATGTGGAGATGAATGTCCACTGGAATACGGTGAACCTAAGGACTGCTATATGGACAATTATAGAACTTCCTTGTACATGAAGTTTGTAGTTCCAATTGTTAGTACGAATCTGACAATAGTTGAAACAGATCCTTCTACCTTAATGTTAAAGGAAAAGAATCAAACCTGCAGCATTGAATATCAAGGGCCGTCTAACGCCATGATATCGCAGGTAGAAGATTGTTTTTATGCAATTGATATGGGCACGGCTCATAGAGGAAGAGTAATGTACTCTCCGTCCAGAAATTGCCAACAGAAAGTGATACTAACTGAAACTGATAAGCAGTTCAAGTTACATCGCTGTGAAAAGTCTAAAGACCAGGACGAGATAAAATATGTGCAAGTAAAGGCATATAACAATAAATATTACATTTATTGTCCTGGACTAACTTTTCTTCTCGGTACAACAAGAGTTGTAAAATGCCCTGCAAAGGTATTTACATTGCCACTTACAGCGACATTTACGTTGAATAATGTCACGTATAACGGGCAAGTACTGGATCTCGTATACAATGAGAAACAAGATCCATTGTACATTGAGAAGATTGAATGGCATTTGACTCCTCAAGTTAATTGGGATGAGTTGAACAGAACTTTTCCTATATTAGAGGAATTGGACGAAAACCACTGGAGCAGAAACCATGGTACACACTTTGGTCTGCTATACGGACTGGTTATTACGTTCATATCTGTCATTGCGGTCTGGTTTGCATACAAGAAAATACATCCGAGATGTAAAAATGCAAAAAGAAAGATGACCAAGCAAAACAAAAGAGGAGCTGAGGAATCTGAACTTCAAACTCTAAAGGACAAGGACGAAGATTCATCAACAGCAGCAAAGGACACTGAACTGGAACCTGACGACATCAGCATTCATGGATAAATCAAAACAACTTGAAGAAACTGCATGCGGATGAAGGAGGGTATTGAAATATGTAGTAAGTATGTATTATGTACGCTATGTATTAGAATGAAAACGTTGTACTAAATATTAAGCATTCTTAGCCCTAATATCTCGATGTAAAGTACAACATATTTAGATCATCCTTCTGAGTTTCATTTCTATTTAGATCTAGAAGGTTACCTAGTACAATAATATTTATGTTATTGCATCACTCTCTGTTTCCTCTGTCCTTGTATTAAATACTTTTCTTAGGTACGTTTTAGGTACGTTTTAGTATGTAAGCATTTCTCAATCATGTATAAATACAATTGACTTTCCTTAATAAATATACAGTTCTGATATTGCATTGCAACCGATCACTTTGTGAGTGTAAACTCTGAGCATAACGGTCTAACCATTATTTCACAGTGCGAAACAATGCAGATTGCAGAGCTGTCTCTGAAAGTTATTAAGAAAGAGAGATTAAATGATTGATGTGCACACATGAATATTGGTATTGGTGCAAGTACACAATAACACAATGTCTATTGCTGTCAGTGGAATGAATAGATAGAACCGCTGAGGTACTAGTACAGTAAATCAGCATTTATAATATTTCTGAAAGACTGGCATTTAACATTCTGTATTTCCTGTGTTTACTAGGGCTTACTTTTAAACTAATATTTAATACGGCAAACATAATGCTATTTGTAAAATTGAAAACAGTAAGAGCGAAATAAATATAAGCCAAACTCAAAAATAGTATTATTATTGACCTGAAGAGCGTCGGAAATCTGAAAAGTAATCAATACTAATGCATAATTATTAAGTAGCGGAAGCTACTTTATAAGAATGCCCTGAACAATCTGTCCGTCTGTCCGTCCGTCCGTCTGTCTGTTGGCTCTATAACTTCTGAACGGTTTAATATAATTCGCTAAAACTTTTTGTGTATGTTCTTGGGGTCCCGAGGAAGGTCCCCTGCGAAAATGGGTGTGATTGATCAATGACAACTACTAAAAAATTGAATTATATAGAGCCTACAGTTCCATGTATTACGAAAAGTGTTGTGTATATAGGAAGCTACTTTATAGTAATATCATGGACAGTCTGTCTGTCTGTCTATCAGTATAGTCGTCCGTCTTTCCGTCTATTGGCTCTATACCTTATGAACGGTATAGTATAATTCGCTAAAACTTTTTAGGAGTGATACTCTCGTGGATTTAATGCTACCGCTGTGAAATATGAGAGTTAATTCTGTGTGGCTTCCGCTACTTCATTATGTGCATTGGTTGCAATGGTTTATTATTATTAAATAACCGAAAACTACAGTGCAAGTTTTCTCGTCTTTATGGGGAAAAAGGGTCGTTCCATGACAATTGATATACCTACCTACTTACTAAAGCCGATTGTATACTATTCCCATTCCTGTCATTGTCATTTAAAAGGGGTCGTTCACAGAATAACAATTCCCGTTCTCATAGTGACCCCCGAAAATCAAAATTCGGGTAATAGGAATTTATTTGAGAACGACCCTTTTAAATGAAAATGATAGGAATAGTAATAGTATATAACTTAAGGGGTTAGATGATGCACATTTTAAAATAAAAGATAATATTCTTTCTGTAAAAGATTTCTGTAAAATAGAGATTTAATTTTATCTTTATTTGGATTGCACTAGAAAAACATATTATGATTGTACACTCATCGATAGTCTTAGCATTAGTAAGTAATTTATTGTGTACAATGAAACAGAATAGTAATAGTTCATTACAGTTGACTTTTGAAGATAAAAGTATTTTCCTATAAAAAATCGCATTGGACGGCAACTTAAAGCAATAGTTCTAATTAATTGATTTTTGTCTTTTTGCAGTTGGTAAATAAATTCCTGTGCATTTGTATTAATTAAAGCAAATGAAGGAATCGCCATGAAACCAACTGCAATGTTGCCCACAGCTAACATTGGTATTACTGGGTACATATATTTTGGAACAATTTTGAATAATAAAATTGAGCAACATATGAATACAACAGTTATTACAGCATTTGCTAATAACAAAGGTGGACCCAAAAGATCAGCGAAGGAGTAAGTGAAATCTGCATGAAGTAGAGTTAATTGTCTATAAATACGTATAGATCTTACGTGATTGTTCATAATAGTAAGTTTTTGTTGACAAATATCACTTCTTGGTGTAAAATATTTAAGCCAAAAGATTAGATCTCTTGAGTACAGTACTGCTGCAATTGCACAGCAAAATGGAAATGATATTCCCATCAGACACCCATAAGCAAATCCTGGAATAAAAATTATCCGAAAGGCGAAACAATCTATAGACGAAAGCCTAGTTTCTATGAAGTAAACTGAAGGCATCCACTCAAACAAAGTCGCAAGGCAGCCAGAAAAAATACATCCAAAAATTATAATGATGAATGTGACTTTAGATAGTTTGGCATAATTGTCGAGTTTTTTCATGATGTCCATTTTTTCCTTACTACGAAAATGTTGTTCTGAAAATATAAAGTTTATTAAGTTTCAAAGAAATTTTCATCTACTCTGTACAAATATATTCAAGTATTGTAATATTGCATTTGATTACTCACCTATACAATTATTTTCAAAAGAAAACAGTTTTCTGGAAAGGCAGCATAATTTGTTTAATCTGTTTCTACTGCAGTGAATAGACACATGAATTAAATTACAGGGAGATATAATTGAGGTAGTTCCTAGGTAAACAAATATATAACCGGGATGCAAAAATGGAGAAATTACATGCACCACAAGTGACCCTATAACATACAGATTGCTGAGCGTCATTAAGACAATAGAGAAGTAAAGCCAGTACAGTCTTGCTTTGCTTGTACTTATTTTTATTTGCTTGTCCCTGGGACACCATATTAAAACGGACAGCCAAAATGTTTTATTTATTTTGTTTAAGAAATTCCCAAAAAATTGGTCAACTAAAATGGAAATCATTTTTCAGAAATCAACACAGACTCATTCGGTTTTCCGATCAATATTTATTTTCGAAACATGCCTGCAAATATAAAATTAAGAACTTTACTATTGTTTACGAGAAAGCAAAATGCAGATATAACAGTGATGGCAAATCAAAATGACTTACTAACGAAGTTGTGATTTCATACCAAACGTAGAAAATAGTATTTATGTATGAAATCCAACTGCAGTCGAAATGTAACTATCTACTTTCTACATCCTTGGTTGTGTTTTACCAATGACAATTTCTGAGGTGGCTTAACGGATATAACATCTATTTTGCGTCATTCGTCACGTTTTCTAATTGTTTTACACAATTACTGGAACGTAAAAGCGTCAAAAATTCCTAAAATCACTGCCTTAGTATTGCTATAAGTGCAGGTTATTTCACAAACGCAATTTAACCACCATTTAATGACATAAAATTTCAAAGTCAAAATCACATACTTCACGGTTCTGCAATTTTGTGTAGGATACCGAGCGATTGGCCTATTATTTCAGGTTGTAATTTTAAAATGCTGAAAAACAAGGTCATCTGTCATAAAATATGACTCATGAGTTATATTGGGAAATAAAAAGCAGCTTACTTGAATGCAGAATGTTTCTTTACATGCATTTAATTTAATTTATTTTATTTTGTAGAAGATGAATTTTGATTAATAATAAAAAATTACTGTTTTTCAGTCATTTCGTTTCATGATGACGGGAAATTAATCAGCATCTTTTTCTCTCATACTTGCAGTGGATATTTAACCAAATTCGCCGTTCTCTTATCTCGTATTAGTACTCCTAACTTGAGTTTCAATGACAATCTATAACAATTTACCTACATCTAAATTGTAAATTAAATATCAATATTTACATGCAATCAGTGCATATATTTTAATACTTTTACTATATGATGCTAATTTAACATTTATTTAAGTCAAGAAAACAAGCGTATTAAATTGTAGTTGCTACTAGTTTGCTCTTAGGTGGTAATAATTCAAATTTAGGAAAGTTTACATTGTTCTAAAGTCGCATTAAAACTAAGTCCTTATTCATGTCAACCGCTACACAGTACAATTGTAGTAATTCTACACCTAAATGACCACCCCAATAATTGAGGGTGAAGTATACAAATTCATAGCTGAAATAAATGGTGGTTTTCCTAGCGGGCGTATATGTTTATACAGTCCCCATAAAATGTGATTGTGATAATTTAAAAGCAAACCGATTACAATGAAGCTTCTAAATTGACTAAATAATGATGGGGCAATTTAATTATATAAGTTTCACTGCGCAACTTTTGATAGCTCCTAAAACTTTGCTGTTTAAAAATAAGTAAAAGCTAATGAAACTGCTTATTATTTTTCAGAAAACATTATCTCTTCAATTAAAGTGAAAAAATCGTCATCCTGTCCTCACTACTGTAATTTTATGTGACATTACTGTAAACCGGAAAATCAATTAAATGGTACCAGATTAGTCAGATTCAATCAACAAATTGAGTACAGAGAAATCCCGGGACGGGAATTATTTTTTTGTCTTCAAGATAAATGTCATTTCGTAACGGTAATAATAAATTACACTTAAAAGCATTTTACAGGGCAGATATTTATTTGAGTTCAATCTCATTGTATGGCTTCAATTGATTCAACAAATCCAGCTCCTCTATCATCTTAGCAAGCAATTCCTTTGCTTCAAATTTTGACAACACGTCTTCATGCGTATAACAAACAAATTGAAAATTGTCTTTATGGCCCATGCAGGTGAAAGAAATGGCTGAAAAACGAAACATTTGGTTGTAAAATCAACTTACTAATTATTGTCAATGGTTAGACAATACATAGAAAAACTTACGGATATTTCCTTCTATTGTACCCGCAGCGAAAATGAATCGCAGAATATTTTTATCAAAAAATGTCATATTTGGTAGTAAAGCCAAACGAGAAAATCCAACTGTTACGACAAACTGTCGACTAAATGGCCGGAGTAAAAAATTTGGCATACGTCCAACTAAATTGATCCACATTTCATAAAAAAGTATGATCACGCCATTTTTTGACAGCTTGACTTCCTTTTTAATGTATTTCAATCTCTCTCGAGGGTCCTCGGTGCCAACTGGGAGACTTAATTCCGTTAATAAACTGTAAAAAACGTTCAAAATTAAATAACTTTCGGAAATTTGAAAACACAAATGTTACTCTCCAATATAGAGATCCTGTAAATCAACGTACAAATGGTTTAATAAAGCATCTGGATGATTGCTCTTTGGCAGAGGTTGACACATACGAATTTTCGCTGGAATTTCAGAATGCCTATTTATCATGACTTTTCTTATGGCAGCCGTCAAAGCGGAAAATATTACTGTGGTTGCGCAGACATTATACTTTTGGGTAATCTCCTTTACTAACTGCTTTGAAAATAAATCATCGTAAACCATTGTGAAAGTTTTGCTTGAAGGCGATCCCAAATTTAAGCTCCCGTTTCTCTTGTGCAAAAAGTTAGAATCAAAAAATTCACTTTTGTCTGTGAAAAACAGATATATTCGATAATGCAAATGCCACATAACTTTTGCAAACACAACAAATTGATTTGGTTTTCGTAAGGCGGGTAATAATGATGGTGTAATATGGTTGCCAATAAATGAACTTTTGGTCATCGATTTTTGCATAATTAAAAAAACACTAAATCCGTCTAAGAGGGAATGATGGAACTGGAGTGCAATCCTTGAGATTCTCTTTTGATTTCTTCCATTGCAATGTTCCGTGGAATTTCCGTTTAACAGTAGGATCCTCCAGGGACTTCTATTAGGTAGAATATCCCAACTTTTGAGTAGGTGATCAATTAATTCAGAATCGTCTTTATATTCCGATGCATCATAGATTTTAATGTGATTTTCGATTTTAAAATTTCTATCCCATTTCCAAAATGAAAACCCCATACAGCTGACAAGATATTGTTGCAATTCCGGGTACATTAATTTTCCTTTGCTGTCTTTTAATTGGACGATTCTATTCAAAAATAGTTGTCGCATTTCTTCCACTGAAAAATCCCCTTCAAGACATAATTTACAAGTTACATTAAAACCTTTGTGATTATGCATGCTTCCAAGAGGGTTTAATATATCACCAAAGTCTTTCCTTATTAATGGTACACATTTTGATAACAAATACCGAAATAATAAGAGAGGCAGCACAATAACTATTAATACAAATAGTAAAGGGATCCACGCTGCAAGAATTAGAAAAGGAATTGCTAAAAATTTTCCTAACGATTTCAACATATTTCGAATTTTTCTGTGTAAATGCTCTCTAGTAGTAATTACAGGGTCGATATATGAATATTAAAGTATTTTGAAGTATTACTTAGAATGAACACATTTTCAGGTATATTATTAGTTCTATATGTGCCAACTTGATTTGTTCTACTATTAAATTAAAAGTCATGTGTCCGTAGTCACGTATTTATATGCAAAAGATAAACACAGATTTTCCTTTAAAGTAATTAATATCTACTCGAGTAAGTAACAGGAAAGGTAGAAATTTAAAAACTACAATTAAAGTACTATCACAATGAAACGTATGCAGTGCTTGGGAATATTAGCAGACTAATAAAAATATAAAATGATGTACGCGTCAAAACTGATTTGATTGCCATTATGAAAGAACGTTGTTTATAATAAGCAAACAGATTACTCAATTTTTATTATGAAAATAAGGAAAAGTATTTTAAAAGTATTGCAAAAATACTTAAAAATAAAATCTCAGAGTTCTATTTTGTCCGTCCACCGGAACAAAATGGACAAAAGGACAAAAATCGGTTATCCTTGGATTTTTATCTTGAGGCATCCCATTACAATGTGATATTTAAGAAAGATAACGCCTTTACATTCAGAATTGTTGTTTTATTTATAGGTAAGTCTATCATTGTTTCTACACATCAACCTCTTTTTGGCACTTTAGTGTTATTCACAAAGTAAAACCCCATAACTTAATTTTCTTTATCAAGCTCGATTGTTTCCTAAGTGGATTATACTTCTTAATGTTATTATAATAATTACAACATTCCTGTTGCAAAACTTTATGTTAATGTTAGCGGTAATAAGCCACATTAGGGAATTAGAAAAATGCCTAAGCATTATTGTAAATGCCTGAAGACAACCTGGCTATTTTCATTTAGCCGAGGCATTAAGCAAAATGCCTAGGCAATTTCCTTAAAGCCTAAACTTCTTATCTATATCTTATCTATACTAGCATCTTGTAGATTTTATTTGTTTTTGTCTATTTTGTCTATTTTGTCCATTTTGTCCGTGCCCATACCTTCATTTTTGTTCATCCACTGTCCTATTTTAACCAATTTGTCTTCTGGACAGTGGACTTTGAAATGCAGCCTACTACAGGAAGAAAAACAGAAAATAGTAATTGTGTTCTGTTCCATTTATTGTCAGTTTTATATTATTGAGCAACTTGCTTTGTATTTAAGGTAAGTTTTCCTTTCATGACGCATGACTTAATAATTCCCTTGAGAATATTTTACAAGATCCATGTCGTTTGAATGAAATTCAAAGCATTTTCCTAAAGTAACAAATGAGTTCTCATTGCAATTTAAGCCTTTTTCAAGTACAAGATTTGGGATGATCTATTGACCACCCTGAACTATAAATCGATTAGAATGAATAATATATTATAACATCACAAATTATCTGAAAGGGGCAAATCGAATTAATAGTTCTCGGAGTTTCCCTACTAAAAATGTAATAATAGATAAAGGATGAAGTGAATTGCAGTTTTTTTAAGTCCCCTGAACAATGGATGGGCAAATGGAGATATTCCAACACACTGGACTGTAATTAATGTTATAGAATTAAGTTCATGTCTTTCTATTAAGTCTTATCAAATGGTAAACCTAGTTTTTTGTTTTTGATTGAATTCTTGGAGTTTTCGGTTTCCCGAATGTACCAATATAGCGAAGAATACTCCAATGCTGCCGAATCAAAAAGTTCATGGTGGAGGTAGTGGAAGATGATTTTGATGTATTTCCCAATCAAACGCCGATTGCCAAGGTATGTCTTTCGTTTTTGTTTGGCATCTTATATAGCAATTGGACTACTGAATCAGAGTTAGAGTACCCTGTATAACTCACATCGTACCGCATGTTTTTTGCCTTCCTTTTTCTTTGGACACTCTTATTTACACATTCAAGACACTACGTCCATTACATATTGTGGACGATACTTATTTACTCCCAGTGTTCCACAGGTTTATTATTATATACCAAACTAGTGTCTAAGTAAACCAAAACCTGAAGTTCAAAAAACTATAAATTCTAAACAGTAACGGTACCCAACATGATCAAACAGCAACTCTACTTTACTGTACACTTGCTGTTAGTTACTATTTTAGTAGCTCCGATTTAAGCTCATTTGCTGCGACTGAACATGCCGAATCAATTTTTTTAAATGCTAATATTTCTCATAATCAGTAAGGAAATGGAATTACATATAGCTAAAGTGATTCCTATGTATTTTAATGCATATGTTTTAGCCTTATTTCGTGATGGGGAAAATGTAACACTCAAAATGGTTGGGTCATAAATGCCGTAGTCGCACAAAAACATTCTTTTGGATTATAACTATATAACTTAACTTTTGGCAATCATGTAACCTTAAGTATACTAAATAATTAGTTTTGAGATGATGCAACTTTATGACAAAAACAATTAATCCCAATGGGAACGTAAAGGTATATTTTTAAAAGTCATTGTATCGTCAAATAGTTTCGATGAAATTATTACATGCAAATATAGATGTTTCAAATATTTGTCAGCAGCACCAAGACTGAGTATGCTTCTATAAAAATGCATGTCTACTGTGTATATCTGTCACCGCCTCTGAGAGCACATAGCCTACGGGGCCCGTAGGCTAGCCTATGATAGCACAAACCCATAGGCTAGTATATGAGCGCACAGCATCATTCCGCCAATGAAGTCACGTATAATACTCATGGTACTGAACATGTAAACGTCACTTATTGGTTATCTAAGATTGTAATAGAAATAATAATAATTTTAATCAAATGAAATGCATACAAATAAATTAAGCTACACATTTGTCAAATCTGCACATGTAAATATAAGTGAATTATTAGGTAACTGTTGAAATACAAAGTAAGGACATTTTATTTCAAAGCAGGGTATAGTAGTAGTTTTAATTTTACACGTGCAGTGTAAAAATATTATAATTGAAATTACTATACCGTTTTCAGTGAAATCTCCTTACTTTATATTTTAACGGTTACCGTACACAGCACGCTATTAAAAAAACTGCTAAACCGTGTTTTCAAATAAAATGTCCTTGCTTATATTTAAATGCGCAGATTTGACAAATGTGTACCTTAATTTATTTGTATGCATTTCATTTGATTAAAATTATTATTATTTCTATTATACAATCTTAGATAATCAATAAGGGACGTTTACATGTTCAGTACCATGAGTATTATATGTGACTTCATAGGCGGAATGATGCTGTGCGCTCATATACTAGCCTATGGGTTTGTGCTATCATAGGCTAGCCTACGGGCCCCGTAGGCTATGTGCTCTCAGAGGCGGTGACATATCTACCTATATATGTCACCGTCAATTAGCTCACACTGGCACTGAGCGCTCGAAGACAGGCTCTGACATCACGTGTCGAAATGACCGGTCATCTAGACCACGGTATGCCGGGCATCGAAAGCACAGATAAAACACAGTTGAAATTCATTAATAATGGTAATTTATTGGTAGATGTATTGATATGGTATAAAAGAAATGAATGAATAAACGTAGAAAGGTTTCTGGGTATTAGCCTCTGATGTCGAAAAGGTTATTTGTACTTCTTTCAACTACAATCTATTAAGTTGTCACATACAAATCTGAAAATACATACAAATGGTTTGTGATTGTAGACAACTGCAACTTCATTATGGATTTTCTACGAAACTAATCCCCCAGTTTGCTGGGCAATAGCAAAAAAATTGCACAATAAGAAAATCCAAAGCAAGAAATTTCTCTCATTTGAGGTTGTGAAGGTTTTGCAAAATGTTCCCTGTCCCGTACAAAAAAATAAATCCCTGTCTTCAGGAGAAAAAATTACTTGGGCTAAGACATTGGCATCCAGCTACTTAGCTTAGGCGCCGATATTAGTGACATTGAATCCCGAATTCAGGCTTTTTGGACATATCTGAATGACCGTAAAAAGCAAGGAGAACGGTACCAACGTCTCGTGACGCATAAGAAGGTGGAGGTCGGTGCCACAGTTTCATTACCAATAACTCGATTGGATAGATCCAGTACGTGGCCGAGCAACTTACCTTGTGTAGTTCTTCAGAGATTCTCCAACGGCAATCTACAATTGCAGTGTTCCGTTGGAATCATAGAAGGCTTCTTCCCAGAAAGGGATGTTGGAACTTGGGAAGCACCCCTAGTAGCAACGTCATGGCCTACGACATTTGTAAAGTTACTGCAATCCGTTCAGTTACATCTTACAGCACGGCTTCGATTTGGAAATGCAAATCTGGATGCCAAACTAATAGATGTGTTTGCAAAAAAATAATATACCATGTGGCACTAAATGCCATGTCGGAATGACATGCAAAAACCATGAATAATGGGTCTACACACTGATTTTTCCCAGCAATTTAATAACTAAAAGTATCTATTGCTTTTTTAAATTTGATTGATGACTGCAACAAATAAATTACCATTATTAATGACATTACACCGTGTTTTATCTGTGCTTTCGATGCCCGGCATGCCGTGGTCTAGATGACCGGTCATTTCAAATGTGACGTCAGAGCCTGTCTTCGAGCGCTCAGTGCCAGTGTGAGCTAATTGACGGTGACATATATACACATTTGCCATTCTTCTGTTAGTCTTGCTAGGAGAATAATAACTAACTCTATTCTTGGTGGTTGCAACTTAAAAACAACTGAATTAGGTAAATAGTTCCTTTGTAGTATAATCTCTTCTCCCAAAACCACAAAACAATAATACAAAATTAATACTGAAGATGTGACTTCACGGATTTCGTCTACGAATGTTTTAAAAAAAGAATTCATGTATTTAGAATGCTGTACAAATCACGCAAATTGTCATTAAAAACAGTGTAAGTAACCTGGGTGTAAAGTAAACGCGTTAGTAGTTCAAGCATGATAAATCATTTGCTTAAAACTTTCTAAAACGATGCTTTAAATAGATATGAATGTATTCTGCTGCGTATAGTCAATAAAATATTAATAATTTAGTCATGTTTTTATCGAAAGAAATCTAGAATAAAAATGACAGAAGAATTGACGAATAAACTATTACATGGCCTGGCATTTGCATATCTAGGCCGACCACATTGTTTTTATGAATAACAAAACCACCTGGCAGAATAAGATTACCGCACTTAGCTTACAGTTTTTTGAAGTATCTGGACCATGATTAAGTATTTAAACACCTGGCCAGCTACTCAGTTTCCATTCTTGAAAAAACTTTCTCACCTTACTTCAGATATTGAATTTCCTATAAATTCAAATCCAGTATGGGTATTCGTTTCACTTTTATCCTTTTGGCTAACTTCTGGCTACCTTTAGCTTTCGGTTTACCAGAAGGCTTTCGCACAGATGCAGAAGTATTACGTAAGAAAACATTTTAGAAATAGCTTGGCAATTGGATTTCTTGTTAATTATCCATAAAAATATAATTTGCATTAAATTAATCATTTAATATTTCCAGAGGAAATGGAAGACGCCAATCTGACTCTGGTAGGAGGAGACATGTACGTTGATTTAAATGATAATTCTCGTGCAAGTTGGGACATGTATGAAAATTGGCCAAACAACATGATTCCGTATGTAGTTTCAGACAATATTAGTAAGTTCATTATTTTCATTTAATTACCAGGAACATTAATTATTGATTAAAAAATTAAGATTGCTTTGGAGTGTGATATTTACAAACTATTTTTGACCTAATGAGATAAAAAAATTCAGCTCTAAAAGTAGACTTTAAAAAAACTGTCATAATTAAAAACAGGAAATATGTCATGTTGTCAGAAATAACTTTGTGTAAGGTAGACATTTCTTGGATATTTCTAAATTACAGTCATCGATGCAGAAAAAACCTGCATCAAAGTGTAATTTTATAGCTATTATTTTTAAAAGCCATTTTAACAACAACAAGGTTTCTAATTATATAAGGTGCAATATATTTACACATAACCCCTGACAATTAGTTCTTCAAAAGCTTTAAATATTATCTTTATCTTTACTTATTAAATTTATCTAGCTGATGACCTGAAAGCCATTATTCCTAAAGCAATAAAGTACATAAAGAAGTACACGTGTATCAAATTCCGTGATGCCGATCCATCGAAAGACGACTACTGGGTTCGATTTTTAATGGATCCAAATTTATTAAAAAATCCAAACTCTAGCGCAGCGTGTTCTGCAAGACTTGGCTGGACCCGAAAGAAGGATCAAGTAAATACACTTTAATAAAACAAAAATAATTATTTGGTATTTTTAAGTGAAACTATAATTTTTCAAACATTTTATAATTAAGCCAGTGAAGGTGGGGAAAAAGTGCACTTTCGGATCAATGGTTCACGAACTTCTGCACACATTAGGGTTCGGACATGAACACAACAGACCTGATCGAGATGATTTTATCGATATGCATTTCGAGAACATGAAGTCTGGTAACTTCAATCATCGCATTTACTTATCAGTAGTCATTTTACCGATATTTAAGTTTCGTTATGATGCAAACAATGTATTACCCTCTAGAGGCTAAGAGTCAATATATCCGAGATGATATTCACTGCAAGGATCTAGGAGTACCCGAAAAAAGATGCAAATTCGGTTATCACGGAGTGAACTATAATTACGATAGCATTATGCATTATTGTACAGGTTGCGGAGCTAAACGCGGACTCAAGGCCTTCACTAGCTTGGTAAGGAATGTATTTATTTCATATTTTTTAAATATTTCTTATTAGATTTCAGTAAACAGTTATTCAAGATCTTTTAATTATAAGTAGATAATTTAAATTTCGCCCTTAATTGGTAAAAAATGAATTCGGGTTTTCGTGTTCCGAAAATATACAATTGGCTCTCTATACTAAATTTGAAATTTTATAGCTTTTACATAATAATAGAACTTTATTTCAAAAAAATGATTTATTTAAATTCACTCTTGAAAAATGGTTATAATTTATTTGATATTTAGTTGTTAAATTGTAAAAAGTCCAATTGTATTCCCCGGATTATAATTAAGACGCAGAAAAGTGCTTCCATTTTAAAATTTTGTGATTACTAAGCAATTTTCAAGCTCTGAGCTTTATTCTCAGAAAACTATACCTATTTTTGTATTAATACTTTTTAGGAAAATCCAGATGCCGAAGGACAAACAAAAAATATTGGACAACGAAACGGATTTAGTGAAGGAGATTGGCTTATGATCAATAGAAAATATGGATGTAAGGATTTAATTTAAAAAAATAATTATACTTATTATTTAATTTAAGAAATATCTAAAATCTTGGGTGATTACCAAATTTTAACGAAATTCGGAATCCATTTAAGAGATGGCAAAAAATTCTTTTAGCTTCTATTTGTCATATTTTATCTCTCCTTCAAAGTCAATTTATTTAATGCCTTATTTTCCGAAAATTACCACTTACCATTTATTTTTACTTTTCAAGGTGATCCGGCAAATAATCCGAAAATTCCCAGGCCCGATCCCATACCCGACGTGCCCACAATTGAAAACGATTTTGAAGATGATGAGCCAAAAAAGAACTGCAAAAAGTCGAGGAAAGCCTAGAAAGCTACAATTGATTGAATTGATTACTTCTGGAATCCTTGCCTGTATGCAAAAGACCTATTTATGTAAAATTACTAAGAGTAATATTATTACTAAACTTAAAAATTCAAAATTTGTTTAAATTGTTGAAAAAATTTAATTTGCCTTTAAATTAGTAAAGCATTCGGATATCATTAAATGCAAATTTGAAATTGGTTGGTTTAAATATGACGAAATAAATTGTGCACTTTGATATTTAAAATTTCCATTTTTTAAAGCTGAGATTACTTCATATACCTAACTCACTTTCACCTGTCCTTTAATGTCCTAGGACAATAATAGTCACAAATTAGTAAATAAAGGACTTGCTATGTTTAATTCGTCTCTTGGACAAGGTTAGATGGCACGCTAGGTTTAAGAAATATTTATGAAAACAATTTAGAACTTTGCCGAGTGATCATTATGATGGCGAATATGATGGTGAAAATAATTAATGAAATACAAAAGAAAATTTCATTCTTTTATAATTGTATTCAACTAGAAAGAGTAATGCATTTGTTTAATTTGTAATTTTGTACTTCAACATGATATGCATAGGTAAATTAACGTAATAAGCGTTTCGGCATATTAATAATTTTCCCTTAAGACAACATGTATAGCAGCACATAGTTATAATACACGAAATCACATTTAAGTATTTATCGAAATATAAAATAACGATACATAAAAAACATGCAAACAGAAAGAGTAAGGGAGGATATAAAATTAAGTTGTCGTTAATTTTCATATGCTTGTTGCACTGAAAATATTTCAGGTTCCCTTTGCTCTAACTTTAGTTGCTAGTTCTGAAACTCCATCAGAAATTCGCTTCAGATTGCTCAAATCTTGCTTTATTGCATTAACCAAAGATTTGGTACTTTCCTGTTGCATGATTAAGAAGCTCAGCAATGGACGTAAATCGGAAGAATCTATTCCGTGCAATTGTAGGGTGTTATCAACATTAGATTTCCCCTGGCGCATTTTTATTTGAGACTTTATATCAGATAACCCTATTTTTGTATTTTGAGGTAAGTTCATCTTCTTTTCTAGTCCTTCTAAACGGAGCTTCATTTCTTCTTCGTCCGTCATCAGGAAAAGCCCCTGGTATTTTATCATATTTTGGCGTCCCATTACCTGTGTAAGCATTAAGATTGATTCCTTTCCTATCCTAATAAACACAAATATACATCGCAAAATCATTCTAAGATTTAAAAATTACTTACGCTCAAAATTCTATGAGATGTTGAGCTTTGACGACGTCCTAACTGTTCCATTTCTAATTTGATCATAGAGTACCGATTTCTCAGTTTAGTAAGGTCTTCCTCGATCAATTTTAGACGGGCTTGGTGTTGTTCGTTTTCGTTCTAAATTTAAAAGGTTGCTCAAAATCACAATTCAATTTAGTAAATAACATATATTCATTTAAGTAAACTGATAATTTGGTACATTTAGCCATAACATCTTCGTCTTCATCGCTCCTATACCGATCATTGCGATTGGTACCATTGCAGAAGGATCAGGATTCTCAATTTGCGCCTGATGCCAAACTCTTGGGTCAATACCTAAATTTAAATAAGCAAAATCATGTCACTTTTATAATATTAAGAAATATTTATTATTTGCACTATTTACCATTTGGAGCTTTTTCTAAGTAAAGTTTTATTTCTCCTGGATTTGGCTTGACTTTTGGAATGACAGACACAATTCCCAAATTATCCAACTGAGCCTTCACAAATGGTTGTGTTAAAGCTCCCGTTAAATCAAAAGCGGGAACTCGGTAATTTGTATTCTTGTCGTTTGCCACAAGAATTACAACTGAGCCATCTGCTGAAGGTTTAATAGCAGAAATTTTGAAAGCAATATTTGGACGGTTAAACATATTTTGAAAGGCAGACAGCATTTGCAATTCCTCCGCTTGAACTTCGCTAGGGGTCTTTTTCATATTCAAAATGACTTGCCCGTCTTCATTTAAATCCTTAAACATGAAAGAATATCCAATTGTTTTGAATCGGAAGAACGGATTATCTGGAGTGTAAGTAACTGGTGGGAACGACTGAGAGTAGAAACCCTTTCCTCTTCCCCAACACGCCTGGACGTAATTTAAACTCGCCAAAACTGCATCACGCTCATCGCCGAATATATTGCATTGAAAGATTGACTGATAGAATGCTACAGTTTCGTTCATTTGGGGTGTTTGAAACTGCAAATGCTGCTGGTAGTAGCTTTGTTGCTGTTGTGGCTGAATTTGCTGTCCTATGTGTTCATAGAAATAAAATCTTGAGATACAGCACATATTTAGTACAGCTTTTACTACTTTTTACAAATTTTACTTACCAAATTGAAGCGGATTGAAGCCTTGAGATCCAAGTCCAGTAAATGCACCGGGTTGCGACGTACCAAAAAGTGAACCACTGAAAGCAGGCTTAGGTTGAAACGAGAATGGAGTCTGAGCCTGACTAAATCCAACACCTGTATTGGTTGCCCCACCAAATCCTGACGGTTGAGCTGTACCAAATGCAGATGGTTGAGCTGAAGCAAATCCTGGGAAATAAATTAATGTTTTCGATGTAAAATGTGAATCAAATATTATTTAGATGAGGCTAGAATAAAAATCTATAAAATAATGGCAGTTACCTAATGAAGATTGGCCTAGGCCTAACCCAGTGTTAGTTGCGCCGAATGGGGATTGTTGAGGAGCTCCTAATGCATTTTGAGTAGTACCGAACGCTGGTAATTGAGTAGTCCCGAATGCTGGTAGCTGAGAGGTACCGAATGGTGACTGTTGAGTAGCACCAATTTTATTTTGCAGTGAGGCACCGAAAGCATTTTGTTGAGGGACTCCGAAAGCGTTTGGTTGAGAAACCCCGAAAGTATTTAGTTGAGGGGTACCAAAAGCGTTTTGCTGCGGAGCTCCGAAGGGATTCTGTTGAGTCGTTCCGAATGAAGTTTGTTGAGGAACACCAAACAGGGAATTTCCTGTAGTTCCAAGGCCACTTTGTTGCTGAGTGCCAAATTTCTGTGGTGTGTTCAAAAAACTACCGAATCCAGTTTGTTGAGGAGCACCGAATGGTGTTGCGGTGCTCAATCCTGTCCCCTGAGGGAAAGAAAAACCAGTGTTTGCGGAAGCACCGAACCCTATTAGGTGAAAAACCAATAACATTATGTCACATATCAACCCGAACTTGTGTAATGACTGTTGACTGTCTTCTGACTGTCAACTTTTAGCAACTGTCATTTACCCCTAATCAACGTGCGGCAAGAAAATCGTCAATGACATTTGATTACTTACTTCGAGTCATAAATTATTTATCTAAATTCCAAAATATAACAAGATACAACTCACCAGTATTTGTATTGCCAAAGAGTGACATTTTTATCCAGTGCCAAGTGCTAGCTCAGGTTTGGAAAAAGTTGATATTTTGAATAATACGATAAACGACGAAAGGTGACGTACAATTTGGAAGTTGATTTTACTCTGGTGTTCCGCTATTATATTAAGCGTGTAGAGAACGAGAATTCAGAAGTTTTTTTGTTTATCTTCACCAGCATCAAGACGAGTAATCTTTTTAAGTTTGCCACTTGTCGTCAGGTGATGAATCCTACTAAAGCAAGGTTGCGCTTTATCTGGGAGATGCATTGAGCGCACACTCGACGAAATTCAAGCTGTCTTTGTCTCAATAGCTTTGTTTTCTTTCGAAGATTAAGTTTATGCATTCCTCGGTTAAAACTGGAGTATAATAAAGAGTGGATTTATAGAGGTGCTTACTTCCATGTGCATGAAAATGTCTCCCACTCATTTGTTTTTCAATTAAATCTTTGGGACAGTTATGTTTTCTTTCTAGAGTTCTCAGAAGAGTATCCATTCTTGTTAGTGCATTGCTTACTACAAGAGCAGAATAACTGTCCAACGAAGCAATAAAATTTACAATCATTTGAGAATAGTCATTTAATTAACATTGAAAGTCAAACGATTTTAATGTGGTACCAAGGGTCATAAAAATGTATTAAAATGGCATTTCGAATAATATTAACTATAGGGTTACTAGTTCCACGTCGAGTTTGGTCGTATACACGAGGATTCAATATATTTAAGTTCCTCTTTATAATAATGTACAAAGGCATGCTCTTCTCTGGTCTCGCAGGTGTCTATTGGAATGGAGCTTGAAGCGTACAAGAAGTAAGCTACACTTACCAAACTTAACATTCCATTCTCGCTTCCTGGTTGACGAAAGAGGTATTCTCTTATAATTAAATAAAGTCTCATTCCCCATTTTTAGTAATATTGCTTCAATTTTATTGAACCGCTTATTATTTACATTTTCTAGATCTATGATCTACGATCACATGTAGAAATATTGATAATATTTCGTTAAATGTTTGTAATGAATTTTGGAATCATATTTTTTATACAATATCCAATAGCAATATAAAGGAAGCTCGGAGATTGGGCATTTAAACGGTACCCCGACCCGACCCGCCTGACTCATAACACATTACGTCTTTTATTTCCAATCGACCAAATGTCGTGCACAAGAATTTCAAAATAAGGAATACAACACTAACGTCGAATTCATAATTGCCGTATTCCCCAAGACCCTAGGCACAATTTTACTTTTTCTTTGTACAGTTAAAAGTTCGGTTGTTTTTCGTTACAGAAGGAATGTGTCAATGTGTGCAAAAAGTTTAATTTTAAATATACCTATAACTACTGAGTGAAAATGGAAATCTGTACCAACGTTTGTTGTCCATGCAGGTTTTGAGTTTCGAAATTACTATATACTTACGAAATCAACGGTTAAAGTATTTTGTTTTTGCAGATATATAATAGTGCATTTGTATAAATAAAGTAATAAGGATACTTAATCCATGTACTGCCTTGAGTACATTGGCATTGTTTTTCATGCAGCATTCAAGAATATGAATTTCTCAAGTAATTACAGAAGTTACAGTTACGGATGAGGGCCTGTGGTTTTTTTTCCGGTTTTATGATATTATATCACTTTTGAATCAAAAATCGTCGAAAATTAACATACTAAAAAGGACGAAATTAAAAAATTGGAGCAATGTTTCGTGGCATATATGATAGAGGAGGTGCTTTAAAATGTTGTTTATGTAACAAACAACAATGTAAAACATTGTTGTTTATGTAACAAACAACAATGTAAAACATTGTTGTTTATGTAACAAACAACAATGTAAAACATTGTTGTTTATGTAACAAACAACAATGTAAAACATTGTTGTTTGTCCAATGAGAACTAATTTAATATTTGGATGAATATTCAGCTGCAGCAGATTATATTCCTCGAACAATGAAACATAAGTGCAGAATTGTATCTTTTGCATGTGAAACATTTCACATTTTTAAAATATGTAGTATTTATTTTAAATGTCATCTCAGACCGTTTAAACCGACAACTTTATGAGATCTGTTCAGAAAAAGAAGGCTGTCAATATTTGTAAATATGTATTCATGCTTTATAAATGGATTACTTATTAACAACCATGGATAAAATAATTTTATAATTATTCACGTTAGTGAGAGTGAGACTACACCATTTGCCAAAGTGGAGGAAGGCAGTATTAAAGTATTTCTAATTTGTTTACGCTCCTTATTAGAATAATTGACAATATGCTAATAATGTACTCATGTAATTAAACTTATTATATATATGCTAGAAATACACGACAATAAACACGTTTGTTCACTTTAACTAAGAAATAAGCAATTCGTCGGAGATTGTCGGTTTGCATTTTGCAGTGCAGATAAATAAAGGAACTACTTTCAGTTTCCCAACAACATGGTGGGAATTCCGTGTTTTCCATCCTATATGACGAAATCTGGAATTTTCTAGAGTAATCTTTTACTTGCGTGCGAAAGGTGAAAAAATACATTCCATTAGGTATAGTATAAACCGCGAATGATACTTTTATTACAAAAAAATTGAGAGGCTACTAAAGTGGGCAAGCAAATTTCTGAAACTTTGATCATTTGTTATTACACAGGCAATAACTTGATTGCGCCCCAAAAGAAATCAATCAGCTTTCCACAAATAAAAATCGTCGTTTTACCACAAGTATCTATCACTGTATCACAAGTTTGCCATAACAATCGTGACTCTTCAAAAAAGTTCACCTTTGCACACAAAAGTTTTTGCTACATAATTATTTACTACTTTTCACTTTCACGTATTTGTCTTACAAATACTTGGAGTACAAAATAAAACTTGTAAGCAGTAATGAAATAGGTGGATAAAGCAATATTACGTGAGGAAAAATGAACTATTTTGATGAATTTGCTGTACAATAATATTGTTGTGGTAAAATGACTAGAGTTGTGTAGAAGTGATGATTTTCATTTGCGGAAAACTGGGATTTTTCTTATGGGTATACAAAGTGCTGTTGTTATGAACAGTCTACCTATACATTAAGCTGTATTACATTCACACAGTTTAATAAAAAGGACTACCTGGAAAGCTAAAGTTTTATCCCTGTATTCCCCATGCCTTATATTTATGTTGATTTAACCTGAAAGTAAATATAACTATACTATATATTATAGTTTAAATAAGAGTAAAAGAGAGTAGTGCGTATAAAAGCCATTTGAACATTAAATCCTAATATGTAAAACATTAATGCAATGTCTGCTAAAGATTTTTGAAAAACACTAACTGCCAATGAAATGAAATTATAACTCACTTATGACTTATGAGCGGTATGAGTTCCTAGTGCTGAGAATTTTGAAAGGCAATTTAAGCGTGTAACGTTAAATTCTTAATAAATTGTTATATTTTCTCAGTCCTAATCTAATTTGTATTGCTGTTTACACTGGTAACATTGCCAAGACGTCAAGACCTCAGTCTTATCCTACATCGTACAGTTTAATTGGAAAAGCTACATATCTGATATAAAACCATGTAACGTTTTCATATAACCTTAACCTTTGCAATAGTACTTGTGTACGTCTACCTACGTATTTTATTTGCAACTTACTTACTTGCCTTACGGAATTAATATTTATCATATGACCATGGGAATGAGAAATGTATATTTGCAAGTTGTATGTGAATAATGCAATATGCATGTCAGAAAGATGTGGTTCTCACAATTGAACTCCCCTTTAGATGATAATTTTACTCAGAACACTTATGTTGGTATGAGAATAGCGTTTATCAGTCATAATGTAAATTCCCCGGCAAATAAAACAAGTCTAATAATAATAAACTCGTTTCGCAATGGAACATAATGGTTATACTAAATGATAGTGATGAGTAATTTTTTGTGATGGAATATAAAGATTTACACTACACAGTTCTTCAACAGTGTCTCGGCAAAGCTCCAGAGTTATTTATCGACGCGAACTGGAAAAAACTCTTTGCAAATAAAATCTAGTAAAGATGAGTCGTTTCTTCGTAGCAGCAGTTTTTTTAATTGCTGCAATTTCTATTCCTACTTTTACGGAAAGTTTTCCATTACAAATTCTTCACAGATATGCTCGGCAATTAAAAATTCCAAAGGAACTGGGAAATATCCGATTCGAAAATTACTTCAAGGTAGGTTTGCTTAAAAACATTTTGATTTCCAAAATAATAAATTTATTTACATTTGTATTTACATAAAATGAATATTTTTCAGAATCCCAGAGCAGTGAGATTTCAATTGAACTGTCTAGTCTACGATGGTAAAAATAATAAAATATTCAGTCGCGTTGTATTGATTGTAAAGTGTAAGCAATTATATTTATTCGAATTAATTTATGCAGGGCCTTGTGATGCCATTGGTAAATATGTGAAAAATAATATGGAGTCATGGATTCACACTAATTGCGAAAACTGCGATGACGAACAGAAGAAACTAGCTGGTAGATTGATCGGGTTTTTCCAAAGGGGTTATCCTAGAGAATGGAATGATGCAGTCAGAAAATACAGAGTAAGTTGCAGTTAAAATTTTATTTGTGAATTCGGTGATTTTTGGCAACATAGAAAAAATTAGAAACTTACTATAAATAAATGCGCTAATTGGTTTTGCAAATTCGTAGGGAGAATTTTCAAGTGATGAAACAAATCGTTTCGAAGAGGAGTTGGGATTGCCATTGTATGTGGATGAGCCAGAAGATGGTGGTCCAGGGAAGATTGACTTCGATGGTCTGGTTGGTGTTTTAAAAGAAGGAAAAGAATTGCTGAAGGCTACCAAAACTCCAATTGTGCTCAGCCAAGGAGGAGTGCAGCTTACAACTCCAAGGGGCTTCGATGCTGACGCACTTTTCAAAAGAGTGGAAGCACTTGCTGAAAAACATCTGCCAGCTATTAAGGATGCAGTGGAAAACTTTAAATTGAGTGGACCAACAAGGGCAAGTCGTAGATACACAACTACGACAAAAACTACCACGACCACAACTACACCAACAACAACTACAACAACAACAACAGAATCTCCTATGGATTTAGTCACGGAGTTTGAGACCGAGACTCCTAATCCTCAAGATGAAGAGACTACGACAACAATGCCATAAAACTTTAATATTTTATTTTAGAAATATTAATAGTATTTATTATGTTTACTTATGTCTGCTTTCAGAATTAAACCAAATATTACACTCTTCTTAATCAAAATGTGACAAAATATCCAACATATTCATTATTACCCATTTTAATTTATTTTGAATACAATTAATACATTAAGGATTTACTTCCTAGGGTTGTCAATGGGCCCATTATAGTTTGCTGGTTCAAGAAATCGTTCAAGTTTTTTGTAGTGTTCGGGAAATTTTCGAAATATCCAGTAACTTGCTAAAAATTAAAACCGCTGTTTAACCTCTTACAATGGGCTGGAATTCGGGGTTTTAAGTATATGGCATGGGTGTTTTAAAGTAAATTACAAATTTTTATTTCTTGTAGTAATATTTTCTTCGGAAAAATGTTGGTCAATTTTTACAGGCACGAACGAAACGAAAATACTGTACTGAGTGCGTGTGGTTTTCCTTCTTTAGCGGCTCCAATGAGCAATGTTCCAGTCCAGTCCAGTATTAATATTGCACCCTTTATATCCTTATTTCACTTCTAATGAGTAAATATCCAACTATCAAAGTTTCTGATATTGAAGAAAAAATATTATAATTGAATGACATTTCGTAGAAATTAATAAAGCCATCGAGCGTAAAGGTTTTCACAATTTTCCAACTTCAGCGGAATTTCTTTGAAAACGATCAACATCATGGAAAATTTCAAACTTAAATTTCAAATTGCTATGAAAATTTATGAAAAATCACTTTTATAATGTGGATTTCCGCAGTGAAAATATTATTTCGAAGCAATTATTTTTCTGGTCCCCAAAAATCCAACTCCCCATTACGGGCACATATTTTGTACATTTAATTTTCAGAGAAAATTTGGGCTACATACCGATTTTGCAAAAATGTATAGTCTACATACAAATCTAATTATCTAATTACTGCACTCATGGCTATCTTGTCAGGAAAAAATATGGATAGTAGATGTTTGTTTTTGATTGTTCTATATCACCTTTATATAGTCTTGTCCACTATGGTAATTCTAATAGGGATTTAATTCCGTGCATTTCCTACATACCGTGCACTACTTTTTTGTTCGTGCAATGTATATTTCATGCGGTACTTGTTGTGCAAATATGCAACATGACAGTAAACCGATGGCAAATAGAAAATTTAATGCACACGAGCGTATTTAAGCAACTTTAACTATTTAAACGATCTTCCCAGTGTACCTGTCTTCCTTTCCGCTGAGCATATTTTTCCATTCAATATTTATAGATTTCCATGAACTTTTGTTGTCCAATTTATTCATCCAAATCATTATGTCTACCATAAATACGGCTCCAATGGCTACCCAGTCTTGCACTGCTTTATTTACATGTGCTTCTCTTCTATTAAAGGTCGACTTATCAGAAAAATTTGGGTACCAGAAGCAAATCTGAGCATGTAAATGCAGAACCATTTTAGGAGTTATTTGAATTAACTAATTCATGTAAAATCTTGAAACTTTAGGAACTGGAACCAAACCTCAATCGGTTTAATTCATAAAAAATCGAAAAAAATCAGAAACCCATCTCCCTTCAAAGCTTGTCACCAATGTATCTTATGTATCCCAAGTATTTTTACGTTCCTGCTTAATATGCAAAACCTAAGGAAAAACGGCAATACGCGACCCCGAAAATGCATCCCTGAATACTAGACTTCGAATCTGACATCCAACAGTACACTACATTCCAATTTGTGTACAGTACACTACGCACTACACACACATTGGTACAATATAAAGAAAAAGATAACCCTTCTACTTCTTTGAAAACAAAACTTTTAATACAATCATTACCATAACGCACGACTATTTCCTGCCTTAGAAATTCCGCTATTATTTGCTTTTGTCATTACTCCCGAATTTTATGAGGATATTGGAGAAAACACCGTACATTTTTCAAAATTATCTTTTACTGACGAATATTCGTAATGTCGTTGAGAACCTTGCCCGTTCAGTGCACAGCAGGAGCTGTAGTTGTACGCAATGAAAAGGGTACTTAATTTAATGTTGGCCAATCGATTATTGTTCGCGAATTATGGTTTTATTTACAGAGCATTTTTAATTTTCATTTCTTCTAGGTCAACCGTCTATGCAAAATGTAAAAGTATATCGTTACGTCACTGGCAAACGTCCAGACTATGCTCCGCAAAGCTCCAGTGAAGACGAAAAGGAAGATGAAGAGTTTATTATTCCAACGCGGCTGCAAAAGCAAAGAGAAGAAACTGCCGCTTTTGATGATGTTAGAATTGGGAAATTTTAAATAATAAATTAACTTTTAAACAAAATATTTTTTTATTGCACTTTGAACCTTTTAGGTACCCCAACGTGACTTTCCAGAAGCAGAAAAATGTGATCGTCGGTTGAGGCGTTTGCAATTTATATCTGAAAAGCAGCGAAAACGAAAGTAAGTATTTTATACAGTTTTATTTAACAATTCAAGAAACTGCACAGAATTTATGGATAACAAACTACTGTAGAATTCAACAACCGGATTCGGATGGCGAAGACAAAGAGACAGAAGAAAGACCAGGAAGAAAACGAGAATCTGACTCGGAATCAGATGATGAGCATATGGATGACGAACAAATTGAAAAAAGACGAGAAATCATGCGTCAGCGGGCTTTGGAAAAGTCAGAATGTGAAGAAATCCTTGAGAAAGAGGAAGAGAAAGGAAATAAGAGTTCCAGTGATTCAGAATACGAAGAATATACAGGTATTAATTAATTTTATTACTTTATTACTCGTTGACATCTTGGAGGAGGGTTTTGATTTCCATATTTGTATTTTATAATGGTTTGGTATATTGTCAGACTCTGAAGAAGAAGAGACACCGCGTTTGAAGCCTATATTTGTCAGAAAGCAGGATAGGTTAATCGATAAAGAAAAGGAAACTACTGAAGAAATCGAAAGAAAGGATGATGAAAAAAGTATTTACAAACTTGAAGCACGGCGAAAAGAAACTCTTAAGCTTTTAGAAGAAGAAATTCGTCGAGAGAGAGGTGGAATGACAGAGGAAGAAGAGGATACCAGTACTAATGTTCCCAAACTCAGTGATGTATTGACCGATGATGAAAACGAGGAATTTGAATTTGAGGCGTGGAAGCTTCGAGAACTCAAGCGAATTAAACGGGATAGAGAGGAAAGGGAAAAGTAAGTAATGAACGACGAAAATTTATTTGCATTTATTGCTATGAATGTTTTAATTAATGTTTTAAACACGTGTTTTAGAATTGAACGAGACAAAATTGAAATTGAGCGCATGCACTCATTGACAGATGAAGAAAGGCGATTGGAAATGAAGATGAAACCCAGAGTGATCATCAATCAAGCTATCAAGGGAAAACAGAAGTTTCTCCAGAAGTACTATCACAGAGGAGCCTTTTACTTGGTATGTCAATCATATATCTCTAAATGCTTTGTGACCATATCAAAATTTACTTTTACAGTTTTATTTCCAATTAACAGGACAAAGAGGATCCTGTATTCAAAAGAGATATTTCCGTTCCAACTTTAGAAGACTGTTTTGATAAAACTGTATTACCGAGAGTAATGCAAGTGAAGAACTTTGGACGCAGTGGACGAACCAAGTACACACACTTGGTGGCTCAAGATACTAGTTTTGAATCACCCTGGCTTTCCGAAGCCCCTCAAACTTGTAAATTCAATCCAATACAAGCTGGTTTGCGACAAGTATTTGAAAAACCAACTTCCAAGAAGCGAAAGCAATCTAATGTTTAACTATCCGTTAGCCGCTATATGGCAGAAATACACTTATGTGTAATCGTTCTAATTTATTTTTAAACATATCTTTACTTTAAATGTCAGTTCAATTAATTGCTTACATATTATTTTGTATATTAGTGATTTTGTTGTAGGTATTTGCGTTTATTCATTTGAGTAGCACTACTCCTATTTATAAGTATTAATTATACCTTTAAATTGGTTCATATGTTCAGAGCACAATTTTGCTTAATATTTGAGTCTGTGATACGATTAAATATGAAATTGGTTTTTTACGACAATCTATCTGTACGCGTTTTATAGATTCTATAAATCTACATAAATTACTTTTAATAATGGGCTCGTCAACTATAGAGTTTACTACAGTATGTAAACCAACGACAGAAACATTGCTTTCACCATACTTTGTTTTTCGGACGAACAGTTTGTATAAGTTCCATATTATTCTGTTTTCAACAACAACAGCAACACACGGCTTTAGGAAAGAAAACTTCGTGATCGATTGCATCACATCCCTTTTCAAATGACGACAATGTATTATGCGAAGATTCAAGCTGCCTAGCTGCCCTACATAAATTCAGTACACATTTCTTCGTTTCACAACGCTTTTATATACTTCACCTTGCCTGAATATTTCATCAGGTACCCCAATGAAAAAATTCAACGCTGCAGACTTTTCCACATTATTACCTACAGTGGGTAGTCCACAACATAAAGCTTTACAAAAAGGAAACACTTTTCGCAATTATTTTGTGTTCATCCTCCCATTCAATGTATGAATTTTGTTGACGGATGTTAACATAAGAATCAATTGGGAAATTTGGTAGTCCGGCCGATTTTCAAAGGTGATCAGTGTTTTGCAAAGAAATCCCTGATGGCTGAGTTATATTCCAATTGTTATTCCAATGGCTGAGTTAAACAAGAAGTATTCGCCAGGGGTGAGCAACTTACATTATTGCGTCATATGTATGAAAATATATTTCATCAAAAGTACATTTTAGTGTTTTAGTACTCATTCCTTGTGAAATGTGTTGTATGTTGGTTTCCTATTGTGATTTCTACTATGACTGCTGTATTTTGTACATCTGCTGTAACCTTCTGGATCCAATTTTTTATGTCGAGAGAGAAAAACAGGCCAATGTTTAGTCAAAAGATTAATTGGTATTTAAATACGCGTCTTAGCGAATTGAAATTATACAGATATGGTGTAATACTTCAACAGGTCTCCAGTTATTTTATTAATTTATTGGTACCTCCTGCAATGTTGGCCAGTGCTCTATTAGTAGTCCTCTGTACCTTTTGTTGTTTCAAAATGTATTCGATTACCTCAAGGATGTTGTTTCCAATGTATCCTGCATCGGATATTGGTATTATGGTGTTGACATATGTAACGTTACCTTATGTCGCTTTACTTCACACTACATCCACAGAATTCCTACGCTTGGAAAGGAATAATGCAAACAAATTAATTAAGAGAATTATTAGAAGCTTCCCTCCCCTGTGCATTTCGGTTGGACAATTCTTTTGCATAGAAAAGTCAACCGTACTGAATTTTTTTCAGTGGGTTACTTTATATTTAATCAATATGATGTTGTCTGTATGTATTTAAATTTCTGTTAGTTCTATAACTTGTTTTGACAAGTACTACAACTTATAGTTTAAATATTTAATTAGAGTCGCAGTCGATGTCATATAAAATATTCTTATATACTCTTTTATGCGTTGAGTGAACTACAAAGACTATTATATGCAATATATAATGCTATGTGTTTAGAATAATTGATAATTTCCTGTTTTTAATAGTAATTTTAAAATATTTTAAAATAGAAATAAAATCTTATATTCTACCGAGTGCTTTTATTGAAACAATTCAACCCTCTATGGTTACTACAAACAATTTCTTTTTTGCTTTAACAAGTTGCTCTACCGAACCCATATCAACTCAAAAACTTATGAATGATGAATGAACAATGTTGTCACAATTAAATCACCAAAACTGTCCTCATTACACTACTTTATGTAGAATTAAAATGACTGGCTGTGTGAGACGGCGGGTCCAAGGATTCCACCAATGGCTGAGAGAGGAGCGAGAGTGGTGGAGGGGAAAATGCGGGACAAGGGATTAGACGGCGAGCAAGCCAGAGGATAGACGGACTTTTTGTGCTCTCGAAAGTTTTGATTTAGTTTTATGACTATTACTGATTAATTGTCATTTATTATTTGAAAGTTAATTGATTCTTTGCTATTACCTAAATAAAGTTAGTTACTGTAAAGTTAGACAGACTGACACGTCAATTTCTTTGCATAAGACAACACTAGCTAGGTAGGTCAGCCAGCATTGATAGACACGTTGTTAAATCTTTGTGTCATTAGTTATTGGCATAAAGTTGGTCCTTCGCAAAATAGTAGAAACTGAACCCTGGTAGCCTCCGACGGCCGCACTGGCTTTACAATTTAGAGAAACGCAAAACCTATTCAATACAGCAGGGTGTCCCAAAATGATTCAGATTCAGTACAAGTTAATACTTTTCTACAGCACAAATTTGTGGAGTTGAGAAACTAATTTGTCACAGTATATGTTGCTGAGGTGGTCTGATAAAATTTTCACGAAATTCGGCTCTCATACACGAGCCCTGCAGTTTCCTTATTGAAAAATGTACCGATCTTGTATTACTGATTTTCAAGGCCCCAAATCAACCTTTCTGTGAAATCCTTTTCATATGTTTCATAAGGGTTGTGAGAAGAACGTTCCCTAAAAAATATCCTCACAATCTAAGTAAATCTATTTCCCAACTAATACGGACTTCCAAAGATTTTCTAAAGTAATTAACCAATGCCTTTCAACAGGAAAAGTTTTGCAAAGGTGACGAATTCAAAAAAGTTTCCGAGTCAAGACTTTAGATAGCAATTCTTTTGCTTGACATAATTGCTACTGAAATGCCTATCCAGCAGTATTCTTTTAGTTTCGTGGTTCTAAAACTTTCAGGCTGCGACGAAATTAACAATGACCTATTTACAGTAAAGTGTAGTGTAAAAAATGAATTTGTCCAGGCAATTGAATTATGTGTGCACGACTGAATTTCCGTATTGAGAAATGAACAATTAACAATTGCCTTGTTCAACATCATTTACAAGTACAGGTGTAGTCCGTACTATTATTACGTCATAACATATGATTATGACAAGAATACTTACATTGACCGACCTTGTATGGTCTATTGTTTTATTTCATTAATCAAGCAAACCTGACTAGCTTACTGGTATGGACACTCATTCCTAACCAGAAGGTCCCGCCGGTCCCGGGTTCGATTCCTGGTACTTGGATTGGGTTTTTTCCAAAGCTATTGGTATACAATATTACTATAATGGAATGGTTTTCTTATATGCACTACCATGTTCAGATTTGATTTCCGGAACCCTCTACATGCAAATCTGAACTTTCCACCTCCCCCACCTCCCCCTGCACCACATCCACCTGCCCCACCTCCCCCACCACCTCCACCTCCCCCACCTCCACCTCCCCCTCCTCCCCCACCTCCTCCACCTCCTCCGACACCTCCACCTCCCCCACCTCCCCTACCTCCTCCACATGCCACGGCTGCCTTACTTCAACCCAAATTGGTAATTGACCCTCCAGCTCAAAAATACACCGCACCGTAGCCCATACAAAGCATAGATGTCTATCTATCATGGTAAGGCAACTAAAATATATCCGAACTTTTTCCATTTCATTGGTTGATTTTGCAATATTATTTGCATTTGCAATTGCACCATTATTTCAGAAATTACGGGGTGTAGCATTACTGAAGTCACTTAAGAGAAATTACTCAAGTGAAGTAACATTTAAACATTCGCTTTCACAATACCCCATAATCTAACCTAAATAGTTGACAAGATGTGCTATGTGCTTGAAATTTCCACAATTTCAGCGTAAATGCATTGATTGCGAATTTCATTTTCAAATCCAATAAGTTCTGATAGGTATCATCGTTTTACATTGTATCAATGCAATACAGTTCAAAATTCACAACAGGGGCACGTGGCAAGTAACAACTTAAGAAAATAAACTCCCTTTCGGATTAAAAGCCTTTTATCGCTTATAATGTGCCTTGTACGTAGGGTCCTTACAATTTTCAACTAAAAAAACAATTATTCTGTCCAAATAATAATTAACTTGACCAATATTTCTGCCTCTCATAAGCCTCATCAAAAAAGACAGTGTGACTCCATACATTTTGCTTGCACGAGCTAGATATCTTTAACTTGAAGATCATAAGCATAAAATTTATTAATTAGCATTCATCACTTAAATCATTAAAAAATGACTACTGTTATTGCTAAGGACATCTTCGATACGTATTTTAATTTTGCAAGTAAAACACTTTATTTATCCGTTTTCGAGTGGTGCCCAGAAAAACACTTTAAAGTAACTTCAAATAAAATCAGATTTTGGTGGCTGTATTGCATAATAGGAGGAATGATTTTTCAGGATGTGTACATTATTGGGTCACTTGTAATGGAGATATTTAATCCTACTTTTCATGCAGGTTACATTATTATTTACATCATTATGTCTCTTGCACTAGTTCTTTGTACACACCTACATCTTATAATACACTGTGGGAAACAAAGAGTATTTCAAATACAAAGTATCTTAAATGAGATGTTTATTCTGGACAACAAATACTATGGTAAGATATAATGTTCCATAAGAACATTTGTAAATACTAAATTAGCAGAGCTTAAACTATCTTTGTTGTACTGTTTGACAGAAAAGTACTACTTCAAAGTATACGGAAAGTTGTTTGCTAAAAAGAAAATGAAGAAGTACCAAAGAATGGCGGATATATCAATTGTCTTTTCAGTAGTCTCGTCTATATTCTGTGGCATCTTCGTCCTGTTCTTCAAATGGACACCCATTGTATACTTTCTAGAAAATTGGTTATCATTTGTGGACTGCATTGCTTTGAGAATAATTCTTATTCCAGTGTTTGCATATATGGCAATTGCATGCTGGTTTCCCATTTTATTTTTGACCGCGACCGCCATTTTTTATACAATTTCGCAAATATTTTGGCTCCGACTTATAATTGCAAGAGAGGAAAATAGGTCAAAACCTGGTCCTACAAATAATTGGCGTCTAAGTACCCGTCTGAGTGAAATACGTTTGTACAGAGAACTTCAAATACTTCAAACGGCCGCAAGTTATTTCATTAACTTGTTGGTGCCTCCTACAATGTTAGTTGGTGCTCTATTTGTTGTCCTATGTAACTTTTGTTGTTTTAAAATGTACGTAATAATTCCACAGATAATGTTTACAGTATTTCCTATTAGTGATATTGCAACAATAGTATTGATATTTGCAACTTTATCTTATGCGGCTTCACTACATACTATATCAACACAATTTCTAAATTTAAAAAGAGGTGAAAACAAAGTAATTTCGAGAATTATTAGAAGTTTCTCTCCCTTGGGTTTTTCGATTGGACAATTCTTTTGCATACAAAAGTCTACCGTATTGAACTTCTTTCAGTGGATTACCTTATATTCAATCAATATGATGTTGTCTGTACATATTTAATTTTCTATATTTATAATATCGTCAAGTAGACGTTCCAGTAAAATTGTCATTTGCCAAAAATGTATTATATTTTCAAAATGGGTTTATCTTTTTGGGTTTGCCCTAAAACTTTGCTACTAAGTGTTCGGAAAATTAAGTACAAACGTATTTAATTTTATTGCATGTGTTGGTTACCTTAATTTCGATATATGATTATGTCACTGCCATATCTAGTACAATCGGCTATTAAATTAAATTTTTCTAAACATACAGTTGTTTTGTTTAATATAAAATGTCGCGAAGCAGTATAATAGTGGTCTAATAGAATTAAAACTCTATGTTTGTATTCAGATCATCAACACAAATTACCATTGGAATGTATCAACTGTATCAGGTATTAAGATTGGAAAGAAATGATATTCGACATACTTGGGTACTATCGGTATTGAGAATTTTGTGAAATGAACAATTAACAACGCCTTGGCGGACATCATTTACAAATACAGGTGCGGCGGTAGTGTTATTACGTAATAACTTATGGTTACCGATATGACAAGAATACTTAATTGACAGACTGTGCCTGGTGTATTGTTTTATTTCGTTAATCTAAAGGGGAGATGTGAAAATTATCTTACCACTTGTACATTCGATGAACAGTTTATTTAACGCACATATTCCTATTAGGTTATAGGATTATTATTATAGGACAACCATTCAGCAGGATAATAATTGGTTTACTTAATTGGATCATCATGCACAATACCTCCGTACTCTGAAAAGCGAAATTCGTATTGTATGTAAATTACTTTCAATAGTCGGTCAAAGTTGCTAAAATATATTTTTCTGCACTGACTGAGTAAATTATATTATTGCACTGATAATTTACGCAACCGTGTCATCTCTGAAAAACAAATTGGTAGTTGTCCAAGCTGAAAAAATCTTTTATCCACCGTAACCCATGCACACAATAGTAATCTTTGGTATGAAAGTATAAAAGAAAATTGTCTGTAAAATATAGATGAGGCACAGACCTGGTTGGAGTTACATAAGACCAACTAAAATATATCCCAAACTTATCCATTTCGTTGAATTATAGGACTAGGGTTGTATTATGTTTTATCCAACAGTACTAAGCTTTGCACATTTACTTATGATTAGGGCATGCTTTTTCGGAAATGAAATATCAGCCGAAACAGATTGTGAAAAATCACAAAGGCATTTTGCAAACTTATGCTTCTCTCCGGGACCATCAACAGAATTCAAAGATTCGGTATGTTCAATTTCAGTAACTCGTTCGTTTTAATTCTTGGTGACATTTTATTATTATGTATTTTATTATTAGTAATTACACTCACATTAATCATTCATGTCACATACAAATATTAATTGTGCATAAAAATAAATATTCCACAATGCATACCGAAACGGAATTGCTATCTGTATTCTGTGGTAAGTGGTGTACATAGAAATAATAGTGCAAATAGATTTAAGTATTTTAAGCAAGAGTAAAACTGGAAACCAACAGAACTAGTTTCTACAGGAAGCAGCACTGGAGTGCTATGTGAAGAAGGAATTCTTTTTGTCATGGTTGACCTAGTGTATAGCAAGTGTAATAGCAAGGCGTAGTTATAAAAGACTTATCTTAAAAAACCATCATTAATTACCTGCATTGTACAATATATTTTTCTGCACCATCTTAGTAAAAGAATTATCGCACAGATAATTTACGCAACCGTTTTGAAGGACAAATTGGTCATTGCCCCAGATCAGAACATCTTTTAGCCACCGTAGCCCATGCAGACAATAGAAATCTTTGGTATGAAAGTATAAAAGAAAGTTGCCTGTAAAATATAATTGAGACAGCCTTTTTCCGTGCTGGAGTGAAGACCAACTAAAGTATATCCCAATCTTTTCCATTTTGTCCCGTTTTAGTGCTAGTGTGTTACTATGTTTTATCCAACAGTGGTTAGCTTTTCACTTCTACTTATAATTGGGACATGCGTTTTCGTAAATGAAGTATCTGCCGAAACAGATTGCGAAAAATCACGGAAGCATAATGCAAATTTATGCTTCTCTCCCGACCCACTAACAGAATTCAAGGATTCGGTATATTCAATAACTCTTTCGTTTTAATTCTTGGTGACATTTTATTAAACGGAACTTTATTTTAAATACTACTTATTTATCCTGGCATTTACTTTAAATATTTTCATTTCGTAATTTTATAATAATTTACTAGTTCTTTAATTGCACATGCCAATTTCTTACTATAACATTTTTTTGTTTTTCGGCAGCTGGTGTACAACCAATTGAGCGACGGATGGTTTGTTGAACTTGGAAATGATGTGGCAAGGTTGCACTACTCAGAAGCAATTAAAGGACATGACCTGACCCACAATTCTAATTATTCAAATTCTTGCGAAAGAGTGACAGTGGAAATATTTAACTCTGGTGGTTATGGCTGCACATTTTCTGGGTTTGGAAATTCAAGTGCTAATTGCAACTGTTCACCATCAAAAAGTTTTCCCAGAGTAATTGATTGCGAACTTGTCAATACTGCAAACAAATATCGTAAGATGTTTATTAATTTTTTTATTTTAATAGTACAATCATGGCTTTTCCACTACTGCATTGTAACATTAACTTTATTTGTTTTCAGGCAAAACTTATAGATATTACACTACTTTTACGGACAACAAAAATTTGGTCATCGGCATATTATGTCTTTCGGACGGACAGGTTGGATGGGTTGCTTTTTCCGTTCTTCAACAATTTACAGTCGCAGAAAAAGAAGTAGTGGTTGACTCCATCACATCCCTTGGATTTTCAAATGATGACACTGTAGTAATGTATGACAGTTCAAGGTGCCCAAATTAATCTTCGTTGAAAAGCTAAAAGTTTTTTTGAATATAAATTAAGTAATCGCTTGTAGATATTACACATTCACTTCTCCAGTACTTAAGAATTTTGACCGGTTTTTCCGAGACTTATTTTGAAGAGTGTAAGGATTTTCAGTTGATCTATATTTGATTATATCATAGTTGATTTACGTTTGTGTGATTCGAATAAAATAAAAAGGATTTTGCTGGAGAAATATAAAATTTCACACTTAATGCGAAAAATTGCGTGACCAGTGTTCATCTTACGCATTGCGAAAAAGCGATAAAAAACGTCTAAAATAACTGCTACGCTGTGCGAAAAATTCGGGAAACTAAAAATAAGGTAAAAATGGGGCCAGGGGACTTGATTTTCTGCAGGAGCCCTTTTCGTATTTTCCATTTGCGTTCTCTGCTTTAACACCCATAAAATATGTGCGAAATGCGAAATCAACGAACACTGTGCCTTAAATGCCTGAATTTGAAACAATAATTATAATTGCGGGTACCATTATTTTTGAAATTGCGGTATGGTATGTGTTGCAGTGATTAAAAGCATTAGCGATTGACAGAATTTTCTACGTAATTAAATGCAAATAACTCTTTTCCTATATTAGATAAAGTCATGAAATTTGGTACACACTATATACCTAAACAGCGTTTTCGCTAATTTTCATCTTGATAGCTATTATAGAAAAGATGCTATTTACTTATCTATTCAAAAACGGTAAATTTTTGTTAAATATTTTAAATAAACACTTCTTTCCTGTAACAACCATCAAGGTGAAAATTGGCGAAAACGTTACTTATATAAATATGAATTTTTGCACCAAATTTCATGACTTTATCTACAATAGAAGAAAGTTATTTGCATTTAATTACACAGAAAATTCTGTCAATCCCTAAATTCTCTCAATAACTGTGACATATATAACTAAAGCCATTTAATACAAATGAGACGACAATTAAGCATTCGATTTCACAATTCCTCGTAAAATAGAACTCATAGTTACAAATATGTGCTTGAAACTTGTCCAATTACACGAGTGTATGAGCATTGAATGCAGAGTTGATTTTCAAATCCAATAAACCGTGAATGATTTATTTTGCATTTGTATCAGTGCAAGGACAAGTCACAACAGGGCACAGGGGCACGTGGCAAGTATCAACATGATCAAATAAATTATAGGTACGTAGCTTCCTTCCAGACTAAAAACAGTTTATTAACTTATAATGTACCGTGTACATAAGGTCAATAAAATTTCCAATTAAAAAGGCAATCATTCTATACAAATAATAATATGATATGACTAATAGTTATACTTCTTTTCTATGGCATTAAAAGGGTCGGACGATTAAATACATTTGGTTTTGCATAAGCTATGCATCTTTAACTTATAAGACCGCAGCACAAACTCATTGGTTGGCATTTTGGCATTCAAAACTAAAAATCATCTGAAAATGATTACTTTTATTGTTAAGGATATCATCGATAGGTATTTTATCATATGTAAGATACTCTGTTTATCAGTTTTCGAGTGGTGTCCAGAAAAACAATTTAAATTAACTACAAATAAAATGAAATTTTATTGGATGTACTGTATAGTAAGCGGAATGATCATTACGAACGCATACATCATTGGATCACTTTTAATGGAGATATTTATTCCAACTTTTCATGCCGGTTATATTATTATTTACATTACTATGTCTCTTGTACTTGTTCTTTGTACATATCTTCATATAATAATACACTGTGGGAAACAAAAAGTTAAAGTTAAAGTTCGGCTTTATAGTCATCTTAATTGGCACCTCAGAAGCGCACGGCTCCTGATCAGAGAGATACTTACGCACCCCCTGCTTCTTCCGCCAGAAGACTAAGGTCTCCTTTCTCAGGTTGAGAATAAAGGCAAGGTGAATTTATATCCCGTTTTAACAGACTTATGATGGCCGAGGCTGTCAGTCTGCCTTGCCAAGGAATGAAGTGACACTCGTGCCAGATATGAGTGCAGCGTACTAAGCCTATAGAACTATGTTGGCACTTTAGGAGTGAGGCGACTTCTTACGGTACTTATGGAACTCAATCCACCCCCTCCACGGTCATTCACTTCCGTACTAATACACCGAGCCAAAGTGAAAACCAACCAGCCGGCCTGGGATTCGAACCTAGGGCCGCTAGAGAAGCAAAGGCAAGTTAAGCTGAGTTTTGGTCAGCCGCTCTACAGACCGAGCTACTCTGGCTGGTCAAGACTACTTCAAATACAGAGCATCGTAAATGAGGTCTTTATTCTGGACAACAAATTTTTTGGTAAGCTATAACTTTACAAGAACCTCTATAAATCCTAATTTATCAGCGTTTAAGATATATGAAACTCTCCGTATTGAACTGTTTGACAGAAATGTACTTCAAAGCACAAGGAAAATTGTCTGCTAAAGAGAAAATGAAGAAGTATCAAAGAATGACGGAAGTTCTTATTGTCCTTGCACTGGCAACTTCTATATTCTGTGGCTCAGGCGTATTATTTTTCAAATGGACACCCATTGTATACTTTTTAGAAAATTGGTTATCATTTGTGGACTGCATTGCTTTGAGAATAATCCTGATTCCTGTGGCGACATATATGACAATTATATGCTGGTTTCCCGTTTTGCTTTGTACCATGACCGCCATTTTTTACACTACATTTTTAACTTTTTGGCTTGAATTTTTAATGTCAAAAGAGAGGAATAGGCCAAAATGTGGTCTAAAAAATAATTGGTACATAAGTGTACGCCTCAATGAATTGAATTTATACAGAGAGCTTCTAATATTTCAAATGGCCGCTAATTATTTCATTAAATTAATGGTTCCTCTTGCAATGTTAATTAGTGCCCTATTTACAGTCCTCTGCACCTTTTGTTGTTTTGAAATGTACGGAATTGTTCAACGGATATTGTTTCCAGTAGCACCTGTAACTGATATTTTTGTTATATTATTGATATATGTAACATTGCCTTATGTTGCTTCTTTGCACACTACATCCACAGAATTTCTTCGCTTAAAAAGAGGTGAAAGCCGAATAATTATTAGAGTTGTTAGAAGTTTCCCTCTTTTGGGCATTTGGGTGGGACAATTTTTTTGCATACAAAAGTCTACCGTATTGAATTTTTTCCAATGGGTTGCCTTGTATTCAATTAATATGATGTTGTCCGTACGTATTTAATTTTCTATATTTATTGCATGTGCTAATTTACATTATTTACGGAAAATTATAGGATAAGACGTATAAGTGTCTTATAAGATAATTTTTTGTTAGAGTTTTAAAAAGTTTTGTCAAATAAGCGTTCCAGTAAAATTACCATTTAACAAATGCGATTTAAATGATTTTATTTGCCAAAATGTTTTGTCATTTTAGGTTTGCCACGTTGCTACGTAGGGCTACGTAGTACGTACTGATTTATTGTTTTTCCATATTACATGTTACATCTGTCGATTGCCTTAACTTCGATATAATTAAATAATTACTACTATGTAGAGTCAATGTCATATCTAGTACATTTAAATAATATTTTTCGGACCATATATTTCTTTTGAAGAAATAAAATTTCGCAAAATTTATAATTAATAGTCATTGTAATATTAGTAGTAGTGATTCACATTTATAGGTAAAGGCACTCAGATTTGATTCTCTGATATATGTTTCCTGGATGCGTAAAAATAACGAAAATCCAATGATGCATGAAAAACAGAATGGCTTATCTTATTATTACGAATTTAGATGCACATAGAAAATTTCTGTCATAATTTCAAACTCTTTGGTTCTAAATCAAATTACCATATGGAAATAAATTTATTTGGAAGTCTAAAAGTTTGTTCTCATAGCGTGAAATTTCATTCACAATGATGTCAAAATGACTTTAGTCTTTAAATGAGACTGTAACAAAATTGATTTATAGGTTTTAGCAAAAGCGAAACAAACTTAAAAGAACATGAATAGTTGAATTTTAAAGGAAACGCTCCGACCTCAATTTCAGATGTGTTGCAGTCTGCTTTGTGAAGAAATAGTGGCAACCTTGCTTCCATTTGCAAAAATTGTCTCTCCCTTTGAAAGTAGATTTACGCTAACATCATCAGTTCATACTTCATCTTAACATTTCATTTCCATTTCAAAGAAAATACTACTTGTCGGAAACCTTCATTTAAATTGGTTTTGTATTTAGGGGCATGCAAATATAACCAGGACGTTGAGAAGTACTTAAACTTAAATCATAATAGGTATGTCCTACGAATCTTGATTTACCTTTCGAAATTTCGATGGGTATTCTACGAATCTGATTTACCTTTCGAAATTTGATCACAGCTTTAATATAATGTTGATAGGGCTGGCTTATAAAATTTTCAGAAATTCGGCGCTCATACACGAGAGTGTAGTGCCTTTACTGAAAAATATACCAATCCGGTATAATTGCTTATTTTTCAAAGTCCCCAATCAACCTTTCTGTGAAATCTCTTTCATATACATGTTTAATGAGGGTTGTAAAATGAACCTTCCAGTTAAGTATCCTCATAATCTAAGTATTCCCAACTAGTTTCCGAATAGAAAATCTCTGGAATTCCAGAGATTGTCTAAGGTAATTATACAAAGCCTTCATTCATTTTCAGACTTTATTTACTCAGACTTTATTCAGCTTCAGACTAGTTCATTTTCCATTTTCCTACCATTTTATAAGGTAATGAAACAAAGCCTTCAGACAGGAAAAGTTTTTTAAAGGTGACGATTTTCAAAAAAGTTCGCCGAGTCACGACTTTAGATTGCAATTTTTTTTCTTGACATAATTGTTGCTTAAATGGCTACCCAACAGTATAGGTATTCTACTTTCGTGGTTCTAAACTTTGCAGGTTGCAAGGAATTAGCAATGACTTATTTATAGTAAAGTGTAGTGAAAAAATGAGTTTGTCAGTCAATTGAATTAGGTGTACCTATAGACTACCGAATTTGCGGAATAGAAAAATGAACATTTAACAATTACCTTGGCGGACACCATTTACAAGTACAGGTGCGGCAGTAGTGTTGTTAGGTAATAAATAACATGTAATGGTTATGAAAAGAATACTTACAGTGACCGACCTTGCATGGTCTATTGTTTTACTTCGTTAATCTAAAGGGAAGGTGTAAAATTTATCTTAGCACTTGTACATTTGATGAACAGTACATTTAATGCATATACTTTTATATGTAGCAGTCCATTTGGATGATAGTTCTGCAGCAGGATAATAATTGGTTTACTTAATTTGATCAACATGCACAATAGCACAATAAATCTGTATTCTAAAAAGGGAAATGCGTATTGTATGTAAATTACCTTCCGTAGTCGGTCAGAGTTGCTAACATATAGTTTTCTGTACTGTCTGAGTAAATAATTTGTTGCACAGATAATTTGCGCAACCGTTTCATCTCTGAAGGACTAATTGGTAATTGTCCAAGCTGAAAAAATCTTTTCACCACCGTAGCCCATACAGACAATAGCAAATCTTTGGTATGAAAGTATAAAAGAAAGTTGCCTGTACAATATTGTTGAGACAAATACCTTGGTCCTTGTTGGAGTTAATTAAGACCAAATAAAGTATATCCCGAACTTTAGTATTTTAAGTAAGAGTTAAATTAACTGGAAACTAACAGAACTAGTTTCTAGAGGAAGCAGCATTGGACCGTGTTATAAGAAAAAGGAATTCTTTTGGTCATGGTTGACCTAGTGAAATATTTTATTGTTCTACACCTAGGAATAGCAAGGTGTAGTTATAAAAGTCTTATCTTAAGAAACCATTATGTAACTTAATGTGTGAATTATCTGCATTGTAAACTATATTTTTTTGCACAGTGTGAGTAAAAGATTTATCGCACAGATAATTTACGCAACCGTTTCATCTCTGAAGGACAAATTGGTCATTGTCCCAGCTCAGAACATCTTTTAGCCACGTAGCCGATACAGATAATACAAATCTTTTGTATGAAAGTATAAAAGAAAGATGCCTGTAAAATATAATGAGACACAGCCTTGTCATTGGTGGAGTGAAGACCAACTAAAATATATTCGAATGTTTCATTTCGTTGCAGTTTGTGCTAGTGTGTTACTATGTTTTATCCAACAGTAGCTAGCTTTTCACTTCTGCTTATAATTGGGACATGCGTTTTTGTAAATCAAATATCAGCAGAAACGGATTGTAAAAAATCACGGAAGCATTATGCAAATTTATGCTTCTCTCCTGGACCAATAACAGAATTCAAGGATTCGGTATGTTCAATAACTAATTTAATTCTTAGTGACATTTTATTAAACGGAACCTTTTTTAAGTACCGACTTATTTATCATGGCATTTACTTTAAATATTCGCATTGCGCAATTTCATAATAATTTACTAGTTCTTTAACTGCGGATATCAATCTCTAATTATACTATTTTGTTTTCCGGCAGGTGCTGACCAACCAATTGAGCAGAGGATGGTTTGTTGAACTTGGAAATGATGTGGCAAGGTTGCACTACTCAGAAGCAATTATGGGACATGACCTGACTTACAAATCTAATTATTCAAATACTTGCGAAAGAGTGACAGTGAAAGTACTTGACACTGGCGATTATGGCTGCACTTTTTCTGGGTTTGGAAATTTATATGCTAATTGCAACTGCCCACCTTCAAAAAGTTTTCCCAGAGTATTGGATTGCGAACTTGTCAATACTGTAAACAAATATCGTAAGATGTTTATTAATTTTTCTATTTTAATATTAGTACTACATTCACAGATTTTCTACTCCTGTAATAATAACTTAATTTGCTTTTAGGCAAAACTTATAGATACTACACGACTTATACGGACAACAAAAATATGGTGATCGCCATATTATGCTTTTCGGACGGACAGGTTGGATGGGTTGCATTTTCCGTTCTTCAACACTTTACAGTCGCAGAAAGAAAATTAGTGGTTGACTACATCACATCCCTCGGATTTTCAAATGACGATACTGTAGTAATGTATGACAGTGCAAGTTGCCCAAATTAATCATTGGTGCAAAGCTAAAATTTTTTTGAATATAAATTAAGTAATCACTTGTAGACATTACACATATCACATCTCCAGTAATAAAACATTCTGAGTTTTTTGAAACTTATTTTGAAGAGTGTAAGGATATTCAGTAATCTATATTTTATTATATCATAACGTCATATATTTACGTTTGCGATGTGAATAAAA